>JAHLJT010008446.1:19945943-19972764 GCA_031308135.1 Acheta domesticus
CCAATCTTTTTCTTCGAATTTATTCCACGGGTGGAGGAAGGGATTCATAAAAATTTGGCACGTGACTAATTTTCTAGGATCTCTCGGAACGTTCGCAAATTGCTTGTTGAAAAAATTGGAAAGGCCATTAGGTTTTTTAGCGTCGGCAAAAGTGAGTACGACCGAGGGAGTGCGTGATACAGCGAAAAGCGCATGGCAAATTAACTGGACGGACCTGAGTATAGAAGAATTCACGTAAGAAAAAGCAAAATTGACAGCTCGCTAAACAAGTGAACATCACATGTAATTCAGAGAAGTATCCCTCCGCCGCGGCAGCTGTTCAGCCACGCCTCTTCGTAACCTCACTTTGAAGGGTTTGTTTATGGCTCCCGTGAAGAGAACTATATATATGCAGAAGTCTAAGAGTTTCGCTCATGTATATGCACGCACGCGAGTCCGCGAAATATTGAAATTTAATTACGCATGTGGAAAATATATTAACATACTCTCATATGAAGTGAAAGAAAACTGCCACGAACGTAAATAGAAAGAAAAAATATTTTTCAGAGGACGTTCAAATACCTTTTCTTTGAGTCTCACAGCGCAGCAAAGGTCCCGTGTATTTTTGTAATAAAGAGTGGTTTATTTATAATTACAACACCCCGATTTCCATACTTAGTACAATTGCTCTCATACCTCAAATGTGACTTAATTGTTTTGTATGTCAAAATGTTCTACAAGACAATGCATTCCTAATCTAGTATGTCTATTTTCATCTCTTATTTCTTGGATGAATAATAGGCACATCTTTTAAATTCACTTTACTAATTAAACATCTTATCAGTGAACGCTATCTTTTACTTGAATTCTTGCATCCTCAACTCAAGGCTTTACTAAATTTTCTCCAGAATTGTTTCCTTTACAAGCATCCACTTAACAAATTAATATCTATTTTAAATACTTAATTATCAATAGAACATATCTCAATAATGTAAAATGAATAGATGGGTTTGAAAACTGTCCTATAAAGGTGAATAAAAAAGAAAAATTCACAAGAACATTTATTTATCACTTTGACCAATGGGGTGGAATTGCCATTACACTTGAGCTCCAAATTTGGATCCATCCCAGCATTTATGTATAATAATAATAATAATAATAATAATAATAATAATAATAATAATATTTTATTCATTTTCACATAAGTTAATGAATGCAGTTCAAGCACACTAATAATGAAAACAAAAACAAAGAAATGGTACAGAAACAACAGAATTTGTAAACAAGGAAGTTTTACAAAACAGTATCCTATCATTATGGATAATTATATAATATATTTGTTGATACAAAGAAAACTGTCACAAATAATATACAAATTTAAAGAATAAAAATCTACAAATACAATACACAACACAACTTTAAAATACTATCTACAAAAATAATACAATCTTTACAATACAATCTATAATATACACTATATATTTTTAAATATATATCGTATGGTATTTGTAGATTGTATTTTGAAGTTGCATTGTGTATTGTATTTGTAGATTTTTATTCTTTAAATTTGTGTTTATATAAAATTTAATTATTTTCTTGTGTCAGTAGAAGTTTCCTGGAACAAAAAGACAATAGCATTAGTATTCTATTTAGTTAACTGTTATTTAATATTCTGTTTTTTAGTTGAATATTTCCTCTCTTAAAGCACCATGGCTTGTCATTATTGGGGATCAAGAAAATACCTCCCTAGAAAATTAGTAATATCCAGTCTCAAAGGTACAATCTGAAGATGGTCCGGGGCCAACTGTTTCATTCTCAGGCAACCAAATGTGGATCTATTGAAGATAAAGTGAAATGTAATAGACGACAAATTTATAGTTTCATTAATTAAAATATATGGAAACTATACTACAACAGGATCATCTTTGTTACTTTACCCATAAATACAGTACAGTTCTGGTTTTCCTTTACAATACTACTACAAAATAAATATACAGGACAAGTGATAAAATATAAATTATAACTTGCCCTTTTCACACATCCCGTAAATCATTTTCCTGATGATGCCTTTGCCAAATTCGTCCACTTTGTCTATTACATATGCTCTTCGCCTCCTTATTTCCCAGGAGTTTTCAATTCACTGATGTCCTTTTTATAATACCTAAATAAACAGAATTCCTTCAGTTACACTTATATCAATTGCACAACAACAGCTATTAAACTGTAATTATAAAAACTTACTTCGTGACAGTAATTTTGCTCAAATTCAGCTATTCCATTATGAGGCTCACAGCAGAACCTGATTCTAACCTTTCTTTCCTTTGCATTTCTCGGATTTTTCTCGCGAGAAATATATCCTCTTGTCGCTGGCGTGAACAAGGATTCTTCCTGCGACCACTCCGACGTTCCACGATTCGCAATGGTGTTATTATTTAAAAAATAAATAAAAACGCAAAGCACAGAACCGCGAAACGCTCACAATCAACACAAGAGCGTTGCCAGTACACGTGCACCAGTACGCACCTTACATTCAAAACTCGGTTTTAAATAAACATAATACTTATCACACAAAAGTAAATTCCATATAATGTGTATAAAAAAAGAAAATTTTACAGACGAGCACGTAGCACTGCACTTCCTAATTTCAATTATTCTCGGGGCGCACTATATTGTCGGCGGACGAGGACATCACAAAAGGAAGCGTCGAAACCATTTACAAGTTAGCCAACTGCAAACGAACGAATCGAGGAAGGAGATTTCAATGGGATCAAGGACACAACGACCACAGAACCTTCGGTTATGTTGCCAGCACTAGCTGTCAAAATTGCTTGTTCTTACATGAATCTCTCTTTACAGACGTGGAGAATGTGTTTCTCCTTGGATACACTTTCGCATGTTCATGCAGTAATATATCATTGCCACGCCATTACAAATAGTGCAAGAAAGAATGTACTCTTAATCTCTTGTGCTATTAATTTTGTAACGAATTAAAGGGAGAAAAAATGTATTGTATCAATAAACTCACAACTGTTAATGTTTAGATATCACTATTGCAACAGGCCACGTCAAATACTCGACGTATCTGGCACAAAGCAACTCTATAGGTGATCGGGCCGCGTGATCGGGTGTCGTTTACCCTAAACATCAGATACGAGCGAGTGTTAGCTTGGGTGTCTAACGTCCTCACATTTAATTCACCCTCAGGCCCGTCAAGTTGATTTCGTCCTATTTCCACAACTATGTCCTGCTTAGGAATATTATGATGGATCACACACACAAGCATACCACAAATAATTAGATGATTTGAAATGGAGGTAAAAATAAAATGTATTCTCCAAATAATGTTCCTTGGTACAAGTTTACAAAGTTACTGAGCTTTCACTGTAATTGTGAGCTCGTTGCTAATTTTGGAAGTGAGCTTAATCAACCATAAATTATTTATTCTATGTAAATAAGAAATGACAATATTCTTCATACAGAATTATTAAATTCTCAAATTATTCAAAACTTCCTTGACACACTTCGTAATATTGGTTACAATCGTCTAATTACAATCACCGTGACTGACTACTGTCCCCCGGGCGCCTTTTCATGTGTCACTGCCCTTAGAATTGGCATACACCCAGATTGTTAATCTTTGGTTCAAAACTTAACCATAAGAAATTATGTCAAAAAGAAAAAAGGTAGAGCACACGAAATATTAGTAAAACAAACACAGTAAAATTAGTTACCAAATCTTCCAATATTGTTCACATTAAACTTATTTACAAGTGCAGACATTTTCCTCGTTCTTTCGAAATCTGAGTTCTTTTGATAATTGTACTCGTCAATGATAATTTGAATAGACGCCTTTTTTTGGCGTTGACCTAGTTTTAATTAAGAATCCATTTCACGGGTACTCAAGCTTCGTTTATCTTCGGGCGGGTGAATGACCCTTGCAGGTACTACTCCCTGACGCCTGAAGAACGGGACGCGCGACGGGACCCCTTGATGCTTTCTCTGTTGACCTCGCCCTGTACAGGTGACGCGTCGCGGTGCAACGTCTGTGACAGCTGCCGGCCAGCGGCGCTCCTGCGATGCGGCCCGCTGTTGCGGTGCAAAGATCGGGCGGTTGACGCGGTGCGGCGTGATGTCTGGCCTCGAAGCTCTGTTCACATATTTTTTAAATTTATTTCTTCTCGTTCGACGTACTTGTCTTTCGTGGAGGTTAAATTATGCAGTACATAGTTCTGTGGTCACGGGGTAAAAGTTCTTAAGTCAAAAATGTTAGTTTGGAGAAAACCAGGGTTAGATTTTCGAGCTACCGCTTGTTCCTACACTAAACGCCGTTTCTTAATGCTTTTTTTTCTGGTTAAGGAGGCAACATTTGAATTAGGTCGTTTCACTAAAATAAAATATAGATAATTAACTTGCAGTTTCAGTACTTAGTCCAATTTTGTCAAAAATTGACTTGTGAACTTTTACCCCGTGACGACAGAGTTATTGACTTTTTAGGAATGGCCATCCATAAGCAGCCATCCATACTTGGAAGAACGTAATAATTGCGCTAAAGTGTTGGTTGAAGTCTGTTTCAGTTCAATCAATTGACAGTTATGGAGGATTGCGGTGGTTTGAATCGGTCTTTGGGATACCTGTATTGTAACCGTCACGTACCTACCCGCAGACTGGTAGTACGCCGAATTACTAAAGTAAATCTTTAATTCACTTATTTCGTGACGTGTGGCTGGCACCGTCACGCAAACCTGGGAATATCTCAATTAAAGGATAAAATTCCCTGTCGGTGGTGGGTTCGTCTTTGTCAAACTAATTACTAATTAACAGGTAAACACAATTTAGTAGTTTGAAATAACAGTTAACATATATTCTGACGAGTGAAATTCTTGTACAACTGAATTTACAAATTCTCCTATGTTTTCAGTCTTTTATATTAAATTATGGTAGCTAATTTCCCTACCTAAACTGCAGTTTTTCTAATACGATCTTAACTTCGATCCCTATTTGCGAGTAACAACCTACAAATACATATATACACTTCACACAAAACAATCACTGATGAAACACATAAATACAGTTCAAGTAATTGTCCTGCAAAAAAATACATACACACAATGCTCCAAATTCTCTAACACCTTGTAACCATCAACAATATTACACTTAATGTTCACAGTTGAAATTTGGCTTCTACGTAGCCTTTCAGTATAAAATTGCGTTTAACAACGCCTTTGGCCTGTCCTTCAAATATATTGTGAAAGAAATAATTGGACGGCTTTCCCTCCCGTTCAGAATTTCACACAAATAACTTTTGTTAAATGGTTTTTAACACCCTTGAATCAATTACATACGAATCCAGTCAAATAATTATATACAAGAACAATTTTACATTAACCACAAGGAATATCCTGATCTGATTCTAATTACGACTATACAAAAAAGAAATGACTTCACTAGCTAGCAAGACTACTGTTCCGCGGTCTTCTAGATTGAAGTTTAGTGAATGTTCTTTCAGTTTTGTTTGACTCACGGCCGGCGAACTCCCGAAGAACGTTCCGCGCTGCGTAGTCGGCTGCCGAACGGTGTTCACGCCTCCAGGGTCGTTGGATTGCTGCAACACTCAGTGTGCTGTCCGTCGCGTCGAAATTGGAATGCCTCCGAGCGCCGTCTCTCCTTGCTCAGTGACGCTTTACCACTGCTCACTCAAAGGCGATGGTCGCATCAGAATGCGAGTTCGGAACTTCCAATTATGACTTTGTGATAGCAAAAAGTCAAGCTAGTTGTGGTGTCAATCAGAATTTTTCGAATTCTCAAGATTCTATAAGTGGATTTCGCGAATGAAATTCCGGAAAATAATAAAAACTCTTATTAAGCTCTCTCATATCGCGACCTTAAAGTAAAAAGGTTCTATCTGCACCGCAGTAAATTGTACAGGAGAGCATTTCAAAGTTTTGTCCCTCTCTAAAACAAAAACTATTTTATTAAATGTATTGAAACTTTGTCAGTGTACTTGATATCCAAGCACAAAACTGTAGACTGATAATTATTATAAAAGCATTGTAACTTTGGTAGAAACCAAGACCCTATTTTTACAGATAAAACCTTTTTACTCTCAATATGCATTTTCAAGTGCAAGCAAAAAGGTTCTATCTTTGTTGGTAGGAAATTTGACTGGTATATTACTTAAATAATTGCAAATATACATGTAACTGTATCATTTATTAAATTTTAAAGAATTCAAAGAAATGTGCTTACATTTTAGTAAAAATCTTATTTAGAGTACTCAATTTTAATTTCATGTCATTACTTAGACTTAGCCAACTAGAAGTGGAAAAAGTAACCTATTGTAAATTACTGAAAAACACTTATATTTGAAATGATATATTGCAAACATATTAAAGTAAAATGTCGCGTAGCCATAATATTATTTTTGTTTTTAAGCAATTCTGTGAAGTAGGTTTGATCCAGAGTTGGCATCCATTTCAACATGTATGCTAAATCGGCTACCTTTTCCTTATTTAAAAACTTCTTTCTCCACGTACTTTTGCACAGGCGGATAGATAGAAGAAGAACTTTTGAACCACCCATCTTGTAGAAATGTATGGTCGCACATTTACGGTGGAAAATTGTGAATCAGAATGTTTAATTTTATACTCTACTTCAGCTAGTCTTTGAGTGAATTTTAATTGCGAAACTTGGAAGAAAGGTATTTATTAAAATGAAGATGTTTGCTGCTTTTATGGAAATCCTTAAAATGCATTGTTTTCATCTGAATAATATTAAGTGGCTTTTTTCTATTTACTGCCAAATGTATCCGCATGAAAGAAATCGGTGACCAGAATTCACTAACTCTGAGTTTTCTCTATCTGGTAATGAACATTGTGTACTTCCTGAATACACAAGTGACCAGCAGCAGAGTATTTCAAAACTATGTCATCGATTTGTGGGTGTTTTTTTTTAGAAAGTCCTTATTGCCAAAGACATCATCTGATTATTGTTTTGGGGTACACTGCTGTCGCTCCACATTATATGTTTTACTTTAGGTGAGTTTTGAATTATTTTTTCCAAAATTTGGGAAACGGCATTTGCAATGTCATTTCCAGAATGGCCTGTGTCAATTTCTGTTCAAATTGCGCAATATACATCTTTGGTTGGGAAAACATGAACTGTCATGTTAAATAAATTTAATTTTCTCCTATAGAAGAAAATACTTGTTTGCTCCCGGAATTCTTATCACATTTTTTAAATGAAAGGGCACTACAATTGTGTGTTCATCTTTGATCTTATGATCTTCCTCTCTTTCTCCTGTTTTCCGTGTTATCTAGGTTTTCAGTGTATTTTAATTTTAAATCATTAGAAATATTATTTTCCTACTCATTAATTCTGTATTCGTATCTGTCCGCTTTTGGCTGAAGGAAATCCAAATTAAATTCTTCATTAACATATTCCAATATATAGATAATTTTACAAATTGACATCTTTCGTGTACACAACATTCCTTGTAGAGGACGTACGATTTCGTGATACTTAAGTTGGAGGCGAGGCACTCCTTAGTAGTACTAGGTCTACAATAGTGACTGTTTTAGGGAAAGATTAAATGTATGCCCTCACTCTGTCTTTCACGTCTTTTGGTTTTTTATTCTTAGTTTTGCTAACTCAATCGTCCAATTTTGGTGTTCCTGTTATTTTATCTTTGTGTAAATGTGCATTATTTATCATCGTTTGGCTTATAGAAAGTGTGTTGAGGTAGAACTTCTTATACACAATAATTTATTTATTTGAAACATAAAACTTGTAAACGAAGGTTTAGAATTTTTTCGAAGGTTTAGAATATTTTCTGTTGGATTTCTTTTTTTTTTCTGGAAAGGATCTAATGTCCTCAGTATATAGCTGACCTTTTCAGAATGAGTTTCCAATTTGTAAAACGAAATAAATAATCTCTATTGCTCTTCTGGAGTAACATTAGAGTGCAGTTGTGACGACAAAAATTTCCACAATTTGTAGTTTTGTTAAATTGTTAAGCTTGATGACCTTGCTTCTGTAATTTAAATGTTCTAAGCCAGCTTGATGTTTCTTCGACCCTTGCACTTTTTCCCAATCCTTCTTATTACACGTTGCCACCAGATTGCGAAAACTTACAGCCACAACACAGCGAGATATTGAGTTCTTAAAACGGATTGAGTCTACTAGATACATGTGCTCCTAACGAAGGGTTAAGAAACATTTACGTATTAACCGAAAAGAAGTAAAATCGTAATAATCCGGGTTGTAAACAGGATTTACAGGTTACCAATTTTATAATATTATATCAACATGTGAAGTGGAGTACAAATAGTTGGTGTCGCATAACCTATAAATTCGTTGATTTAGCAAGACATTCACTCAGGCGTCGCGTCGTAAGGAATATCCAAATGCCCAATTTTGCCGAACTATTATAAATTCTGGATGGTTACCAATTAAACCCGATAAAGAATAAATAGTTCGATATTTATAAAAATATGTTTATCTTCTTGCAGAACTGTTTTGCTTTAACACAAACAATGCTTACAACACTGTTTTGCATCGGTGTCTCGTCTTCTTCAGTACTGCTTGCCGCATTAGGATCGTATTCAGAACAAGAATGCTCAAAACAGCATCTTCAATTTCACTTTCACACAACATTGCAATTAAATCTGCTTCTCAAAAGATCTTACAATTCTTCGACACTTTGCCCAGCCAACAAGATAATGTCCACATACATGTAAACAGATTGGTTTGCCCGGTGAAGCAGATAGAACCTTTTTTCCCGAATTTGAACATACGTTTTGCAGATAGAACCATTTTACCTTATCTGTATCCCAGAAACTAAGCTTCGTAGATCAATATAACTTAGAGGTTATGTAAATCTCATCGCTACCATTACAAATATAACATAAAGTCATTTTTGGAAAAAATGTTAGATAGAACCTTTTTACTTTAAGGTCGCGATATGTCGTACTCCTCCACGTGCCCCTCGTCGTCTGCGCAGTGCACCAATGGTCGACTGCTCACCTCGGCGACTCGAACGAGAAAAAAAAAATTCTTTCGACACAAGTTCATGCCGCGTCCGTCTATTCACAAATGTTTCTGATTGGCTGACGTCTGACTGCGTTCCGAAATAATTTTTCTGGCTGTCGCCATCTCTTCGCCACAAGAGAAACTACTTGTCGGTGGTATGGTGTCGGGCTTTTCGCTTCTATTCTCTCGTTGGTCTTGAATGTAACCGACGATGAGCGGTTACAGTATTTTATACGTGGGGATGCAAGCTCTGCTCCCTCGCTTCTCGGATGCGGTCTGGCTTCAAGTTGTATCGGCAGCTTTTCCGTTCAACCAATGTTGTTCCTCGGAATTGCTCGTGCGTGGTCCATGCCGTTGTACTTGGCCTCCACGAAGATTCTTCGGATCGGATTCTTCGATCAGAGCGGGCGGTGTGTCGCCCTTTCACGAAATGTACAGAATTGTTTGTCTGGCTTTCCTTGTACTTTCCGTAGGAACTTGCCGCTCTTTCGCTCCCGAAGAATGTTGGCGTCCACTCGTAACAATGTTCTGCTTAGATTCCGTAACACGCGCAGCGTAAATATTCGCAAGTTATTACTCGTTCACTTTACATTTGCAGACTGAGCGCTGCGATCTGTTTACAAGAGGTCACCGCCGACTGAATGAGAAACGCGCGTCTGCAGTAGATACTGACTGTTTAATATGATATAGATGGCGGTGAGCAGCACACAGAACCCCGGCGGGGCAAGAACATAACCATTAAGCGGTAGATAAGTGCAAAGAAGAAATAAAAATATTGTGCGTGAATGTTGTGAATAGCGTGTGGTGTGATATATTTTTATTGTATATTACCTCAATCATTTAAGGGCGCGACTCCAGCTCACTGTCAGTCATAATTCGTCAGCTGTGTCCGTAGCGCTTGTGCTGCATTCGGAGACAGCTGATGGGTCAGATTCTAATTGACATCGAGACCACTCGTGTATTTTCGGTTGTGTGTTCGGGTCTTCACTTTCAAAACATCATTAGTTCCTAATTCTGCAGTCTGCAAATGTAAAGTGAACGAGTAATACATCTCGGTGCTTCGAGCGAACGCTTTTTGCCGTTGCCTACACACACTATGACTTGCAGTGAGAAATCTGTTCTCGTATTACCTGACGTGACAGTCCGATAGAACGTCGGCCGATTGTAAACGACACATGAACATTCACGGTAACGAACAACCCTCACAACATGACTGCTCTTGTCCGCTGCTCATACAAGAAGAGGGTTTTTCAGTAAGAAACGGAGTTTCGCTTGCAGTCTCCCTCGTTTTTGGTGGTCTCGACCTTCTTATCTTATCTCTACTTTCGTCATTGGCCCGCGCGGTGTTCGCTCGGCTGCAGGCCATTACGTCACGTCCTTACGTCGCGGGCGCGCCAGGTTCGAACGCTCGCGTTGTAGCTCAACACCTTCAGATGACTTTCTTTTCTTTTTACATTGTGTTTTAGTGAATGTGGGAGCGTATATATGAGCTCTTCTCAATATTGTATATATTTTTGTCAACTATTTTATATTTGGCGCCCGTGCGGTTTCGCATAAGGTACGTTGTTAATTTACGACGCGCTTTAAGTGACTTGTGTGCGCAGGCATCGACGCATGTTAGTAATGTTAGTGACGCCCGTCAACGCAATGCAACGCAACGCTCGTCAACGCAACACACAGGCCTTAAAAGGATTTTGAACACTAATAAACTTCTAACCGTTCTCCAGTGTATTTCTAATCGTAAAATCCACCATAGGTAAATTGACTGTGTGTATTATTCCTCAAAAAAAATGAATATTTTAATAGCTTAATTTTGTATATTTTATATAAAAATTATAGTACTCTTATAGACGTCATGTTTTCTGAAAGCCAGCCAGCACCAGCCAGCAAAGTTGAAGTACATTATTTCTTACAGGCATTTAAATTTTTTAAAATTATACCATATTGAAACCATATGGATATTTCGAGCCCAGCGCGGTCGCCAGACGCTACCTTCATTCCCCTTTCTAGCAACTTTACGACCTCGAGGGCGGTTATCAAGCCAAGCACTAGGCAGCCGGACGCCAGGAAAATGACCTTTTAGACACGCAGTTTGTGCATCCACTGCCCTCGAGTTACTTGCGCTGTTAATTGGATCTAATTACTCTATTAAATTAAGTTTTTCAATAATTAAACTTGTTATTGAATGTAAGATCTTGAAATAACGTCATGTAAATGTTTCTACAATATGGATAGTTTTGTGTGAAAGTTTGGCAATTTTTAAATAATAATTTTCTTAAAATTGCTCCCAATTTTTTCTTTAAATTTTCTCTTCCTATGGATCAAAGTAAGGTAGAAAAGTAATGCTGGTTCGTCTGTCTGTAAACACACTGTAGTTTGGAAAATTACAAAAAGTTAACATGGACCTCAAACCTCACATTTGAGGATAGAGGATTTGGCTGTAATAAAATCAGTTCTAAATAATCGGGTCTTTAAAAAAGGTTGTATAAAATGTTTTCAAAAAACGTGTATTTTCGAAGTGCGAAGGTCTCATTTTCGTTGAAATGTGTGAATTTTTGAAAATTGTAAGTTAGGAATAATGCGAGAAAGTTTGTGCTCTTCTCGCTCCACCTTTTATTCAAATGTTTTCCATGCATGCAATTAACTGTAGTAAGTAAATTACAATAATGAGTAAATTGAGAAATTCCTCTTTTTCAGGAGATTCCTCCAAACAATCAATATTGAAATCTCCGTTAATAACAATTGATACTACAGAGAGATAACCAAGTTTTTTCAGAGTTGTCTTTAAATTTCCTAAGAAACTGACGAAGTCTAAACCTTGCTTTATTGAAGTTCTGTGAATGCTAAGTAAGATTATTTTGAGCGTAGTGCGATGTACGACCTGTTATTTCAAAAACTTTTTTTAACTGCATATAAATTGAATTCTGACGAGAAGGTGAAATTAGGATGTTTTACGTAAACACACAAGTCTCATCTGCCGGGCCCTTTTTTTAATACTCTTGATCTACAGTAGTATCCTACTTGGTAAAAACTACGGATTTAAAGAGTGCTTAGTTCAATGTGAAGTTGCCATGTTATGTAAAACAAAAAGCATTTAATTGACTTCGATCAACAATATCCACCTTATGACCTTGAAGTACCACTATGTTCGGATCGGGGTATATAATGCCGTATTCAAGTCTTTCGCATGTGCCCACACGGCTATTTTTCCTGCATCGGACTTTGGTGGCTATTACTTATTTATTGATTTAATTTATTTGCGCTTGCTGACCTGTTTGCGTTGCTTTGTGGATGAACCTGTCGACGATTGGAAGGGATAGTGGTAACTGGGAGTGCAAGGGAACTGAAATGGCAGGAGGAAAAACAGAGTTATGCTACTGTATTGTTAGCCACACAAAAACATAATTTCAAATCCGCAGTTCATTTCCCGATGCAAATAAGTTTCTTGTATTTCGGCAGAGAGAATATCTAGTTTGCAAATGTTGTCAACCTAACGTGTTTTGAAACTTATATTCATCATTCAACTAAGTGCATTTAAAATGTCGGGAAGATATTTTGGAGCTCTTGAAAACGTGCTCAGATGGTACTTCTCTCCTATTCGTCACGTACAGTTTTTACTTCGTTGACTAAAGAAATCAAATTAAATACATCATTGTCAAAAATTAATACGGAAAGCATATGCTGTTTTTAACACCTTGTGTTAGACTACTTGTGTTATGTGACTCCTGTTACTCTTCCTGAATCGGCTACATTCGCCCTGTTATTTTATTACGTTTGTTCTTGTTATTTCAACACATAACTTTAAAAAAGCATATAATTCTCGTTTTGGTACACACACGTCTTGTGCTGAATCGTTTGTGGACTTCTTTTGTCACAGAATTTTCCTCTTCGGCATGGTCGCCAACAGTTCCACCTAGATGCTGCGGCCGTCATTGGGCCGTCAGATGACATAGGGTAGTTGACAGCATTCTCCTGGCCGGAGCGTTGTGGCTCAACGGCGTGGAAGTGGGGTACACGGCGGGACGACAGTTCTGTGTAGGGTGCATGTGATCCACCCTACCTCTCTTTTCCTCGTTTCGTTCTCACGCCCGCTTCCCGTAGTTCTCACTCCTCGCCGTCTCTTGGCTTTTCCTCAACTCCCGTTTAAATTGCTCTCTGACACATTTTAATTTGTACGTCCCCATTTCTAACAAGAGGTGTGCAGTTGGGGACACTGTCGTTCCCACACCTATATTCCAGGTATATCTTTTACTGTTGTTTCTCAGTGACTATAGTACTACTTTTTATAAAGTTTCCGCTTAAGACCCGTCTTCACGAAGGAATATGTCACGGTATTTCGCATTTTTCTCAGACGTGCCGCTTGATGTTGCATGATCGCGACCGTTTCAAGCACTGCTTGATCATGCGACTTCTAGTGGCACGACCGAGAAAGACGCGAAATGCCGTAACATATTCCATCGTGAAGACTGGATTTGAGAGGCTGCTTTATAAAATCGCATTAAACTGGTTTAACTATTGCGGTCCAGGAAAGGCCGACGAGGTTGTTGGTTTTTACGGAACACAGCCCTGCATCTGTTCCTGAGCTGAATAGCTTATGTGCTGGTTAAAGTCAGAATTCCCATCAATCTGCGATTTTTCACTTTATAATGAATGGATAAAGTCGGAAATGGGAAGAGCTTGTAAGGAGATTGCTTACTAAATTACTAGTCGAATGAAATTGACATCAGATAACGTGCGGTGGATGAAGTCTGTCACGGGGACGAGAAATAGCAGATTCGACTTCTTGTGGAACGTTTCTAACACTAATGAGAGACAAGGGATATAGTTCCACGTTTCTCTGGGTCTGTCGTATTTTTACTTTCTCGCCTTACGAAGTTCTTCTTAAGAAGAAAAAAATTACGTAATCGTGCGCCGGAAAACTGGGAATTTTCGCCAGAAAACTGTTATTGCCGAACTCTTTTAACGAAAAAGTGGATAAATCCTCTTGCTAAAATCAGAAAAAAATCTCTAACATGTGGTGTAGCCAGAATCCATCTGTGGTTCCTGATACCGAAAAATCAATTGACGGTAAAAACGTCCGTCTGTGTTCAACGCTTCAAATGGTGGAGCGGTTAAATAATTTTTGCCTACGTCGACCATCTTCAACGCCGCTGGCCTCACGCGCGAGCCCATTGGGTGAATAAAGACACTTTTATGCAGCATTCAAGGAGCGCTCTTTCCGCACGGGCGTCAACCATAAACGTAAGCAGTGTCAGCATATTCCTCGTAGCTGTTCTTTCTCTGCATTTTCATGCAAAATGTATGTCAGTGTTAGATAGTAAGGTCAGTCTGGGTTTAGTTGGTACAGCAAAAAATTGGGGCTGGTATGATACTTGAAAAATTTTTACTTATTTATAACCAAAATTTATAAAAAATAGGAAATAATAAAAAATATTTTATTAATTACCGTATTGCAAGGACTCTCGTGTTCCGGTATTTGGGCAAAAATATTGAAAGCAGAAATGACTGACTTTTCCAGCCAAAAATTTTCAACAGAGAAAAGAAACGTTGGATGTTACTTCACTTTTGGTCACAGGATATTTTTGAAAAGAGGTAATCATTTAGGAAGAATGAATTTATTTTTCTGTCTTGAAAGATTGTGAAAATATTCATCACGTCATGGTATACACTACCTCAATTTTCGGGAGTTAATGTGATTCGACTGATGAGGCGGCTGTGATGCGGGTTTTGGGGCTATTTTGATACGCTAAAATTGAACACGCAGCCAACTAGAGGTAATATTTTTTGTTTTAATAATACGTAAATCCGTGCGTATGATGTAAAGTGATGGCTCGGAATTGTAGTATTTAAGTTTCTGTACAAAAATAATTTTCTATGGAGCAAAAAACGCATAAATATCCTGAAACAAAATTTAATCATTTAAATTCATCTCATAAAACATAACATAATAAAGCGTGTTCTTAAAGTCTGGTAATATATTGTTAATTTATTGCTCACAAACTATAAAAGTTACTCAATTTCATATGTATGTCAAACAAAAGAGGAACTGAAATGGCTGGATGTTCCAGCAAATGGCTTGTAGTTCCCTGATTCGCCGTTGTTGACATTTTGTAAAGATTGACTTCTGTCAAGCTTGCTTTCTGTGTGCTGGAATTTCACAAAAATAAGAGACTCATCTTGCATACTCTTGGGAGCATACCCTCAGTTATCGTACGATTTTTCCAACTTTGCCTCTCAATCCTCTATGGCCACGATGGAATGAATATCACACGCATTTCGCGTCTTTCTCAGTCGTGCCGCTAGAATTCGTATGATCGCCAGCATTGCTTGATGCGATCGCGATCATGGGATATCTAGCGGCCGACTGAGAAAGATGGGCAATACCGTGACATATTCCATCGTGAAGAGAGGCCTTGAGAGGCAAAGTTAGAAAAATCGCAGTATTCAGTGACAGCATCTTCCTCACTATAGTGCGATTTTTCTACCTCTGCCCCTCAAGCCCCCACGGCCACGATGGAATATCACATGGCATTTCGCGTCTTTCTCCGTCATGCCGCAAGAAGTCGCACGATTGCAAGCATTGCTCGATACGGTGGTGATCATGCGATATCTGGCGGCACGACTGAGAACGTCGCGAAATACCGTGACATATTCCATCGTGAAGCCGGGCCTCGAGAGGCATAGTTAGAAAAATCGCAGTATAGCATGCATTTCACTGTATTTTTCTTTTCGCCTTTCCTCATGCTCTTCTGTTGCAACGTCCTGCACGAGACGCCGCGGCGTCGGGTTTTTGCTTCCCGTTGCGCTCGACAGCCCCCGTCGCACGTCGCGGGACTTCTTCTTTAGCGGCGTTCCTCTATTAACGGCGGTTGACGGCTCCATTTCTGTCACGGGGGAGGAACATCACATTAGAAGGTAGAGCGATTTTTTTGGCGTTGCTACCCGGAAGGCATATCAACGGGCTCTAGCCTCCTGTCACGTCGCAGCGTAGACATTCACCCAGATCTAAAAGGATAGAGCCGAATAAGGGAATTAAAAGTGCCCACATATCAAATCGACAATCGCGGTACTCATCTGAAAGAGAATATAAAATGGCGTAGATTCCCCAAAATCTACCTCCTAGGGCAATCTTTTGCAGAGATACAATGAGAAACGTGTTTTTCATGTCTTATTTTTTTCTCAACTTCTGTGTAGTATCTGGCTGAAAAAAATTGAAGAGACGGAGAAGAATAGGTGAATTTGAAGGCATTTTTGTCAACCAATTTTGGCGTCAATTTCAAATATAACGAAATGAAATTTATTTTCGACGTGATACGGAGTACTGTCTCAGTTTTCCCCCTAGAATGTATAGAATGTGTTTCTAAATTTAGCAACAGGATTTATCCACTTTTCGTTATCGGAGCCAGGCTATAAGAGTTTATAAGTCTTTATAAGAGTCTGGAGAAAATTCGTCGTTTTCCGGCGCACAATTACATAATTCTCTTCTTACGAAGAATACGTAAGGCGAGAAAACTAGTGGTGCTACAGAATGACACAGACTTTCCCTTAGTAGATTTCCTTTGGTCTCGGTTTGCTATTTGGACTTGCCGCTTATTCTTGCCAGCTGCCATCTATCGCCACCTAAACTACTTTTTTGACATATTCTTAATTTTTCGGTTTTCCAATAATAGAACGGAAATATTATTTGGAGAATATTAAAGAACAGTAAACCCTCGTCCTAAGTGGCAAATTTCTTTGAAGAATTTGGAGACTTTTTAAGAAAATTGCGTTTAAGCGCTACTATAAATTCAAAATTTGAATCTTTTTTTCACAAAAAATTTTCAAAGAAAAAATTTGGAGCTATTTATGACGAAATGGCGTTTGAGCTTTTCTGAAAATGCAGAATTTTGAGGTAGTTTTTACAGAAAACTGTCGAGTTTTCGAGAAAATTTGACATTATTTTAAGCGCATGTACCATAAATATAATAATGTGAACAAAAAGCCACTAATGTAAATATTAACTACGTGAGAAACGTGTCAAAAAATACATTTTTGTATTTTTTTAAAAACAAAGAATAGAGCAAACTGTTGTTTATATCATCTCAAAGAGTACATTTAGTACTATCTCTGCCAACAGAGAAGTTTAAAAATATTTGAGTCATATTTGAGAAAATCTTCTTTTTATTTTTAAAATTGCACATATTGCACGCAATATTGCGCGAAAATACTAAGTTTTAAAAATGTACAGGATATTAATGGACGAACTCGCTACCGAGAACAAATTTAATTTTTTTGCAATTTTCGAAAATTCAGAGTTAACCGTGAAAATCTGACCAATGCCACCTTTATAGATATATTTTACTCTATTCTTACAAGAAATTTGGAGCAGTTTTTGAAAAAATGTTGAAAATGTCCTAGACGCTTCATGTAAAGTACCCCGGCATTTTGAAGAACGTTTTTCAAAATCGCAGCACCTCGAATTGAGACAGATCAACTGGGAATATCCATTTTGGAATTAATCCTACGTATGGTTTAGGCGGTAGTCGTGTTGACGGACGGAGGACATTTTGGAAAAAAAACTTTTTCGTTAACAGGGGACCTCAAACGTGTATTTATGTTGAAATCTCGAAATAGATTTTCGGGATTCGACCAGGGCGGCTTCGACCGGGGCAGCATTCGAGGGATTGAAGGTGTGCATCTGCGAGTGCAACACAATGGTGATGCTCCAAAGGAACTTCTTGGCTGCAATCCCGAGAAAGCACTTTAGTTATTCGGTACCTAAGCACTATTAAAAACATTGGAGTAATCGGTTAAAGTGTGGTTAAAAGTTCAAGCTCTGGCGAGCTTCGTTGACCCGTGCGGTACAAACCGACATCCCGCAGGGTGTCGCCGGCCCACAGTCACATATCCCGTTAAATCCTCGATACAGGAGGTATATAGGAGGCAGTCTAAAGTGTCTAACCAATTAGGGAGTATGTTCAGCAAGACATGAACAATCTGGAAGAGGATATGTCACCGAAATCCTGGCGGATGCGAACTGTCCACCCACGGCAATCCAATCCTCTCCTGGATGCCCCAGACTCTAGTGGGGAAGGTGAAGTGGACACCTTTGATGGTTGCCGCCCACGTTGTATACCCTCCAAAACGACGTATGAGGAGATCATGAAGATATATAATCTTGTGTCGAAGGCTCGGGAATTCACCGACGCGGTGTTTTTGGATGCCGAGTCAGAGGATAGTAAAAGGATCATTGAGGAGATCCTCAGGGCAAAGCGGTTCTCTGAAATTGCGCGAGACTCCGATTCATGGCGCAGCCAGGGGGTGCAACTGAGAAAGATTTTGTCCGAGAAGTAACAGCCTCCTTGCTGGCTGTCAGTTAACCTTCAGGAGATAAATAGGCTATTCGGCCTAGCGAAGAAAGGTAGTCCCTAACCCAGCAGCTACTGGGAGAAGTTGTCCCCAAGGATGCGAACTAAGGAACAACGTTTGCTTGCTTTCGCTCTTATCCCGAAGAAACGTTTGCTAATCCGACACGGTCCAATCGCTGGTAGCAGCACGAAAACTCGGGGCGTGCTTGCAGCGGAGTCCCGGCAGTCTACTTAAATGAGCCGAACCGTTTAAGTTTCAGCACGACTGCGAAGTGAACCAGCCAAAGAGCCCATACATCACGCGAGCGAACTTGCTGCGTGGACATAATGTGAGTTTCGCAGGCAATAGACAGCGAAATTGGGAGAACCGAATATCGAATGCAACTAGGCTTTTTATTCTTTAAATAATAAGATCGGACACTACTACTGGAGCCGCCTTAACAGAGGGCACGTAGGGCTCAGCCTATTATCCACTCAGCTTTGGCATATATACGTGGGTGAACTCAACTATGTCAATATGGTGTTTCAGCTCCTCATTCATTGAACAGACCTTGTCATTTCTGTCAAACACCGGGTTCGGGCAAACGACCTAGGCGCAGTTGGACCACCCGGAAGGGCTATGCTTTGGCAATCTGTCACACCGGGACTTGGTGGTCTAAGAGGCGATGCATCATCCCTCTTCACGTGGGTCGCCGGCTGAGCCGGTGGGTCCGAAGTTCGAGTGCCTTGGGCGTCGCTTAGCGGCCGTTGATCGGCAACTTCCATTTACACTTGGCGTTGATACTAATTCGAACTCTTCGGGGTGGTTTTCCGGGAACACCTCTCACAGAAGAGATGACATTGAAGTCCTAATGTTCCGGCACGGCATACCCGTGGCTAACACAGATTCAAAAAGATATTTCCTTCTTTAGCATCTTCGAAATCCTGAAGCGGCATCGACTCTTGATGCCGCCTCCCGATTTCCATTTTCATTTGTCAATGATGAAGCGCTTAACAAAAGAGGGAACTGGACACTCGTACCAGAATTGAGAACAAGCGACCAATGCTCAATCCTCTTGGTGTGGTTCTGGGTCCTAAACCCCTGCATGGGAGGGAGGACGACAATACCGAACACAAGATTCACATTCTTGGCGCAGTGTAGAGAAAATATTCGATACAATTAGATCTTGCGATGGATAAGATTCACCTCTCGCGAGCCAATCTATAGCTGCAGCACAAGGTCACAGCCCTCTCGAAAGGTTCTCTTTCGTTCACCACACGCTGTTGTCTGCAGAGGTACCTATTCAAGCCGACCTTCAAACAGTGAGTGTGTGTATGCATGCAGGTGTACCTCTCATCTCTCTCGCTCATTGTATGCAACTATATCCCTCAGGACAAACTGTGTCAGTCGATGATCTATGCCTAATAAACCAATTACCCACACCTTTCTTGCTTGTTGGTAATATAAACGCCCACAGCCGGCTTTGGGGCTCTTCTGGTACTTGTAAAAGGGGTGCCGTTTTGGAATTTGTCAACGACGCCATTAATCTGTTGATTGTAAACACCGGTGAACAAACACATTTTGCCATAGCTACGAATGCGAGCACGGCCATAGAGGTCGCCCTTAGCAGGTCTTCACTTGCTACTGCGGTGGACCGTATTAGATCTGTATGGAAGCGACCATTTCCCCTCTATTTTCCACATCGATTAACTACGTCGTGATTTTGCTCCCACTGGATCGTGAAACGTGCTGACATTCCACGCTAATGTTGACCACTCAGATGGTCTTCTCAGTCTCTTCGACGATGTGGATGAAATGGCTGCTGATTTCAATTGCGGTATACTTTCCTGCATCTATCCCAATTCCGAAATCAACCAGTATATCACATCCTTTGACCCATAGTGGAATCTGAACTGCTCTAGAACGGTCAGTGCTCGTAAAAAAGCACTGGGACGACTCAAATTTTATATAACTGTAGATAACTCCATCGAATATAAAAGATGCAAGGCGAAGAAAACTATTTTAGAGAGCAAAAAATGCATCATGGCATCCTCTCAATTGCCACACGCGTCTGGTGTTGAGGATATTTCGAAAGATAAGAGAACACTCTTCACCACGGTGCCTGGTACCCTTTCAAGTGGAGACTTCACTGCTCGAGATGTGATTGGAGAAGAATTCGCCGCGCTCTATGAACACATGCTGAGTTCGGCGAACTACGCTCCTGACTTCGGCTTAAGTGATGATGAAGAGTCATCAGTTGGAAATTTCTTGCAGAGCATCTGCTGATTACAACACCCCTTCTCCATTTCGGAATTGCGCTCTTCTCTCGCGTTTACAAAACGAATTGACGCAGGTCCTGATGGAATACTCAACCAAATGCTTCAGCATCTTTCTGCTCCGCCTTTATAATCGCATCTGGGAAGCACACATCTTCCCTGCTCTATGGCGAGAAGCCATAGTTATTCCAGCACTAAAGAGGGAAAGGATCGGTAGTTACCACTGCGCTACGTCCCATCTCTTTTACCAAGTGCATTTGCAAAGTGATAGAATGGATGGTAAATCAGCGTTTGGTCTGGACTATCTCTTCGCATTGGCAACAGAAATTTCAACATCATTCGTCCTAAGACACCTTTTGGCCGTACTATTTGGTGTGGAAAAGGCCGATGACACTACTTGGGGGTACGGCATTCAGCGAACCCTCCACTCGCGGGGATTGAGGGGGAAGCTCCCCCTATTCCCCAAACATTTTCTATCGAACAGATCTTTCAAGAGTTCGCGTTGGTGACAAATTTTCTAGAAGTGACCCTCTTGAAAACGGCATCCCCCATTGGTCGGTGCTGAGTGTCACGGTTTCACCGTATCGTATGTCATGTGGAACCGATCGCAGTTATGTATTCGGGTTATATAGTCCACTCGTCAGCTCAGTTTTGGATTACGGGAGTGAAGTGTATGGTTCTGCAGCTCCTTCCACAGTCCAACCAATCACCATCATACACCACGCTGGTATCCGCTTCTGAACAGGTGCATATCGCACTAGCCGAATCGAGTGCCTTCTTGCAGAGGCTGGTTATCCATTCTTAAAAAGAAGGCAGAATATTATATTTGCTTTTTATGGTGCTAAAGTGTCAGAACTCTTCAACCATTGTTGTCGCCGAATAATTATCGATCCTGATTGAGACCTC
Source organism: Acheta domesticus (assembly GCA_031308135.1). Lineage (NCBI taxonomy): Eukaryota > Metazoa > Arthropoda > Insecta > Orthoptera > Gryllidae > Acheta > Acheta domesticus. The sequence goes on from JAHLJT010008446.1 coordinate 19,967,459, forward strand.
ATATATTCTTAGAACATCGCTACTTCAGCCTCCAGATACTCAATTGCGAAATCTTTTGCCGGACCGGTGTTCCCACCCTGTGTGAAACCCTTAAAGTAACCCCCAATCACCCTTGGAAACTCCTCCGCCCAAGTATTGACCTCATATTCTCCAATCTTCCTAAAAAAACTGCTAGTCCTCGTATTTACCAGATTGAGTTACAGGAAATGAAGGAAGCCTCTCCGAATCATATACACTTATTCACAGGTGGTTGGGCGTTCAATGATGCAGTGACATGTTTTAATAGTTTCAGGACCACCAAATCATATCGGCTTCATTCTCAGTACAGTATATTCAATGTCGAAATATATGATATTCTCGAAGCCCTAAAATATATGGAGTCAGCGTTTCAGATTCAGCTCTCCTAGCTGTTTTCTGTTCTCCCTCACTATGATCTGGTACTCAGTTGGTACAGTGAAAATCACAGGTAATGAAGTGGTCAGGTGGCAAAATCGGCGATGGGGAAGCCTCATATTGACATTCCTTCTGTACTATCGTCTGATGTTAAGGCTTTTTTGAAACGATTCATCTGTATAGCGCGGCAAACAGTGGCACAATACACTTTTAATACACAGTGTGATAAAGAATTCCGTTAACCCCCTTGGGTTACTCATTCCGACCTTCTAGACCTTGCGAAATTATTTAACCTGTCTGCGTATAGGACATTGCCATTTTTCTCATGGTTTCTTCTTTCGAGGTGAAACTCCTCCCATCTGTGACTCTTCTTCCCCTTCGACTCCCCCTCTGCGACGGTTCTTTCTGTCGAACTGTGGATGATCATCCTTCGTTCTGCGCTCTCAAAACTTTTTTTTGTTTTTTGAGAGAAAGCCTAATATATAATTTTATTTGAGAGATAGTAGGTGTTGTTTCTTGGCCCTTTTACAGACAATTTTTACGTTTTATGATACGTTGTACGTATTAAATTTATCATAGTTCCTTTTGACGTATCTCCTTGTACATTTTACGTGGAATTCAAGCCCTCTTTTGGTTAAATACATGTGCTTTTAATCATCGGGTAAGTTGCATCTGCAACATTTTTACTAAATCTATTCAATTTAAAAAATACTTTGACATTGGTTCCAATGAACTCGGTAGTTAAAGACTCCTCTACACTTCAATCAATGAAGCCTTGTCGCATCGGCGGCGAGCGAGGGATCGTTTACATCAGGTTACTCCTGCTCCAGATTCTGTATTGGGTTTCTGCTTGGGCCCCTGTAGCACATTCGTCGCTGGGAGCGGCTGTGTGTAACGGTCTCCAGTCGTTATCCTCAGCCCTACCTCCTTGTTTTGCTGAAAGATTTCGTACAAGCAGTTCTGACCGACAGGACGGTTGCTCACGCACATATTCGATCGCCCGCCATCACTGGTCGCGCCGAACTTATTATGACAAAGGATCGTTTTTTGTTGTGTTTTTTGGAGGGCCAACGTAGCCGATTTTCCCACGGCGGGGACGGACGGTCTCGGCGCAACAGTGACATGTACATGCAAGTGTCTGTTGTGTGACCGTGCTCCTCTAAGGAGCTTGATTTGCCGCTGCTCCTTTAAGGAGCTTGATTTGGAGAAACCAGTGCAGCCGCAGGTCCCTACGGACATGGTGGTGGTGTGAGGTGTTGGAGGTTGACCTTTATTCAGCGCCATCTGAAACTAGCTTGTTAGGTCGGGTTAACCGGTCTTCTGTGTCGATCCCCTGGACATCCTGCAACTCCCACCTTCCATCACTTAGGTCAGAGGGCTGACTAATAAGACCAAACGATAAATACGTGACAGTGACTGACCAACTACACAAGGACCAAACATAAGTAATTCTCTTTCCCTCTCCACAGCCCTTCCCATTCACCTCCCTCATCATTCCCCATCCTCTCCCCCATCATCAATAATCCTACCGAAATAACCCGTCTTCCCGAAAGAAAATAACCAGTCATCCCATTATCCAGACTCCCAATCTCCGTCCCTGAACGGGGAAAATGTGTCATAACAGCCACAAGACTACACGCAAACAACCAACCTGAAAGAAGAGTCTCCTGATGGAGACAGGCGTACAAAAATCACCATCTTGTGAAGTGCGAAGTGTCGAAGCGCGTCATGCTGCCGTGTTGGCCCAGTCGCCTGCATGCCGGCCGCTGGCGCTCGCTCAGCCTCGGAGCCTCTTCGGCGAGGGAGTCGCTGATCTGCGTCTCTGTTAAGGGCCTTTCAGAAAGCAAAGTGCAGAAGGCACTCTATAGTCTAGCCTAACCCAGTCATCTGCGATGGGAATCATGTCGGGCGATCTGGGTGGCAAATCATTTGCTCGAATTTTCTTCAAACCAATCGCGAACAGTTGCGGCGTGGTGAATCGAGCAGTCATCCATAAAGAGTATATCTCTGTTTGGGAACGTGAATAGTTGCAAATGGTCTCAAAGTAGCTGAACAAAACCGTATCCAGTCAATGATCGAATCATTTGGAGCAGAGGACCAGTCCATTGAATGTGAAAACCGCCCACACCATCTGTATAATTACATTTCGGTATCCCATGACTTTCTTCACCTGAGTATATTTACCGATTAGACGCACCATGAGCACATGCATCTGGACATAATGGAATAGCAGAATTCGTCGTCTGACTGCTGTTCTTTAGAATTTCTCAGTAAAATGACATTCGAAACAATTGATCTCATTGAGATGAAGACAGTTTTTAGATTAACCTCTTTTTTTTTCCATTTTAATTCAGCGGTTGAAAGTTCGTTCTTCGATATGAACGTATTCTCAAACAAATCTGTACTTTCGAAACAGAAATTAACAAACTCATACGTCCATGCCTTTACCTTTTATTTTCTCGCCTCACGAATACTTCGTAAGAAAAGAAAGTTATGTCATCGTGGGCCGGAAACCGACGAATTTCCAGCGCACTGCGCTTGTGTGGCATAGTGGTATCAGCGCCAACACGTTTGTGAGCGTTTGCTGCTCCAGCAAGTGGACTGTAGGGAGAAACTGGTTGGGGCAGCTCACCTCACACTCCTCGGTTGCTCAGAGTGCAATAAAACAATTCAGATATTTTCATCTAATTTAATTATAGTGAATAACTTAACTACAAAACTAATTTGCTGTATGACCAGCATTCACATGATATAAGGAATTGAGGTTATTAATAGAAATAATTAGATCAATGAAATGAACATGCTCTGTAAGCGGCATAGATACCATATGACGTATCAAGGTTATTGATACAGACAACTAGTTCAGTGAAATAAACATGCTGTGTATGCAGCATTGATAGCATAGGTATTAATGTTATTAACACAATATTAATTCAATGAAATGAAAGTGCTGTGTGGGCAGCGTAGGTACCATATAAAGTATTATAAGTTATTAATGCAAGTAACCAGTTCAATCAAATACACATGCTGTATAAGCAGCATTGATGACACAAGACAATAATGTTATTAACACAACATTAGCTTAATGAAACAAACATGCTGTGTAGACAGCATAGGTACCATGTAAAGTATTATAAGTTATAAATGCAAGTAACCAGTTCAATCAAATACACATGCTGTATAAGCAGCATTGATGACACAAGACAATAATGTTATTAACACAACATTAGCTTAATGAAATAAACATGCTGTGTAGACAGCATAGGTACCATGTAAAGTGTTGAGAATTATTACAAACAATTGGGTTACATTACAACTTTTACGGAGTGTGTGTTGCTCCAGGAGGTTGCCAGTAGTATACGTGCAAGTTCTAAACCTCGCAGCCGTCTTCTGTCGTCGGTTTGCCCTCGACCAGAACATGCCACACAGAGGGGAATCATCCAAATTGTAGGTACACACAGTTGTGAGCCTGGGCATAAGGCAATTTGCAGGCGACAAGAGGAAGCACGCCACTCGGCCATGTGGTTCACACGTGCGAAAACCTTTGCACGCTTCTTGCGTCTTCAATTAGAAGTGAACGAGCAAACGAAATATTGAAACTGGACTTAAAACCCACGACACATTGATAAAACAAATGGTCACTGTCGCACATACTAAAATATCCCGGATGGCTAGGGATAGGAGACAGCATGAATATGCTCTGGCCACGCCGCCATGCCTTTTACGCGACAACGTGTCTCTGCCTGCCTCGACCAGCTCGGAAGACCGAATACCACCCTTCGCTGGCGGTTGTAACGGCTCCTGCCCCGTCCGGTGGAAGATGTCGCACTCGGCGCGGGGCAAGGAGTTTTTAGGGGAAGAGGTGCATCTCCGCTATATCCGACAACGTTCTCTGAGGAACTGGATTCGGGTGTCTGAATGGAAAAGAACTTGCTCGTTGAAAACAAGTTTGCTGGTTTTTGTAGGTGTTTCCCGGCACTGGGAAACAATGCAAAAATGTATGTGCTTTGGTAGCATTCCGTGTTGAATTTGACGTTTTGTATTTCAATGAGAAAGGAAAAAATAATCTTTGGTGGAATTTTTTTACCTTGTCCCGAATGATTTGATTTTTTTACATGAATCGAGCATCTTCGTTTTTATGCCTCGGCCCGATTTCGATCCATGCGCGCTTATTTGGCGTAGTAGTATGAATGCCGCCAAGTTTACTGAGGATTTGCGATCGCGTCTCGGATCGGAAAGAAATTTCCGGTTGAAAACACTAGCTGGTTTCTGTAGTAGTATAGTATTGCGGATAATTTAGGAACAATGCGGGAATGTATGTGCTTTGGTAGCAACACTAGTTGCCATTTGTTACTTGTGGAAAAACGTAGGCGAGCAATAAAAAAATTAAGACATGTAATATAAAATGATAGTGCACTGCATAATTTTCTTTTCTTTTTGTTACAGGTAAATGTGGCAGAATGTCTACAAACACGTTATCCCTCGTGGAATTACAGCAAGTAATGTATAACTTAGTTATCTTATCGGATAGTCATGTCGAACATATTATTACAACAAAAAGAAAGAGTTCGTGTTTTGTCGCCGTGGATAGCGGTAGTAGCGATGCTGGTGTAAATACTCTTTCCATTTCCCGGTGGCTCTATGGCACTCTTGTCGTCACAATTTTTTCATCGCTATAGCTTGTCCGCACTGCATCGGGCAACTCTCATCTCTGGCCGTACGAATGATAAAATGTGCGGTAGGTGTAAGAGAAGTGACAATAACTGATGGATACATGATGAATGACGGGATGTCGCTATATGATTAGGAAGACAAATAAACACTTCGGAACTAATGCAGATTATCTCGTTCTACCTATGCTTGGTTCTTCTCCATTTTATCATTCAATACCACTTACCATACCATTCACCATT
>JAHLJT010008446.1:19973764-20059645 GCA_031308135.1 Acheta domesticus
TAAAACAAAAGAATAGAGCAATATGGCGTTGATGTAATCTCGTAGAGAACATTAAGCACTATCCGCATTACATGTTTAAAGAAATAATTTGGAGCCGATTTCGCGAAACTCTTGGTTTTGTTATTTTTTTAAATTGCACACATTGCTCGCAATATTGCGCGAAAACTACTAAAATTTTTCAAAACCATGTGCAGGACCTTAATGAAAGAACTAATTACGGACAACAAATTTCAATTAAAGGAAAAATCTCTCTTCAATTTTGTACTTGGAGAGAGGCAGAAAGAAATATTTTTTTTTAATTTTCGAAAATTGTGTTACACGTGAAAATTGGAATTATGCTACCTTTACGAGCATATTATATTTTATTCTGACAAGAAATTTAAAGAAAAAATTCGGAGCCATTTTTGAGATAATTTTGAAAATGTCCCAGGGGCTTCATGCAAAGTACCCGCATATTTTAAAGAATGTTTTTCAAAATCGAAGCGCCCAAGTGAAGCCAGGTCGACGGGGAATAACCATTTTGGAAAAATCCTACGTATGGTTTAGGCGCTAGGGGTATTCACAGCTGACAGACAGACGTTTTGCTTTCAATTGTTTCTTCGGTATCAAGGACCCACAAAGCAGGGATTCTGGCTACACAAAGTGTTAAGAGGATTTTTTTCTTAATTTAGCAACTTGTCCACTTTTTCGTTATCAAGGCCCGACAATGATTTTTTCTGCCGAAAATCCGCCGTTTTTCTAGAAGCATTACATAACTTACTTTTTACTACGTATTTTACTCCGTGTATAACGTACGTATACGTGAAAGTATAAAGGGAGTTCTATAATTTGATTCGTAGCTTGAAATTTCCTAATTCAGCGAGTTTTCTTAAGTTATAACTTCCAAATGTAAGAGATACTAAAATTATTGCCCTTTTAACAATTTTCAGATTTTTTTTTTTCAATTTTCTCATCGATTCCCCATCATAGAGCTGTAATGAGTTGGTAACCGTACATGTGTATGTACATTTGCCTCAAGGAAAAAGTTCGTCTCACATTCTATTGTCACCACCGCGGAGGCAGTCTTGGAAAGTCGCGATTCGGAGAGAGAGGTGCATTAACCAATCTTTAGAAATCAGAACGTTGGCGTCGATATGATGGGCGCGATATCAAGGGGACGAAAAGAAGCCTTCGTGGGGGCGGGGTCTTGTTAGTGTATGTAAAAGGTGAAAATATCTTCTCGCTGTCGACAGGTGTTGCCTGAGCGTACTCTGACGGAATGATATTTGTGAGTGGGCGTTTTCGGCCAGGTATTGGTGTCAATAGACCAGTGAATATTTTACATTTTAGCAACAATTAAACCAAGAATTTAGTAATGAATTTGAAACTTGCCAAAAATGTTCGACTCACGGACAGTTAGGGAACTCTCCCCTGCCACATTAGCGCACATTTCGGAATTGGTTATAACATTAATTGTTGCAAATTAGTATTTTAATTTGCGATTTTCGTATCTGGGACATGGAAGAGTCTCCCCGCTTTAGAATTCCCAACATTGGAATTTGTTTATAAATTTGCAAATGAAATATTTTGTTTGTTTTGTTAATCGGAACAGCCATTGAATGAGATGCAATCCAATTTGCGCTATCGCCTTTCGATCTCGAAATATGATAACGTTTATAAGAAATTCCCGTCTCATAACAACTATTTTTTCCAATCAATCTATTCGTTCTCTGCACACATATCTACTATTCAGGTCGTATTCCAGTGTCTCTCTTGTCCGTTTCGATATTTGAATTGGTTTACGTGCTATTAGCTTATAAAAAATCTCATGCAAATGTAATACGTAATTCCCTTTTTCCATGGTAAATATGAATATGATCATCATTACGATTTTTTATATATTCTGTTGAGACGTGCAAACTGCAAGCCGGTATCTTTATCTGCTAGTAAGGAAATTGAGTATAAAAGATCTTGTTAAGCACGGCATTAATCAGATTATTATTGAGGTTTTATTTTTGGTATCGGAACTTGAGATTAATTCTAAGCTGTGTAGATGAATTTTCACAAAGATTTTTACAAAGCTGTAAATATTTCGCTAAGTCATTTGTCGTAGCTCGCAAACTAATTTGAAAAGAGTAAATTAATAATAAAACGGTATAAGTTTTGTATAAAACACTGTTAAACCTTGCAAAGCAGAAAGAGCAATTTTTTTATATTTCTTTGCAGATTATTCGCACCAGGGAGAACGTAAAACGTTCGAAAAAGTCTTGAACAGTAAAAGTTAAACAGTACATTATTTACGTTATTTCGGTCGCTCGCATTCGCTACGCATTCACCCACTCAAAGATCTGTGAAAGTCAGGAGTATGCAATTCGGCAGTTCACGCATGTCTCCACTAAAAGTTTTATTAAACTTGTTTGTCGGACACAATTTAATAAAGCATAAAGTGAGAATTAATTACGTAATTTAAAAAGGGTTCAAATGATTGACGTTACTACTTCGGATGCTTTGCATTTTACATGAATCGAAAAGAGATTTGGAACAGTCGAAATCAAAGTTATGGCAGTGGTTCCTCCAAATTTTAATGTATATTAAATGTGCATTTCGGAAACTTAGAAACAAAGTACGTATACTTAATAACTTATTACTGAATATAACATTTTCTCATAATACTAATCAACAGGGAAAGGATTCATATGGATTAAAATTTTGAGATGTGTAAATATACAGGGTGAGTCACGTAACTTTAGCACCTACTGTAACTTTTGAACGATTGAAGTTATTTCAATGCAGTTTTCACGGAAGTGCATGAGGGAAAGAGGCTAATTGATACGTGCATTAATTTCTATTTATCACTTCTATTTTACGAGATTTTTTAGGTAACTTTGTTTTTTCAAATGGAACTATACATATTTTTTCAGTCCACCATGACGAGCGTAAAAAGACAAATCCAATGATGTACATATTGTCATATGTTAGATAAGCATTTTTTTGATTAATTTTGATTTTTGCGACCGGGGTTTAACGGACGTTTTGAATAGTCCACCACACAAGGTCACGGCAGCGCTCCACCAGCACACGTGCGCCCGGCGAAGGGAAGGGAAGGGGAGGGATCTTATTTGAAAATACGAAACATAGTATTCCAAATATTCACAAAACCATTGCAGTTTTTTCCTGAACTGTGCTTTCCATCCTTCCGCATTTTCAGATTTTCGTCTTTCTTTGATTGAAGGAATTAAAGGATGGAAAATAAGGATTTGTCATAAGTTTGTATTGTAATAAAATTGTTTATAACTTCAACTCCATTTAATGGGATTTCATAAGATACGTAGTAATGGGATCTTGAAACAAAGCACAATAAGAATAAATAATTAAAACTGTACAATAATATATTGTATATTTTGAGCAAACAATTTCAATATTAATACGAATATAATAATAACTTAGGGATAGAAATAATCTTATTTCAATAAATACTACTTAAGACAAATCCGTATTTTCAATCCCTAAGAAACCCAAATTACTGAAATGGATTAAGATGAAAAGGAGAGTTCAGGAAAAAATGCAACAGTTTTGTGAATATTTTTCGTATCCTCAAGTACTTAAATCCCTTCCTTTCCCAGACCCCGCGTTTGCTGGGGGAGCGCTGCGTGACCTTGTGGGGCTGACAGTTACAATGAAAATATCCGTTAAACACTAGTCGCAAAAAAATCACAATTACTCAAAAAAATGCTTATCTAACATATAACAATATTTATATCTTTGGATTTGTCTTTTTACGCTTGTCATGATAGACTGAAAAAATATGTATAGTTCCATTTGAAAAAACAAAGTTGCCTCAAATATCTCGTAAAATAAAAGTGATAAAAGAGAAATCAATACACATATCAATTAGCCCCATTCCCTCATTCACTTCCGTGAAAACTGCATTGCAATATCTTCAACCGTTCAAAAGTTACAGGAGGTGCTAAAGTTATGTGACTCACCCTGTATATGTAGTTAGCAAAATATAAAATTATATATGAACTATATGATAAAAATGAAAAAGGATCAAAAACTTTTTGTTGTCAGTTAATGAACTTTATCTTTAAATTCTGAAATGTGACTTGTAATTTTACACTGGCTGACTATGCTACTTTGAGATTTTACACTGGCTTAATAGAGAGATGATTAGAACTGAACCAGTACATCCAGTATTCTGACTGAATTGTAACCGACAATGAGGAGCTGTGTAAGGTGAATTCTGATGTCCCAGTCTCTGTGATGTCACGCAATTTCCGAGTGGTACTCCGAGGGAAGGAGAGGGGGTAGTGTGAATACTGAAACGAGGTGCATTTCCCACAGACCATCGAGGTCTCAAGATCATCTGGGACAAACAAATCCAATAGTTCATCGTCTCCACGCCCCCGTTCACCACACGAGACACTCGGGACGCAGAACACTCAGACAGTGCTTCAGGGCCGGAAACTGAATGTATTCTTCACATAAATTAAGACAATTTAACTTGCTGCGTCATTGTCAGTTCTCGCGTGCACATTTTCGCATAGATTCCTACGAACCTGCATTAAATATTGGTACTTAATTCCGCTGCAAAATAACCAAAAATAATTTCCTGGCATGTGATCTTAATATTTCTTCCTCTCCTCCACTGCTCGGAAATTTCGTGTTCTATATTATACAGAGTAGAACAACTAAGTGTTAATATACCCCTTGTATCTCGTCAACCGTGCAAAATGCGAAGATGCCGTTTGGACAGTCGATGGTATAAAGAGGGGCTAATTGATTATCGCATAATTCGTCTTTGCACTGTTTTTTACTACGAAGATATAAGGTCAACAACAAGTATCTAAATTATCTCTTCATTATATCCAATACCATAAAAAGTATTGCCGAAATCAATATAATAACATAAATATAATTTTTCGCAAAGAAAGTAAAAAAATATGTGACGTACGAGGAGAAGGTATAAAGATATAGTTTTACAATACGTGTAGCTTAGAAAATATGCCAACAATATTTTATATTCCACACTGCACCGAGGTGACCAAAGTCATGGCATAGCGAAATGCCAACATAGAGCATATATAGCCGTAGTATCGCGTCAAAAGGTATGAAGGGACAGTGCATTCGCAGAGCACTTTTTGAACTCAAGTGAATCATGTGAAAAAGTTTCTGACGCGATTTCGGCCGAACGACGAGAATTAAGACTTTAAACGCGCAATGGCAGTTAGATGCATGGAACATTCCATTTTGGACATCTGGTATTCGGTATTCAGAGATCCACATTGTCGAGTGTGTGCCGACAACACCTAATTTTAGGCATAACCTCTAATTACATACAACGCAACACCGACTACTAACCGACAACGGCCTACACCGACTACTAACCGAGAACAGCGGCGTTTGCGTAGTTGTCAGTGCTCACACACAAGTAACACTGCGTGAAATAACCGCGGAAATCAATACGGGATGTATAAGGACAGTGCGGCGAAATTAGACTTTAATGAGTTATGGAAACAAGACCGACTAGAGTGCCGTTGTTAACAGGACGCAATTGTCTGCAGCGACTCTCCTGAGCTCGTGACCATATCGATTGGACCGTAGACAACTGGAAAACCGTGGCTTGGTCAGATAGCTCCCCATTTTTGTTTCTGGGAAGAACTGATGGAAGGATTAGAGTGTGGTCACGACGACATGGATCCAAGTTGTCAACCAGACACTGAAAAAGCTGGAGGTGGCTCCATAATGGTGTGGGCTGTTTTTACATCGAATGAACTATGAGTCTCTTGTCCAACTGAACCGATCATTGGCTGGAAATGGCTTTGTTCAGTTACGTGGAGACCATTCTCAGACGATGTTTTCAGACATAAGAGGAATTTTTATGGTTGACAATGCGCCTAGACATCAAGCCAGGATTGTTCGCAATTGGTTTAAAGACCTTTCTGGGCAATTTGAGAGAATGATTTGCAACCCAGATTGCCCGACATGATTCCCATCGCAGTTATGGAACGTAAATGAGAGGTCAGTTTGTGCACAAAATACTGCACCGGCGACACGTTGGCAGATCTGGTCAGCTGGAGGGGCAGTATGACTCCGTATTTCTGCAGGAAACTTCCGACGCCTGGTTGAGTCCATGCCACTTCATTGCGCTGCATATAGCCGGGCAACAGAAGGTCCGACGCGATATTAGAAGGTATCACATGCCTTTCGTCACCTCAGTGTATTATGAACTAGTCAGTAATATTCACTCGCGTTTTCACACTTGTAAATAATTAACTTACAATGATTTCCTTTGCCACTGTAAGGTCTGTAGTTATTACACAAATAAGATAACATCGAATGAATATAGAAGTAATTCATTACACGTCCGTTATTTTAAATTTATTTTCTTTAAGCAATGGAATAAAGTGGAAAAATGTTTGAGGCCACTGTTCCGTATTAAGGCTACTCATAAATCATTCGTCGTCAGATCTCCTCAATGTTATATTTAGCTTTTTAAGACGTATATTCTTCTTCTTGAAGCTAATATTTATCGCAAATTAACAGTAAGATAACGGGCTTGAATTTCAATGTTAAGATTCAGTTTAGGTTCAGTGATTTATATTTACGCACGCATAACATCAACGTATTGCATTTGTCTTTTTATATATATTCATCACGTATTTTACGTACGGGAAGTAGTGAATTGACAACGATAACAAAACATCGATGTTTTCACACATCGATCTTCAAAATTAAAACATAGATATTAATCATTGAACGACAAAAAACGTCGATCTTTTAAAGCTAGTACCAATTAAGTAGATGTTTTAAATCCAATTAATCGGAAATAAAGTTTAAAAACCCCTCACCAGCGCAAAATGGATTTTCGTTGATTTCCTTTCGCTTCAACGCTTTCCTTCGGTGCAGCCATTTTCCTAGCCAATGGAAAAGAGCTCAGATAGTTTCCGTATTAAAACCTGGCAATCGCCAAATGAGACCGCATTTTACCACCCAATAAGCCCGTTGCCAGTCTCGTCAAAAGCCTCTGGAAAAGCGTATTCTCAAGGGTATTTCAGACCACCAATTCGGATTCAGAGAAAATCATTAAACTGTTAAGCTAGGCCATAAAGTCGTTGACATCATTACTCATGACTTCGAATCAAAACGCTACTGTTCAACTATATTTCTAGACATACAGCAAGCATTTGACAAATTAAAGCGCAGTGGGCTTTTATATAAATAAAATCAGTTTTACCACAGGAATTATATATTCTGTTGAAATCATCTCTCTCTGACCCCTACATCCAAGACAAATGCCAAGAATAATATTCCTCATTTAATTCCATTAAATCTGGTGATCCCAAGGAAGGGTTCTTGCTCCTCTTCTGTGCTTAATATACAGGTCGAGTCACGGAAATTTAGCAGCTCCTGTAATTTTTGAACGGTTTAAGTTATTGCAATGTAATTTTCATGGAAGAGCCTAAGGGAAAGGAGCTAATTGATACGTGCATTCACTTTTATTTTATAACTTGTATGTTACGAGATATTTGAGGTAACTTTGTTTTTTCAAATGGAACTATACTAATTTTTTCAGTCAGTCATGACGAAAGTAAAAAGACGAATCCAGTGTTATACATATTGTCATATGTTAGTTAAGCACTTTTTTAAGTAATTTTGATATTTGTGACCATGGTTTAACGGATATTTTGACTAGTCCACCAGCAAACGCGCGCCCAGGGAAGTGAAGGGATCTTAGCATTTGAAGATATGAAACTTATTCCAAATATTCACAAACCTGTTGCAGTTTTTTCCTGAACTCATTTCCTTCCAACTTTCCTTCCCCATTTTCATATTTTTTGTCTTTCTTTGACTGAAGGAAATGAATGATGAAAAATAAGGATTTGTCATAAGTATATATTGTAATAAAATTGTTTATTACTTCCACTCCATTTTATGGGGTTTTATATCACAGGGTATTAATGGGATCTTGGAACAAAGCCCGATAAGAATAAATAACTGTACCAACAAGTGCATATTTTGAACAAAAAATTGCAATGTTAATAAGCATATAATAATAACTTAGGATAGAAACAATCTTATTTCAATACATACCACTTATGATAAGTCAGTATATATTCAATCCTTAAGTAATACAAAAAATCTAAAAATGGGGAAGTATGGAAAGCAGAGTTCAAGTAAAAAACCGCAACTGTTTAGTGAATATTTAGAATATGTTTTGGGTCTTAAAGTTCTAAAATCCTTTCCCTTCCCCGAGCCCGCGTTTGTTGGTGGAGCGCTGCGTGATCTTCTGTGGCGGACTGTTACATTCAAAATATCCTTTAAACCCTAGTCGCAAAAATAAAAATTTCTTAAAAAACTGCTTATCTAACGTAAGTTAAGATGCCTATCATTTGCTTCGTCTTTTTACGCTCGTCATGATAGACTGAAAAATATATGTAGTTCCATTTGAAAAAAAGTTACCTAAATTATCTCGTAAAATACAAATGACAAAATAGAAATGAATACACGTATCAATTAGCCCCATTCCCTTATGCACTTCCGTTAAAACTGTATTGCATTAACTTCAACTGTTCAAAAGTTACAAGAGGTGCTAAAGTGACGTGACACATCGTGTATTCCAGTGACCTATCGAACTAAGATTTCACCACAATGGCAACTTTCGCCTATTATACTGCAATATAGGCTTCACGTAATGACGCAAACCAGGCATCAACAAATCTACAAAAACTAGATCGACTTCAGCCGTGGTTAAGACGGTGGCATATACTAGCCAAGGCCTCAATTCCAAATGCGTTACTTTCATGCTTTTCAAAAACAAAGTCCTAAAGTGAAACGGAACGAAATGTACCTACAACTAGTAACATAGGTAAACTATATTGACCAACGTGTAACGTGGAAACCACTTATCACAATAGGAAAGAAAAAAGCAAAATTAAAATTTCATCATTTTGCATGGTTAATCAATGGGCGTTCAAATGTGCGCCTTCGAAACGAAGTGCTGCTCTACAAAGCTGCAAACCGACCAGTTTGTATCTACGGAATTCAGCTATGGAGTTCTGGAAGTAAATAAAAAACTAGCGTACCCCTGCGAGAACTGTTGCATGCTATACACCACCCTCTTCCTTATTTTTCCATTTCCATATTAAGCCTGTAATATGTTTTTCTTCAAGACCCTCTTATTCTCCGTCACTTGTTCTGTCACATTGATAACAAAATAATACGCCCTTGTCTATACAATGCATTCTTATTTAACTTTATTATCGATCAAAGAGTTACACCTGTGTAATTGACTCGCGTAAAATATCTAGTAATTAGTAATTTCACATAGAGTTGCAGATTATACAAGCTCTGAACAGGTGGGGTAGAAGGAGAAGCCTCGAACCAGCAAAAATGTAACAGAATGATCAAGAAGACGGTGTGACGAACGTTTCTTTGAGGCCACTGGCCTCAAAATTTTATTTTTTAAGGTCCTAGAACGCTTTGTTTAAGATTTATTTCACGATATGAATTAAAAAATTCTGACGTGCGATGCGGGTTGCATTTTACTTTACATTTACATTTATATGTGTTTTTATAACAAATCCTTAGTATTTTTAAGTCAAAGTGCAGTTCGTCACGCTTCCCTGAAATTCTCTAGAGACCTCATTTATAAAGATTGGTTTCGTGTGAGAGCCGCAAAGGGAATGTATACTACTGAAATAATATAGGAGGCGTTAAGAGTTTATCCACACATTAGAATCAAAATTCCGTCAATGCACCCTGGTATATTATCGTATCTTAAACACAATAAAACAAAAATTAAAAATTCTTTCTGTATACGCAGAAATTGTAGAACGCAGCAACAAATGCCAAGCTCGTCTGAACAAACATCGAAACGCCCTGTCCAATCAGTTTTGTGGATAATAATGAAAACCTTCTATGAGTTCACATCCTCGACTTGCCATTCTGTTCAAAATAATTATGTAAGAAATTCACTACACAATGTTTAATGTCCTTATGTTTGTCAACAACAAATTTACTGAGAGTTTAAATTTAAAAAAAAATTGTAAATAAGCACTAAATATTTATAACGCAATAAAAAGGGGGAAAATGTGCAAAATACGAGGAAAATCATATTGTGGCATGGCGTCAGGGTCATCTTGGACCTCAGATAGTCTGAATAATGGTAGTACAAACAGTGTTCGTGTAATTCGAACACATAAATTGTCAGTGGGGCAATTTATTTCGTTTTTTTATTTACAAACATTCTCAAGATACATACAAGTATTTAGCTGTACTGTAGGTATTTTTTCAGTTTTTGGGGGGTCTGTCAGCAGAGGAAAAGTTTGTAATATTATTTTTCTTTCGAGGACGGGCGGGCCGGACGCCGGAAAGTTTCGCCTTCCTCGCCTCCTCTATTGCGCGCGACAGCTACATAATGGAACGTGAAGTATTAATTGCTTTGTGTTCATTTGTAATAGAAGAATAAAATGAAGCAAGGAATTTAAGAAAGACCGTATTCTATTTATTTATTTATTTATTTATTTGTAAGTAGAAGAGAATCTGGTCTCTTCGAAACAGGAGATTTTCAGATTTTCTTCTTCATTCGAGAATGACAAAAGCGGAATTTAACATCTTATGTCCTTACCGGTGTGAAGTTTTAAAAAAAGCAGTTCTTTAGAATGTCTCAAGATAGTAATTTGAAGCTCCATTGAATATTTTGAATGACGAACTACAAAGAGGCGAAATTTAGAGAATAAATTCAATCCATGAATACATTAGCAGTTGTGGCACGTGACACACCACAGTTTATATAATAAAACCTTAATGCTTTCGTCATTCAGAGGAAACTACTGTTGCTACAACAGCATATACTCTTTCGCATCATTTGTAACTTTTGCAATTTTTGAAATTTGAGAAAATACAGTGAAAATGACATTTGATGCATTTGTCAAAATACAAAATTAACAACTTAGGCCTCTGATCGCGAGGTCTTAAGGTTCAAGTCCCTAAGGTGGGAGGATTTTCGACAGTAACTACACAGCTAGATCGAATTCAGCCGCTGTCTGCATGAGAATTCTAGCGCCCGGTTGCCCTGATCGATAGATTTCTTGGTTTCTCCTATCAACACCAGGTGAAAATCGGAGCAGTGAAAGAACGGATCGCGTACCATCGTTCCTTCCTCTTCCTTGCCATATCCTCACCCCTTACATTTACTTACATGCACTACACTACTTCACATGATGAGAGACCAGTCGGGAGGTCTGAGCTTGTTCCGGCTGCAGCGGTGCTCCACTGGTGATACCTGGTTCGGATACCTGGTTCGGATACCTGGTTCGGATACCTGGTTCGGATACCTGGTTCGGATACCTGGTTCGGATACCTGGTTCGGATACCTGGTTCGGATACCTGGTTCGGATACCTGGTTCGGATACCTGGTTCGGATACCTGGTTCGGATACCTGGTTCGGATACCTGGTTCGGATACCTGGTTCGGATACCTGGTTCGGATACCTGGTTCGGATACCTGGTTCGGATACCTGGTTCGGATACCTGGTTCGGATACCTGGTTCGGATACCTGGTTCGGATACCTGGTTCGGATACCTGGTTCGGATACCTGGTTCGGATACCTGGTTCGGATACCTGGTTCGGATACCTATACTGGAGATACCTGGTTCGGATAAAACTCTGAAGCCGACGGCGATTGGTCGGCGGGCGCCGGATGTGGCCATCGAGCGGGGCAAGATCACCACTACTGTTGCTACAACAGCACACACTCTTTCGCATCATTTGTAACTTTGGCATTTAAAAAAACACGAACGGTAAAAACGGCGGTAAAACACGAACTACACTTACAGGAATAATTACTTTAGCTGTTCACGCACCCGGAATGACTAATCAATAAATCAATCCAAATACAAGTTTAACAGAAATCATTTCGAACCATTTTTTGACAAGTTTCGTTATAAATTGCCTTCACTACGAGCAAACTTTAAGCTCATTCGGTATTTGCATTCTTTGCGTTCGATGTTTAAGGTATGACTACATCCAATCTACGGCAATACTACTTTCTTACGTCCCTTAATTTGAAAGGAAAAGGTTATAGTCAATGGCATAAATACTTTCGAGGAAGATCTGAAGATATTTCAGCAGGTGCTTTATTTTGATCCACTCATTAAGCGAAATAAAATAAGGACCTTCATTCCAAACACCACTTAAATCACTATTTGCATTTTTTCATTTAGTGGCAGAATATTTTCATAATACTTTAATTGCCCCTGCACTGAGTTTACGTACTCTTGCTTCTCCTAAAGGCGACTCCACACATTCGCGATTCGGCGAACAGCGAGCAACCGCTCGCCGAATTCTGAATAGTGTGGATGGGTCGCTTGCTATTTGCCGAATGACGAACATTCGGCGCTCGCCCTACCCGCCGCGTGTCGGTCTTTTGGACACATCAAAGGGAGCGAACATTCGCCAAACACATCCGCTGGTCGGGATCGGGCGAGCAGTAGCTTGTTGCTCGGCGAATGCCGAATGTGTGGAGCCACCTGAAGAGTGAAATTTTACTCCACTTCACAATACATATAAAGCTACTGTTATATTAAGAAAAAATGATAAGAGGGACGCCGAATGGGCATTTTCAGCCCTTCGGAATTGATGCATTATTTATAATTATTTTAAAAAGACGCATTATATTAGGTTTCTTGTGTTCTCCACCTACATGTAAAAATCGTCAAAAATTCCTTGACGTCCCCCCAAATGATGTACAGAAATCCCTCGACATTCGCGAATTCGCTACTCGTGAGTTCCGTACATTCGCGATTAGAGTGATTCTACCGGTTTTAACTTTTGCGAGTGAATCTTTTGGTTGTAAAGGGTCCCCCCCCGATAAGATGGTAAAAAGTTCCCCTCAACCAAATTACATATGAGTGGTTACACAATAATTCTAACATAAAAAGAATATTTTTGAAAGGTTTCTTAGCCTCCGTCCTACCACCCACACCCCTATACAGCCAAAAACATGTTTTTTTAATTTCAATTTTTTTCGACAACTGAACACTATTTATCAGACTGAAAAAATTATGATAAATAAGAACGCAACTTGGACTATCAGAAAAATATTTTTCAATATTTTCTCAGGCCCAAATTCGAACACAAAAAATATTTTCGAAAAAAAATATTAAGATATATTTTTTACTGTGTCTTAGAAGCCTGGAACAGGCTCGAAAAAAATGTCAAAGGTTCCTCTTTACACACAAATTGTTGTGTATTTTTTTCACATTTTTCCGATTACTGGGCTGCAGTCAAAAAAATAAAAACCATTTTCCCGCCTTTAAAACACCTGGACTTTCAATATACTTTGAAACTGACAGCAACGGTTCTCTGCATTTATTTTAGTGTTTATTATACATTTGAATACATTGCTGTATCACCCAATAAAGTTTTGATTTTGGAATGTACTTACGAAGTATCATTTTTAAGCTTTCTAATCGTTTGCATAAGTAATCGTATGCTACGGAAAGACGATAGTTTTGGCAATTTATAAGAAACAATCGACACAAGGACCTTGTAAGTGTGATACTGGTGGATAAAGAATTACACCCCATCCTACATCAAACAGATTTTAGAAGAAAAAATTGAAGTTTGCAGATTATGACATACAAAAAAAGATTCTTGCAACACACATTATAATGGTAAATAACTCGGAAGCGATGCTTCCTAGGCCTTTTAAACCAGGTTTGCTTGTCTCATGGGGACACGACTGTTTTTGAGAACAAGTAAATTATAACACACATGTTTTGGGTGACGGGTAGATGACAAATGGGGAATGATAAGGGACATTTCGTGTGCAGGATAGATGGGGACAGTGGAGAAGTGAAGGGGAACATATTAGGCCCCGATTATGTTGTTGGGATGTATTTTTCAAAATACAACTTTCATGATCATCCCATTTTACAATTTTCCATATTAGTTCTTTTAGGTGCGCCTTTTCCGTAGCACAGATGGACAGAAAAGAGAAGCCAATATCAATGTAAAATTAAATTGAAGGAAAATACTGAAATTCTCTCACGATAAAATTAACGGGACTATTTGATTTTTCTGCGAATTTTTATCTCAACACTCACAATATTGGAATGAATTCTCTCGCACAGTACCGGGTCTATAATGCCGTAAACTACTTCTCGGGGGATGAGCGTTTGCAGTTGGGTGCTACATCAAATCAATTTTCAATTTTCGTACAATTATTATTTACAAAGTGCAAAGTTTTCGCACGTGTACAGATTGTACGAGTGTCTCCATATTTATACGTATACAAGAACAAATACTTAGGTAAAGGAAAATACAACTTTTTCTCTAGTCTGAAACAATCTACAAACGTGAGACCACAGGCTTCCGCAACCAATGCGTTACTATTTATCTGTCCGGGAGGCGCCGCGTTCTAGGCTCAGTTGTCAACGTTTTAGCTGCTATTCTGTGGCCTTCCTCCTCAAGCAAGGTCGCACGTGCTTAGGACGCGGCAACTGCCGAACTGCCAAGTGGTTGACTACAAATGTCTTAGTTTTTTTTTTAAACTATGGCCCAGCTATTAAAAAAGTATGAAAAAAATTCACAAGCATTCTGAGATTAAGTTTGAAGATTATTTTCGTGCCAGTGTCTGTGTTCTAAGACAAGTAAAACAGTTCTTGTAAATCTGGGTTTAACCTCTTCCCCTTCATTTTTCCACATGTCCCCCAATTATCCCTCAAATATGACGGAATTATTATTAAATAAACTGCCAAACACTATTATCTTTCCTTAGCGTATGATATTCTCATACAAAGGATTAGAAAGCTTTAAAAATGATACTTCATAAGTATATTCCAAAATCAAAACTTTATTGGGTGATGCAGCAATGTATACAAATGTATAATAAACACTAAAATAAATGCAGAGAACCGTTGCAGTCAGTTTCAAAGTATATTGAAAGTCCAGGTGCTTTAAAGGCGGGAAAAATGGTTTTTATTTTTTTGACTGCAGCCCAGTAATCGGAAAAATGTGAAAAAAATACACAACAATTTGTGTGTAAAGAGGAACCTTTGACATTTTTTTTCGCGCCTGTTCCAGGCTTCTAAGACACAGTAAAAAATATTTCTTAATATTTTTTCGAAAATATTTTTTTGTGTTCGAATTTGGGCCTGAGAAAATATTGAAAAATATTTTTCTGATAGTCCAAGTTGTGTTCTTATTTATCATAATTTTTTCAGTCTGATAAAATAGTGTTCAGTTGTCGAAAAAATTGAAATTAAAAAATTACATTTTTGGCTGTATAGGGGTGTGGGTGGTAGGACGGAGGCTAAGAAACCTTTCAAATATATTATTTTTATGTTAGAATTATAGTGTAACCACTCATATGTAATTTGGTTGAGGGGAACTTTTTACCATCTTATCGGGGGGACCCTTTATTTTGAAAGTGAGCACGTATCATTTCCTTTATCATCATTTGGGAACCGAACTTGGCAGACACTGGAGCTCAAAACACCACGTTCTGCAATAATGTCACAGTTGGAATGTAAATTCACATTAATAGAATAACAAAATTGTAAAATAATTCAATTAAGTTGTGACAAATTGAGGTAAAGGTTTTGGCCACACGCCATTTAGGATCTGGGCATCTCTCATTTTAATGATTTCATTGAAGAGTAGCTTCGGGGTATAATCGGCGAAGAAAACCTCAAACGTAATCATGAAGTAAGGGAAGTGAAACTGCGTCCTCTAGCAATTTCAATGTCAAAACTGTTAATGGCGTTCTAAAACTTCAACAAGCTCTGGTGGAAAGGGCATTCGAATATGATACGAACATGGAAATTTAAGAGAGTAATAGAAGCAGCAACTCTTGCACATTGCAATACTAGAACAACGAGGATGGTGATGAAACAAAAAACAAAAAAAATATTACGTCCAATCACTTTCAACTTTGAAATAAGTTTCAAATATTGTTTTATTTCTTCACTTTGGAATAATTGTGAATTCTGTTTATCAGTAGCGAGTACTCAGTTCTATTGCAATGATGTCCGTTTTTTCTTTGATTTTTAGTTTTTCGTTGTCCGGGAACCTAACACAATTTCTTCCATTAAAAGATACGCAACATTCGCGGATTTGACATTCACGATGCTTTTTGGGAACATAACTCTCGCGAATATTGAGGGATTACTGTACTCGTATATTTCAAGTTTTGGAAGAAGTGAATAGCAAATGCAAGAGTTGAATGAAATTCTGCTCTATAAAAATCTCTGCCTCCGAACAACCAAGCAGCAGCGCCGAGAGGGAGCTGGGTAGGGGAGGCCCTTTTTGCTCGTCGCCTCATAACTGACTTCGGCCTCAGTTTTTTACTTGGCTCACCGGCGGCGTCCGCTTTTTTTATCCCGGCCGCCTCGCTCCCCGCCCCGCCCCGCCCCACGCACCTGCCAGGCGCCACATGCCCTCTGCGGGCCGCCCTGCTCCGTTCCGCCCTGCTCCGTTCCGCCCTGTCCCGTTCCGCCCTGTCCCAGTCTCGCCCCGTCCCAGTCTCGCCCCGCCCCGCCCCACCCCATCCCGCCCTGTCTCAGTCTCGCCCCGCCCAGTCCCCGTCTCTCCCCGCCCCGTTCCGCCCCGTCCCGTCTCTCCCCGCCCCGTCCCCGTCTCTCCCCGCCCTCCCCGCCCCGTCCCTCCCTGTCCCCGTCTCTCCCCGCCCCGTCCCGCCCTGTCCCCCGTCCCTTCCAGCCCCCGCCCCGCCTCGCCCAGCCCCGCTTGGCACCGCCCGGCACCGCCCCGCCTTCCCCAGCCCGTCGCGCCTCACCTCGTCCCGCCCGCCCCGCTCCACGCACTTGCTCTCGTCTTCCATGCACACACACAACCACACTCCCCGACAAGGCAAAGCACTTGCTTTGCAAGGCCTACACAATAAATGTCCAGCAAGTAGGCTACCATTGGCGCTATACACCATATTACTCGTTTAGTATTCATTTATGGAAGACTACCTACACTTCAGACAATAAATGTTTATTCTTTTAAACATTGTAAGCTCTTTGAATAAATACTCGCGTGCATCTTCAGGTAATTATTCATCTGTTGTTTACATGAAAGAGAACCATTAATTTCGTGTCAAAAACTGGATGTGACACCGGCATACGTTGAAAATACGTTTCCACCCTCAAGCAAGTTATTTTTGACAAAAAAACACATTATTAAATCAAGACGTAAGGCAATGGTAGAATTCCTAGTTTAATAAGAGAGGCTTACAAGAATCACGTGGGTCGGATTTTCTTATTATTCGAACAATTATTCTTGTAATCTAAAACTCTTCGAGCTACAGGATATGTCATAATATTCTGGGGAAACATATCTCAGGCGCGAATGAACACACACAGTAGTGCCAAGCCTGACTGAATTTCAAGAATCTGAAACAAGAAGCGCAATGAACTTAATTTATTTAACCGTTGTAGAATTCGCGACCACGATGTAAGAATGAGGAAATGTCGATCACGGAATTGGTCGAAGTATAAAAATTAAACATTGGCTTGCCAACGTTTCGGTATATTTTTATTCCATCCTCACGGCAGGTGTAAAAAACATGAAGGACAACACATTCTAAATATACTCTTACACAAATTAATCACATAATAGACAATAAGATACAAGATGTGCACACCTTATTAAAGAAATATAATCACAATCTCTCAGCAGCATTTTGCTGGATTCCAATTCATCTCCACATGGTGTTGCTGCTGTGCAAGGGTCCATCCCGCATCACGTCAAACTCTGAATGACAATTCTGAAAGGCACCAAAGCTAATGAATGACAATTCTACTACAATCCAGCCACTTAAACATGTGCATATTGTCAAGCCAGTTAATTTAAGCGACTTAAGAAGAAAACTCAAACTGACGAAATACTGATGTAATGCAACAATGATTTATAGTTTTGGAAGTTAAGGTGGGGATACGTTATGATGCTTAGAAATGAAATAAAGAATTCGTACAATTTTACAAGATCTTATAAAACGGGCATCATGAGTCTTGTACTAAGTAGTCATTTTTTTTACTTTCCGTAAACAATCAACAAGCCCGCCCCGTGGCCGAGATCGCTAAATCAGTAGTGTCGTGGCGATCTCGGACCGCAGGGTCGCGGGTTCGAGTCCCGTCTCGCGCATGGGTATATTTGTGTTTGTGTGTGTTTGTTTGTTTGTGTGTTTGCGTGCGTGCGTGCACGCCGTCCATTCACCCCTCACTATCATCATTAATCCTCCATACCCCAAGGCTGACAACCCTGAAAAGTAAAAATCGGATTCAGCACAATGCTGATCCCTCCAAATGACTTGCATGCTTAGCAGCCGAAGTGGCCTGTTCGCAAAAAAAAAAAAAAAAATTCCCATCCAGCGGGAGAAGACCACCGCCATCAAATCTGCACTGCACTTACGGGAATAAGGTGGGGGGCATGTAGTTACATTTATTGTAATATCTGAACCGAAGGAATAAATTTAAATTGAGAAACTGCTCTTTCTTGCAAACTTCGACCAGGTGATCAATGTTAAAATCTTCTATCATAGAGATGTCGTTTCTAACGTGAAAACAAGATTCTGCATAATAGGATATTTTAAAAATAGGCCGGTTACAAATAGAATTGAATATCCCAGCATAGAATTACCCTAAATCATGCAATAAATTTTGATCAGTTTCGTATCTTGGCGGTAGAACCTAACAGAAATAAGAGGCTAATACTAAAAAACGTGAATAATAAAAACTCAGAATACTATGAAGAGAGTAAGAGAACCCAGTCAGTTTACGGAGATTTATCACAACATGCTAAATACTGTAGTTTTCAGCAATAACACATTCCCCCTTTTTTTATCATTAGGATCAGTCATTTCAAATTACATCTTTCAACTCTCTGCTCAGTTCAGTTTCTTCATCTTTACAAAGACTCTATTTAGACGACTAACGGTCATGTGGCTGGACTGCATTCCACCACATACTTAAGCAGATATGTTGCTGTGTATTTATATACGTTTTTGTATAAATATTCCATTTTGTTTTTTAGTATATAATTACAGATGACCTTTCATTGAATTGGTAGTAATTTATTTTATTTTTGTAATTTTTATGTTCATTCCTTTAATGAAAATTGTGAAAATCATTTTGGCTTCATAATTCTGAACTCTTTTTTTTATAAATACTAGTGAGTTTCCAGTTGTATCTGATGAGGGAGACAGAACAGTCTCTGAATCGTCGGATTTCATGTCATAAAATAAAAATTATGATATAAAAAAATTGGAAGTATTTATTGTGGTTGTCCTAAACAAGAAATGGACATAAGAACGTTTAAAAACAGTTATAAGTGACAACCAGTTAAAAACCTATATATTATTAACTGCAAAATAGAACCTTTATTCGATTCCCTTTCTCCTGAATGATAGACTGCATTATACAAAATAAACAATGTTCTTTATGAGAGACTGAGTTACTGAGAGACTGTGTATATTTGTTTCTGTAATTACCTGCCACCGAGTTATACCCAATTGCAGTTTAAATAAATCTATCTATCTTTATAGCAAATGATACCTAAATAATTTAAATCGATCTGTAGAGCAGCATCGATAAATTATTATATTTGAAAGAGATAAAACATTGTGTATCTTTTGCTAGAACCTTCAGAGTTTTTTGTTGTATTTGATTGTTGTTGCAATATATTTACTCCATTTTCCCTCGACTGCGTGGTCAAAATTGTGAATGTCCCAGCAGTGAAAAGTGGTGAGCATTGATTGATTGATTACTGCTTTCGGGTGCGTCACCTGCGATGGTCATCATTCCCGTAAGTGTCGTGCACATTGTATTGGGAGAAGACTGCGAAATTATTCACCAACCTACACGTCGGCTGAGGCGGTTTTCCTCAACCAGGTATCTCCCCAATCAGGGTTCTACCCCGATCGGAACAAGTTCTAAGGCGTAGCCGAAGAGCATGTAAGAGTGAGTAACAAATGTTTCTTGGAAGCGACTCTAAATTTTGTCCTCGGATTTATCGCAAATGACATTTAAAATGGCGCTGGTCCCATTTTCGGTGAACACTTTGTATTTTCGACAATTGCACACAAAATGTAAAGCCGGTAATGCACGGTACAGTTTTCGTGCAGATTAGATGCACAGAAAACGCGCAGTCCAGCCTGCACGTTTTCTGCATGAAAACCTTTGAACATGTTCATAATTTATCATGCAGAAAGCTTACAGTTTGACTTAAGCACCTCTAGCGGCAGAATCGTTCAGATGGATTTGTTTACCCGACGTGACGATAATCGGTCATTTCGATTTTGTGGTGAGGTGTGTCAAGGTGCGATTGTGTGAAGTGATATGTTGTGGTAAAATTCAATTTTCCCAATTAATGCCTTCCTATTTTTATTCTCTATGCCCTTCACGGTTAATTAATACTTAATAACGATCACCGCCAGAACGCACGCACGGAAATTCCAGCACTGACAGTATTCAGACGGCGCAATTCAGTTGTTTCTCGTTAGATCACCCTAGCGGCGGCTTGTAGCGATTCCGGAGGAAACGTGCAGACCGTGTATGCGCGAATTTTGGCTCTTATACTAGTTTAGGATCTTGAAGTGTCTGTACAGAAACAGTTTGAGAATCAGCTCGAAAACTGTGCCGTGGGTACCGGGCCTAATCCCTTTCCTAAAAACTGGATCTTGAAATAATGTATATGAAAATCGCTGAAATTTGGAAATTGCTACGGAAATTTTGATCCTTTTTGAAAGCGGCGGTGTTTAATTGCGAGGGTGGTGATTTAGTGGTCTCGTGACTGGCGTTAACTCTGTGGGGCTGAGTTCGAACGCCAGCGCGGAGAGAATTATTTGCTGCTTTGAAAAGGTTTTGTAGGTTCATGGAGTAGTAAAATATTGCGTAGCGGTTACAGATAATGCGATAGTAATAGTAATAATAAAAATAATAATAATAAAAATAAAAATAATAATAATAAAAAATAAAAATAACAATAACAATAACAACAACGTTTGTGCTGTGGTAGCACAACTAATTTTCTTCTCTTTCTTTTACTTCTACTGTCCAGTCACATTCTTTTTAAATTTTCTCGTTTATTCTTACTCATTTTCAGCTATTTCTAATTTTTGTCCCTTTTCTTCTCCTTCTCCTCCCTCGTCGTTTTCCTCATCGGTGTCCGCAGCAAATATTATTAATGCTGTATAGTCTTAGAAGTCTCGGGGCATGAACGCACTGCAGCGAATCTGGCAGGGAGGTCTCAGGGTTCGAGTCCCGTCTGTGGTAGGAGTTTGGACCAGAGCATTTCAACTAGTAGGTCGAATTTAGCCGCTGTCTGGGGGGCGAGTTCTAGCGCCCCGCTGCACCAATCGTTTTGGCGAAGTGCAACGGCGACGATGTCTAGTAAGCCCGTGCGGGAAGAGCATGCGTCGGCGCGGAGAGAGAGAGAGAGAGAGGAGAGAGAGAGAGATGAGAGAGAGATGAGAGAGAGAGAGAGAGAGAGAGAGGCGGCGGCGCGCGCCTCCGCGTGCGCTTGACGGCCCGCACGTGAGAGACACCCGCCCCCGCGCCGCCCCCCCCATGCAAACGTCCCGTACCCCGCGCCACCCCTACCCCGCCCTCCGCACAGTCTCGTCCCGTCCCGCCTCGTCCCGTCCCGCCTCGTCCCGTCCCGCCTCGTCCCGTCCCGCCTCGTCCCGTCCCCGCCTCGTCCCGTCCCGCCTCGTCCCGTCCCGCCTCGTCCCGTCCCGCCTCGTCCCGTCCCGCCTCGTCCCGTCCCGCCTCGTCCCGTCCCGCCTCGTCCCGTCCCGCCTCGTCCCGTCCCGCCTCGCCTCGTCCCGTCCCGCCCCGTCCCGCCTCGTCGCGTCCCTCGCGCCGCACCCGTTCCCGCGCCGCCTCGCCCTCGCGTCCCCCGCCGCACCAGCGTCTGCTGTTAGAGGTACGCGGCCTCGCCGCCCTCGCAGAAGCAGTGCTCGCTTCGCGCCGCTGGAGGTCGCTCCTTGGGCCCTCGCGGCCAACGCGCCACAGTGGAAGGCCCGCATTAACATTGATTGTGCGATTGTTAGTGATTCCGACCAACGTCAACAACTAGGGTCACTACTCCCGTAAGTGTAGTGCATGCTTTTGCTCGGTAGGTGGCGGTGGGTTATCCCCACTTGGATGCTGAGAACCGGCGCTGACCTACCGTCAGCTAGCGGGGTTTTCCCTCAACCAGTTATATCCACCAGCCGGGTAGCACCCCAGCTGGGACAAGCCCTAAGCCCCGACCGGTCTCCCTACATGTGTGGTAGTGTAGTGCATGTTAGTGTGTGTGTGTGTGTGTGTGTGTGTGTGTGTGTGTGTGTGTGTGTGTGTGTGTGTGTGTGTGTGTGTGTGTGTGTGTGTGGTGTGTGTGTGTGTGTGTGTAAGGAATGAGGGTAGGACAAGGAAGAGGAAGGGAAGATCTCTCGCGGTCCATGGTCTATTTGTTAGAGTTCTGCTTCGGCATTCGCCTGGTGTTGATCGGGAAAAACACGGAAAACCAGAGCAGCCGGCCACTAGAATCCTCCCTCCGGTCGGCGACTGAATTCGACCTAGCTTACAAGTTAGTGTCGAAACTACTGCCATCGTCTGGGCTCGAACCTAGAACATCTGGGTGTGAGGGACTGCAGTGACATCAGCCATCAGCCCTGAGCCATTTTTCCCGGTCCCACATTAAGTGTGGAGCGCATTAAGGCAACCGTTTCATCGAATATTACGTTTAGGTTGATACTGAAATGTTTATAATAAAACCTTTTAATCCCAGTTGTGCCCGTCTGCCGGATACATTTAATGTTAAATATGGAAAATGTTCAAGAGCACTGCTTTCAGAATACGCATATGACCTATCGAGTCTTCGCCCCCCCCTCCCCATGAGTCTCAGAAATGCGCTTGGCGGTTCCCACAATACCGGTAGGATCGAAATTAAAAATTACAAAGAACAGTGATTGTCGACCTACAAAGCCAAAACTGTGTAGGGAATATTTATTGTGAATATTAAATCATTGTTATTGTTAATTTAAAGAAGTCAAACTCCAACACTAAAATCGCTAAAACGAGTGGTATATTTTTTGAACTCAAAATAGTATCATTACGCAGCTGGACCTTTTTTGTGGACTGATTTGTGGTGGGTTCTAGCGGCTTGCATACGAATTAATTGGACCCTGTGTCGCCCGAAGGCTCCGGTTTTTCAGCCTTTATTTGCTATTAGCAGAGCGCGTTTCAGCATAGTCTATGCCTTCACTTAGACGAGTGACGTCATCAGACGCTAAAACCTGTGGACAAAGAAAGCAGAGTCAGCTTTGCTTGCCGAGTGGCGCAAGTGGCGGTTTGTGGAGGAAAAGAAAGATATGTACAGTTAGTGTAAAAAGTGAATGGACACCTGTTCTCTTCACTGTATAATAACTCTTGGTCGAGGTTTAGGCGTCAGAAAATTAAGATGAAAAAATTCACTTATTGCTGCTGATGCTCTTTTCTTTTACCAAAACATAATCTCTTCGAATGAGAGCCAATTCTCCGTTTCGGAACGAGTAATCGGCGTCTAGTGTGGAGGAAAAAGAACAAAAGTCTTCGAGCCGCAGAATTTGATTCCAACCGTAAAACAGATGTGGTTCAGTCTTTGTATGGGGATGTAAGATAGCTAGTGGAAACGGGAATTAGCACTTTATAGAAGTTATAATGAGCCAATAGTACTGCATTGACATTTTAAGAAATAATTTGAGAGCGAGGGCTGCTTCAATCAATTGAGGACAAACCTACATTTTTCATCTGTACAATGATCCTAAGCACGCTGCTTTCAATACGAAACTTCGGTTATTGTACAATGCACCAAAACAACTGCACTCACCTCCTCAGTCCCTGGCCCTAAATCTAATAGAACATTTATGAATTTCTCTGGAGAAAAAATAGCAATAGAAAAATTGCAAACAAAACAGAATTGACGATAGCGTTACGAGAATAATGGAGAAATATTTCTCCTCAAATTGTACAAAATCTTGTGAATTCCATTCCACAGAGACTTAGGGCCGTTATTCATGCCAAGGAAAATCCCACAAAATATTAACACATTATTTAGCAAATGTCTGTATTGGAACTATAAGTGACTTTTTGCGCCCCATTTCGGCGCAGTGTTTCTTGTTTTCGTGAGTACAAAGGTATTTGATTTTGTGAAACTATTTTTGTGTATATATAGGAACAACGTACTTGTTGTCCAGATTGTTTTATCTAATTTACGTAAAATCCCTCTGCAGATTCCAAACACCAAAATAGAAAGATTCGTAAGTGTTTTACTCACTTTTTACACTAACTGTACATTCGAGTGGAAGCAAAGCGCTTCGGTTCTTGAATACTTAGCACACTGGAATAATTTAAATGTTTATAATATGTAACTGGAAAAGTGCTTGTAAATGGTCAAACAGTGCTTGCATCACATGCACTATATCTTCGCCACTGTGATTGATCAGTTTGGCCACAGGATTCTGACCTATGTTAGTGCGCCATTAATCATTAAGAATATTATCAACTTTCAACGGAATGTCTTCAGACCCAAACCAATAAATCTGATCCTTTTGTCAGCTCTAGTTATGACATCATTACCTGGGAACGGATTTATATGGACTAAAAATATAATCTGAACCAAACAAAAATACGGAAAACAAACGTAGCATTTTTCAACTGTACACATTGTGAAACAAAGATAATGCAAATTAGTATCGATATTAGTTTATTTAGTATGTAATTGCATAGAAATCAGTTCCCTAATCATTACATTCATTAATAAATTTTAATGTGATTTTCATGTCCTTATGAAGCAGCTTGATGTTCATAATGGTTACGCGTTAAACTGTAATGATTAACTGTATTAAATTTTAAACTGTATCTGAATTTCGAAGTGTACAATATCTTGGATTCAAAACATTCTATCATATCAGTTTTTTTCTTGGAGGTTAAGAGTGTTTTTCCTAAGACTATTTTCCCCCTAGAGATAGTACTTTACACGCTGCATTTGATATGTGGTGGTCAGCAGTGTCGGCTGGTGCCCCTATAATCTGGGAGTTGCATCTCCATGGAATAACGGAAACGCAATTTCAAAAATTCAGTACATTAATATAGAACAGAACGTAATCAATTCATGTAAATTAATTAAAACAAAGTTTAATAAACGTGTATATCCAGAAGTAATTTTATGCGTAGTGTCAGGTATGTTCACCTCCCGCGCATCTGGGTCTAGCTTTGATTTCCAGTGGGCTTTCGAGTTTTTGTATGAATTTGCACTGAGACAGTTGCCAGTAATGGAATTCATACAAAACACACCCGAACAATGTTTCGAAAATACAGTGATCGCACTCCAGAACTTTGCAATAAGCTCTATTGGTTTCACACGTTTTTTCCTAGTTAATTTCATGATCTTAGCTCACTTTATGATTTGAGTTGATGAAGCCGCATTGTGTTCTGGGAGGCTTGGGGAACTAGCTGTGAAAGGATGGCTGGGGGAGCATGTGGAGTGGGGTTTGATGATGTAAGTTGAGAAATTCGAGAGGCCATACCAGTTGCCGTAACCATGTGTGGGCAAGGAATAAATTGTATGCTAAAGAATCTCTAATAGAGTACCACGAGTAGAGCTCATGTTTGATCCACGTTCCCAGGACAGTTTTTAGTGCAGATCTTGTAGATGTAGTGTTGTAGTGTACCACGTTGACGTAAAGGAATACCAGTTTCTTAGCGCACACACATTTTGTAGAACCAGATGTACGTGATTGCATTAAGTTTATTAAGCTTGCTGATAGAGCAACTCCCACTCAACTCCACAATTTTGAAATATAATTCGCATTAAACTGCTCACTTTGAAAATAATGTTTATGTAGCATTTTCTTTGATCTCTCTGAATTGTCAAAAAATTGCGTGTTGGAAATATTGGGTTGAGACAATTACATTTTTAAGCGTCGGCCTGAGTTCGTCTCGTTCCGGACTTTTTTTCTGGTTCAAAATAGTTTGGCTGGTTTATGTAGTATAATATAGTGGAGCAGTTAAAAGTAATGCGAGAAAGTATGTGCTGTTGTAGTTCCTAGAATTCATATATTTCCGGTTTATATTTGACAAGAAGCACCGAGGAGGAGCTAAACACCTCGAAACATGTATGAGTGTTCTGTATTTAGTGTAAATGCATTTTATTGCGGAAGAAAGCTTTGTAACTGTCCGTATTTACGACTAGCCATATCATTTTTACCAGCCGTTTCCTTACCCCTTCAAACTTGCTACATTAATTACTTTCTTTACTTTATCAGGCTAACTGTGAAACATTTTAATACAATGACTAAATAATTATTTTATCCTTAGCAAAACCCATTTGGTGATATTTGCCTGTCTTGTACCATAACCATTAACATCATTATTTGTTAATTAATTTCTATTAAATAACCCATTCGTAAGAAATCATTTTAAACCCGTAAATAAATGTTAAAATATCAACGTAAATCTCAATTTCAACCTAAATATATTCGACACTTCACACTTGTCCTTTACACTTTCTAATCTTCGGCTTGTTTAGTACGACTCTTAATCCCCTATTCAAAAGCTTCTGTATTCTACAGACTTCAGTTTTACAAGCCTAGTATGAAACTATTGCACAACAAACTGTTCAACATGTGGAAGAATTTCACTTATATATAATAATATTTCTTTTCCTTTTCTGTCAAACAAATTTTTAATTCCCTCAATATTCCAATTTTCGTTGCAATTTGTTAACAAAGACGGTTAACATGACGGTTAAATCTTAAATTTTCATCCGAATAATTCTTAAATATTTAAAGCTTTCAAACCATTCAGTGTTTTCTTTTTCATTTATACTGGCGTCCCACGAGCTATGGGCCACCTCCTTAACTTCTAAACTGATATCGAAGTGCAATTTTCGCTCAACAATGTGGAAATCATGGGGGAAGTAATGTTGTAGAGATAGTGTTTGAAATATTTTTAGTTTTCGAGAAATTTTATTAAATATGATTTTTTAAGTGGAACTATATACTTTTCCCATTAGCAATGGATAGATCATAAAACGAGGACTATAATGATGTATTTTGATAGTAATTTGAGTATAAAATTCCTTTCTGATGTGTGATTTTTAATTAAATGGGCAATATTTCCCGTAGTAGTATTTCATCATTAACTACATTTATAACTTCATTTCCAATGAAATATAAATATCATCTGCAAACAATATTATTGTGATTCTTGATATGACGTATGGTACATCTTTTGGAATATTATAGTAAAATGTCTCTCCTATTTTGTAATAGGGGATCCAAACGTACTTCCCTGTTGTACTCCACGTTCTCTACACATCTCATCTGAAGTAAATTATCATATTGCACTCTCTTACGCCTTTCAATTAAATAGATATCTACCCTTGACACATTCGACCTGTCATCTAATTTTGAATTTGATTAACAACAATTTCCTATCCACCATTTCAAGTTCTCGGGTTAGTTTATAAAAAAAGCAAGTAACATTTTGTATCTGTCCGTGCTTCCATGTGTTTCTTCCATGCTTCACTTAATATTCTAAAATGTTTTATGGTTTCTAAATTCACTTTTATTTTTATACTACGATTACTACAACTACAGTGGGACTTTGATTATCCGAACGTCAATCATCCGAATATCAGAACACATTTTTTTTTTCCTGAAAAATTGTTTTGTTTAATTACGTACCGTATATTATTCGTATTCATTTTCTTTTGTAATACTTAATATTGAGAATGATCCCCGATATGATTGACAGTGATAAAGTATTAACCGAGATGCTGAACTATAGTCAATCATTTAATTTAAGTGAACTTTGCCAAATCCCACAATAAATGTTACTCGTAATGTCTATTATTAGCAGAAAAACGCGTTTCACCATCTTTGCAAGAGAACTAACAGTACATTGTTAAACAATGTATCGTATGCTTGATCGTAAATGCTTAACAAGTGTCACACACTCGGGATTTTCATTATCGGCAGCATTTTATGTACAGTTGCAATTTGTATGTTCGTTTATCCGAATGATCGATTATCTGAACTATACCTGATCCCAATTACTTCGGATAATCGACGTCCCACTGTACTATCTCCAGTACTACTGCTAGTACTATTTGTACTAAAAGTAGTACTTAATTAAGATTAAAGATTATGAAGAGTGCAAAGCAAACTAAAAGAAAGCGTTAGTAAATTAGTTTCTGCAAGAAGTGAATTCGAAAGACAAGCCAGACTATCTCAGAGTTCTTACTGCTCTTCTGCGGGCTTTCAGCAACCGGATTTTGATGAACGGAGCTGTCATTCTAACGGCTTTTTCGTTTAGGACGATTCGACATTGAACTGACGTGTATATGATGCGACCTTATTCCAGCTCCAGGGTTGAATTGGAAACGCAAGCTACCTGTAGGACCTTATTCCTCGGGCTGCTCCGAGGCCGTCCCACGCAGCCTTGGCTGCCTCGCCTCGCCTCGCCTCGCCTGGCGTCGCCTCGCGCTCGGCATTGAAGTGGGCGGGCAAAAACTGTGTCGACCTTCCCTCAGATTTTCCCACCTCATTGGACGCGTCGCGTACTACTCAACCTGCACCTCTATGCGCCAGTCATCGTGCTCTTCCGCGAGAGATCCTTTTCTCCTGTCTCGACGTTGTTAATAGCTGCACATTTTTATTTAATCCGAACACCTGCAGCACCTAACATTCTTATTCGTACACTCAGATTTAACCACAAAATGATATTATTTCTCGTCGAAAAAGATTTTAAAATGTCTTTGTTGAAATTGTACACAAATTGCATGAATAGCTAATGTCAATAAAAATTATTAGATGAATGGATGTTTAACATAATATTAATATTGAATAAAACAAATCTCTTTCGTTACGACTTTGCTATTCGTACATTCGAAGTGAATGGTAATGCAGTTCTTCCGCGTCGAATTTACTCGGCCCTCGACCGTTTTCCTGGGTCTCAATGCGCTCTGTAGGGATAGTTCTTCCTATGAGAAAGAGGTAATCGTCGACTTAGCACTTAGGACTATTCCTTGCGACAAATGCCACTCCACTGTGCCGTACATTGCAAGAGAGTTTAGAGAGAGGAAGGGTCTACCGAAACATTTGCCAGGAAAACAAAAGAAACGTAGGTTTTTGTTGCTAATTCTTCGTTTACGAATACGAATGTTATAAAGTATAAATGGGTTAGCATTTTCTTGGAAATCTTTACCCAATTCTTCGTGAGGTCAGCGGGCTGTGCTCTCCTTCTGGAATTTCCAGCGCCCTTTTTTTGCCTGCCTCTCGCCCGTACCGCTGCGGTCAGACCTTTGGAAGAGACCGCCGCGGGACGGGGGAGAACGTCTGCCCATCTATTACCACCGACGAACCGCCCGCGAGAAATACAGTAATCCCTCCACATCCGCGAATTCGTTATTCGCGAGTTCCGAGCATTCGCGATTAGAGAAATGCTACTAGTTTTAACATTCGCGATTTCAATATTCGTCTCTTTTAGTCGTACTTTTTTTTTAAGCGAGCACAGCCTTTCCTTTACCAGCATCATTTGGGAACCGAACTTGAAACTTGACAGACACCGGAGCTCAAAGTATCTCGTTCTGAAAAGCCTCAAATTTGGAATGTGAATTCACATTAATAGAAAAACAAAATTGTAAAATAATTCAATTCAGTGTCGTCGAGTTTGAGGTAAGTGTTTTGGCCACATGAACAGAAAGGCATTCAGGATCTGTGTATCTCTCATTGTAATGATTTCACTGAAGAGTAGCTTCGGGAAATAATGAGCAAAGAAAACCTCCTCAAACGAAATGATAAACTAACGGAAGCGAAACTGCGTTCTGGAGAGAAATAGAAGCAGCAACTCTTCCACATTTGGATACTAGAATGAGGAGGATAAAACAAGAAGTAACTATGTCATATCCAATCACTTTCAACTTTGAAATAAGTTTCAAACACAATTCTATTTATTCTCTTTGGAATGTTAATTAATAATTCTGATTGTAGTAGTGTCTACTCAGTTCTACTGCAATTGTTTGTAATTTTTTCTTTATTTTTTAAACAGTTTTTCGATATCCTGGAGTTTTTTCATTAAAAGATGACCCAACATTCCCGGATTTGGCATTCGCGAGGCTTTTCAGAAACCTAACCCTCGCGAATGCAGAGGGATTACTGTACAGAATGTTCATAAAGTCCGGTAATAGTTTTGTTAATTTATTGCACAAAAACTGTAAACTATACAGCTGTCATATGTATGTCATATAAAAGAGGAACACAAATAGTTTGTTTTTTGTTTGTTTGGGACGTGACAGCAAATGCTTGTAGTTTTCCTGATTCACCGTAGTTGGCGTTTTGTAAAAATGGAGACTTCTGTCGAAGAGCGTTCTTCCTGGGTGCTGGAATTTTACAAAACTAAGAGTGCTACTGATGCGCAAAGAAAGTTCAGAATTGTTTGTGGTAAAGACAACTCTGGTCATACTCTTTGGAGCATAACCTTAGTTCCAGTGATGGCAGCTTCTTGAATCCTAGGCTTGAGTGTCTGTAGATTATGTGGTAAAGGTGGCATTATGAACACCTTGTACTTCTTGGCATATGTGTGTGGGAGCACGTGTGCGTGTGTGTGACCAGTGAGAGGTGGTGTACGTGTTTTTCGGACCCAGAGCTAATATAAAGCGATGAGTATCGAAATCTGGGAATGCCAGAGACCTGACTGCCTCAGGAGCTTCGTGTGTCACCCTCACCTGGATGCTGAGATTTGAGTTTTATCTTTAGCAGTTCCGGTTACGCAAGCTCTAGAGGTCATGTGGGGTCCGGGTCCATCTCAGGGGCGCCACCTCCGGCGTGATGTCCAGCGCTGACTCCCTATCATCAGTGAGCTAATGCGTTGCGAAAATGGACTTTAATGCAAGGCAAGAGTATGTGTAATCGTTTAGAAATGGCGTATTTAAATAATAAATAGAATAAATCAAAGGTGGTGGTAGTAGTGAATTTGAATACATTTCGGAAAAAAGAATAAGAAACACACGAAGGTCGAGAGAAGAATTGTTCTATTATTGTCAACATTGCTTCGAGATTCAATTTTTGACAGTTAAATGGAAGATAATACAATCACGTGATTATTATGTTTTCAAAAAATGTTCGCTGTTATTGGCAAGTTTCAGGAGTCATACTGCAATTGCCCACCTCTCTGTCTATATGTATGTATGTCCGCTCGCCCCCTCGTCTGTTAGTGCGACTGCCCGCCCGCCAGTCTAGAAAACAATAGATTGTTGTAATCGCGATAAAAGAATCATCCCTGTCTTTCCTAGCCCCATGCGACCTTTCTGCGCTTTGAGGAGTCCACCTACGTCGTCCTACTGCCTTGTGAGTTGTAATTGGAAGTGGTTCCGTGCGTCCCTCTGTGCAGGAGCGGAGCCTGCTGGAGGAGCAGCAGAGGATTTCGTGAGCGGCGGTGGGGACTGTGTGGCTGGCGGGGCGCCTGCGCGTCATCCTCAGCCTTGGGCGTGGGCGGGGCGGGGCATGGGCGAAGCGGGGCGGTGGCCGGGGAGGGAAGGGGTGGAGAGGGCGGGGCCGGAGAAGAGGCGGGGCTGGGGCGGGGCGGGGCCGGGGCGGGGCGTAGCGGGAGAGGACACTTTCGCTGGCCGCCGCGGCCCTTCCTGTTGACGATTTCCCGCCCCGCGCGGTCTGGAAAGTGCGATGTCATGGAGCCGCGCTTGAAAGTGGACGAGAACGGGGCGGGCGGTTGGCGGTTGGGCCGGTGCTCTTGCCGTCGCCCGGTGGAAACGAATGGCCCAGTGGAACAAGTGGAGGAACCCGCGTTCATCCCAGAGCCTGACTGCATTGCCGCTGTCTGAAGGGACTGAGCAGAAGGTCCTCGTGACGGGTTGTCGGCTTGAGGTGGAATACAGCGGCCGGCTCGGGCCCACTGACTGATCGGAAGGGGGGGGCGCATGGCCTCTCCCAAAAGGCCTAGATTTTTCGTTTACCTGCATTTGGCACGATTCATTTAAATATTTATTGATATTCGAATTATGTAATTATTTATAAAATATTTATAGTATCACATCTACAGTACCTAAATAATATGCAATATAATAATAAATGTGTTTATTATTGAAAAAAAATACGATCCCCCTCCTTAAAAATGATCGACTGGATCCGCCCCTGCGCGGGCCTCTCCGTGATTTCTCTTCTCAATACAAGGTTAATATGGAGCAGTAGCCTAACAACAGGGAGCGCGCGGTCCCGGCCGCGGCGGTGCCCCTAGTGGCGGAGAGAACTGAACAAGGGAAATCTCCCGCATGCCGTGTGCCCCATTGGTCTGAAAGAGGCAAAAGGTCGACGCCGGATCTGCAGAGGGAAGGAACGCCGCCACGAGCATAAAACATTCACTAAAGTATCGGGACTAATGGCCAGAGCAGTTGACGGGCCTGGTAGCATCATCCAATACGTGAAGGAGGCGGCGACACCTACTGGCGAGTTGTTTATTTATTTAATGTATTTATATATTTATGTTTGACGCCCTGTTATGGCCGGGCGATGAGGGGTGGGGCGGAGCGATACGCTTAACAGGAAGGTTGAGAGGGGAACCATCCACTTGAAAGTTGACTCGGGCAACATTTCCTCCATCACAGGAAAATCGAGTATTGCATTCTTGCAGACTTTCAACTGAAACGAGATGACTACTATTGTGTGAAATGTCAGCAACATTCAAACAAAACCTAATTAAACATATACTAGCTTACCCGTGCGAGACTCTTGCATGCTATACCCCACCCCCTTCCTTATTCCACCAATCTTCAGCAGCAACTTACGTTTACATATTACTAAAAGTAGCTCTGCCTCAAAACAAGTCTCTCTTCGATCAAACTGCAAATATGCCACATCCAGTTCTTATATTTTTTAATGGAAAATATAAGAAGTAGCAGCTATTAAGTGTGGTATTTGCTAGTACATCTTGTGCATTTTGGGTTTTATTTATTGGGCATTATTTATAGTTTTATGTGCGAACTGAATGAACGTGGACTCGGTGCAAAGCTTGGAGATCTCTCTGATTGGTTGGTGAGCTCATCACAGCAATCTGCCCTCCCCCCATCATACGTTCCGTTCGATCTCCTTCTCTCAGATATCTCTGCTCAGGTATTGTTGATTAACATATAATGAAACGTTTTTATCATCAGTACCTCATTTTGTTTTCGACTCCCAGCACATTTAATAAACCGTTAAGCGGTTGTCCCTTGGACCAAATTACCGAGAGAATCAACTGATGTCACTGCAGTTTCTCTGACCGGGTAGTCCTAGGTTCGAGTCCCGACGGTGGCAGGATTTTTCGACACTAGCTTGTCACATAGGTGGAATTCAGTCGTCTGAAGGAGAATTGTAATGGTCGGCTGCTTTGATCTTTCGTTTTCCGCGGTCTCTCTGATCAACACCAGACGAATGCCGGAGCAGTACCCTAACAAACGGACCGCGCGATCTTCCCTACCTCTTCGTCCCTATCGGTCCTCTTACACACACTTACACTAACATGCACTACACTATCAAACGTGCCGAGATAGCCTTAGAGTTGTCCCGGCTGGGGCGGTGCCCCGCTGTTGGGAGATGCGTGGAGAGTAACCCCCGCTATCCAACGGTAGGTGGGCGCCGCATCTCACCATCCAGCGGGGGAAGACCACCGCCACCTCCCGAGCAAAAACATGCACTATACCTACGGGACCAATGACACTCGTAGTTGACACTCCCGAAACCATTAACAATCAATCAATGGACAATATTAAATCCAAATGGAGACTCATTCACGAGTTGAAGCGTTGATTGGTTAGAGTGGAGTGCGACTTTTCACGAAAGCTGCAATGCGAAAACGCACTGTCCATTACGGACGAGCGAATCATCACTGGCAGTTGTTTCCCGTTCTTGAAACCACTTGCAATTTAGACCCGTATAGTGTCTTTATCGTGAAGGTCAAAAACTGTTTCGTCGAAAACTCTGATACTATTATTTACGCCCGAACGTCTCCTGTTACTGCCACTTCATAAAGTGCTGCGTATATAGTGCTGCGCATATTGACGTGCGCAGTACTATATACGTCAGTGATAGTTTTTTGTCGTAGCCACTGTAGAAATAGGTTACTATTACGAGTCTGAAGCAAGTGATCTTTGATCTAGAGGCTCTGGTGTTTTGCACGCCGAGGCGGTTGGGGCGCGTGCGAAGTCATGCTTAGTATGCGAAGTAAAAACTATGTAATTAAAACGTACACGGTTCTTTTCATCTTTTTGTACGGTGTTCTCACAACGGGTCGTTCACAGTGGGTCGAAAGGGCAATAGTTGTGTATACATTTAGAAGAGGTTATTAAAACGAATAATGTAGATCAGTGGTGTCAAGGTCTCCTAGTGGTAGCAGTGGCACGCGTAGTGGCTCCGTGGCATGCCACGAGCTACTCTGCGCAACTAGCGTCGGGAAAGGAAACTATTAGTAACCCCGTCGTTTTACGATAGGGATGGTGTTGTCTGATGGCGGGGTGACGAAGTACGTGAAGGGGTGATTTCGTCGTGGCTCTCGTGCCATGGACTGCCGCTCGTGGCATCGAACTTGACAACACTGATGTAGATACTAAATAGGTATCTAGAAATCTGGTCTCCCTGATGTTTTAGGCTGTGCACGCTCATGATGATAACC
Source organism: Acheta domesticus (assembly GCA_031308135.1). Lineage (NCBI taxonomy): Eukaryota > Metazoa > Arthropoda > Insecta > Orthoptera > Gryllidae > Acheta > Acheta domesticus. Next base: position 20,008,438 of record JAHLJT010008446.1, read on the forward strand.
ACATTCTCCGTGAAATACATTCTGTAGAAATAATCAAGGTCTCTACTGTCACGATTCGAAATTGTTTTATTTCATCCATATTTCATCAGCGAAGACAGTATACACAGGCATTGCCTACTGTAATAAAATCACAGGTAGGCAATGTTGTGATGTTATGGAGACGGTCAACTTAAAATTGACGGAATGGACAAACAGAGGGAGTGGACGTTCTGAAATGAGTACGTAAATGATTGATAGTTTTCAGTCAGTGACGTAAATTGGTGAAGAATTTGGATGTAAGAATGGCAAGGTGATAACCTACCATGGGTTTATTTGATTGAGGACAATATTAAGGAAGTGTAAGTGGACAAGAATATTTGGGAGAGTCGATAGTGAATTGGGCATAAAAGACGTATGGAATTGGACGTAAAGAAAGAAAGTTTGGTTATTTGAAAGGGGAAGAAGGTGTACCTAGGTACTGTTCTTGAAAATGTTTAAAGAATTAATGTTGTTCTTTTCAATTTGCCAACAATATTGTGAATTATTATTATTGTTATTATTGTTGTTATTATTATTATTATGAATAAATGTTTTCTATTTCGAAATTGAAAGAGTTTTGATGGAATATTTCGGAACGTTATGTTATTCAAATCTATGATGCATGCTGTAGAATCATCACACCAATAAATATTTAATAGATATTTTTATTTCCTCCATTAAGTAAATTTATTATGGAAAAGTAAAAACCGGCTTGCAGCTGTATTCTAACGTCAAAAACCAAAATAAAATAAAATGCTCTCAAGAAAATTGTTTTCGAAAATTATTCTTCGTGCTTTTTGTCAAATACGAGTAAGAACTCATTTGTAATATATTTTCCATATTCAAACTCACTAACTCATATTTAAACTGCCCGAACAATTCATGTTCCCATCGTTGAATATTGTCTTTTGAAAGTCAGAAAAAAACAGAACCAGTTTTAAGAACGTCTTTTCTGAGTCATTAATAGCAAAGAATGACTCCGTGCTCTTCTTAGTAGACATTTACAGCAAGCGTTAGTAGCAATTCAGAAAGGACAGTAGAAGAACATGCTGGGGCCACTGTTGCCCTTTTCACAGCCGCATTTCTCACTGTGACAACTGTTCCGTTACCACTTATTATTTCGAGGCAAAACTTTCTCCTCGTCAACATACCGTAAATGTGTTACGTTACATTTGCATTTTATTCAGCACGCAACATAAGTGTAATACAAGTGTAATGTGTTATTATGCTCGTTTTTCTTACCTTGTCCTTCTTGCTTTCCATCCTACTTTCTAGTTCTTCTCACGTGAAACATTTTATGTAATATTCGAAACTGTTAAAAATGTAAATATCATGTAACATTCACATATTTTTGTCCATAAATCTGGGAAATTCTTGAAATGCCTGTTTTTCTGTTAATAAACAACAAAATATTGAATTTGAGAATTTGAACACTTTTTGCAAACAATGTATATTTTGAAAATTTGGGGCGTAAAATGTATTAATTGCATATTTTTTTAATATTTTGCTTACAAGAATCCATTTATTTTATAAGTAAAATAATTCATTAATGCAAATATCTAAATTTCTGTATTTTACCCAATAGAAGAGATGAATACGTATATATCTTCGTGTTGCATTTAAATGTTCCTGACTTATGTAAACGACATATGGGGGGGGGTTGAATCTACTATTCGTCTTTTTGCGGACGATTGTATAATGTACAGGATGTTATGGCCGCGAAAGATGTGGAAACCTTGCAAAACGATCTGGTTCGCTTATAAAAATGGACACGATGAATAACAGGAAAATAAACCCAGCGATGTCGAAAAGTATATTTTTTTCTAGTGTAAACGTAACTTGCAAATTAAGTAATTATTCGATTCCTGTTGCTTGCTGCGAGTTCTTGGGTATCATTTCACGCAGTGACGTGAGTTGGGGACATAAGATAAATTACATCATGAAAAAATCGTGGAGACCCTTACATTTTGTAATTTGCGTACTTTGATGAAGGCCAATTGTAATGTTAAAATGCTGACATGCAATTCCTCGCGCCCCATCTTAAAATATGGGACCGTATGCTGGGACCCTTAAGACTAGGCCACATTCACGAGCAAGGCAAAATTCACAAAAGAACCTCTAAATTATCTGGTAACTGACTTGCTCAAAATGAATTACGAACGCTTTCAAATCGCAGAATAATGGCCATGCCTCGCGCTTTATACAAGGCGTATGTAGGTTTCCCTACGTGGAAGGAAATTCAGAACAGGCTACTGAAACATGTATTTAAGCAGAGCCGATCATAATTTCAAAACAAAAAATACAAACGTAGCGATTGATATTGGGAAATACTCTTTTTTAAATCCAACAATAAATGAATGGAACAATTACAATAATCGAACAATAAATTATGCATTTGCTACTGGCCGTGAAAGTGTAAATACATTTAGGAAAAAAATAGTGATGTAAAATATGTCGTGTATTTGTATTGTGCGCCTTGCGTTAATTGTTTTTCTTATGTTAAATTGTCTTAATGTAACAATATTCGTTTAATGAACATTGTAATACTTCTTAGAAAACTACCACAGTGTGTTAAACGATAAGTAGATCAATATATCAATCTAAACGTGCATAATTGTCTTAATGAAATTTAATAAGATTCCGTTTTTTAGTTCATAACTACAATTTTTAGGTATTGTCATAGTATTTTCATAGAGTATTTAAAGGTCGAACCTCCAGCGAATAAATTCTGCTCAGTTTTAAGTCTGCTATTGTGGAGTAAGTTTAGTGCTAGGTGATTAGAGTGATTCTCTAGACCATTTTTGATATTTCTGGAATTTGAATTAGATTGCTTGGTAAATTGTGGTATGTGTAAGTCATTATGCAATATTTTATTCAAAACCCATGGGGCACTGGAAAGCAGTCTCACAATTTTTTTAAACAATGTTGTATTCCTAAGTTAAAATAGGCCGCAATGTCCCAGAGTTGTATTCCGTATGTCGTGGCAGATTTTAATATTAATTTGGGGTCATTCCATCATCCATTAAATCAACACAGTTTTAATTAAAATTTTACCTCACCATTTTAGATTCAGATAAAATTTGACACATAGGTAGTATGCATGGATAATAAGAAAACTACAAATTTTGAGTAAAATATTTTCACCCGTTTCTGAAATATAGCCATGTAAAATTTTGCAAAATTGGCTTCCCGAAAATTTTAAAATTGATGTAGAACCTCACCAAATTAAGATAGAGAGCTGGAACACGTGTCATTTTACAGCTTTCTTTATGGCCTTTTATAGGATATACAACTCAATAGAGGTTGCGTTCAAAAACGTTATCAAATTTGAATTAAAATTTTGATTTTGAGTTTTTTCAAAATGCTCATCTTCAAAAAATTGAAAAAAATCTATAATAATCCGTGTATATATCCAAACAGATGGTGCAAGTTTAAAAATGGGACTGCTATGAGTTCATATGGCAATCTTTATTTAAAATGCACAATATTTACTTACTCTAGATTTTACTGATTTAAAATGCATTTTATTTCAAATTATAAGACCTAATGTATACAAATTATTAATTTAGTGTTTTTATTGGCGAGTGTGTTGTGTTTTATTGTTATGAATTTTCTTCTTCTTCTTCTTCTTCTTCTTATTATTATTATTATAATACCGCGGAATGTCATGCAATTGCATATTTTTACTGACTGTGCATATCGAAAGGAAATGTATATAACTTTACCTATCACCAAAAATAAAACAAACCATGGTCACCTTTCAGTTGATGAACCAGATACGTGGGAACCTAAACATTTAAGCGAAATGAATCGTTGAGGAATGAACACCAACTTTGAGCAGCTTCAGCTGGTTATTTACCATCATGCAAAGGGTTAATGATGCCCAAAATTTTGCAAAATGCCATTAATGAAAAAAGCACAGTGAGTGACAATCTCATGGTCCATCAACGAATAGGAGATTGAACTGCAACCCGGAGGAGAACGTCCGAAGACTTTCTCATCCAGAAGAGAATCTTGTGTGAAAATAATAAAGAAGGACCCTCGTATTAATGCACCAAAAGTTACTCCACAGTTATAAATTGGAATTGGCAAGAAACTAAATCCCGAAACCGTGCGAAGGGTACTAAGGAAAGTTCAATTTCCCTAGCCGCGTTGTCAGAAGAAAGCCTTCTAAGTTGAAAGAGAGATACCCGAAAAGATGTGATCCTCGATCCTCTTCTCCACAAAAACCTGGAATACATGAGCTAAAATATACCGCATACATTAAAATACGCATTAAAACTAAAAAATCGCACACACCCAAAATAAAAATAGGGTAGATTCGTTTTATTTTTGGTGATAGATGAAGTTATATACATTTCCTTTCGATATGCACAGTCAAAACATTTGCAATTGCATGAAGTTCCGCGGTCTAATAAAAATAATAAATAATAATAATAATAATAATAATAATAAAACACTACAAACTGACCAACAAAAATACACTAAATAATAATTTGTATATATTAGATCTTATAATTTGAAATAAAATGCATTTAAATCAGTAAAATCTAGAGTAAGTAAATATTGTGCATTTTAAATAAAGATTACCATATGAACCCATTGCAGTGCCATTTTTAAACTTGCACCATCTGTTTGGATATATACAAGGATTATTATAGAATTTTTTCAATTTTTTTGAAGATGAGCATTTTGATAAAACTCAAAATCAAAATTTTAAATTCAAATTTGAAAACCTTTTTGAACGCAATCCCTATTAAGTTGTATATCATATAAAAGGCCATAAAGAAAGCTGCAAAATGACACCTGTTCTGGCTCTCTATCTTAATTTGGTGAGGTTCTACATCAATTTAAAAATTTTCGGGAAGCCAATTTTGCAAAATTTTACATGGCTGTATTTCAGAAACGGGTGGAAATATTTTACTCAAAATGTGTAGTTTTCTTATTCTCCATTCATACTACCTATGTGTCAAATTTCATTTGAATCTGAGATGGTGATGTAAAATGACTGTGTTGATTTAATATGGAATGACCCTTTGTGATTTAATAATTTGCTAGACAAAGAGAAAATTTGCCCAGAAGCATTTTTTTTTTATTTTGAGAGCTTGTCTTTCATTTTACTTTCTCACCTTTACGAATGTAAGGAAAGAAAGTATTATAATTGTGCGCCGAAAACGGCGAATTGCACCGAAAAACGGCGAATTACACCTGCTTATTGTCGGACCCTAGCAACAAAAAAAGGTCAATAAATCATGTTTCTTATATATTGAATTACTTCCTCTAACACGACGTGTTGCCATAATCCTTGTTCTGTGGGTCCTTGATTCCGAGAAATCGATTCACAGCGAAAACGTCTGGCATGTCTGTCTCTGTGGTTCATTCCACCTCAAATCGCACTCACAACTTTCTTTATTTTCTAGCGACTTGAAACGTTTTTAACGACTTCTAGGATTCCGAATAGGTGACACGTATTTTTTTCTTATTCTAATCCCACCCCTTTCCAAAAATTTTACCAATTTCTTTTTCCGAAGAATCATTCGCGCGCTAATTTTATTTTTTTTTACACGAATACCTTTTTCTTCAGACATTAACATTTGCGCTTGAATTCAACTTAAAAATATGTACTTTCATGTAATGAAAAAATAATTTTGTAAAAATAGTATTTAAATATTTAAGATATATTTTAATTTTTAAAATGCAAATTTTACAGTAGGTCGACACATAAATTAAATTAATTGGTAAAAAAATACTCTTGTATTTCTTTACTAATTTTGAATAGATCTGCCAAATTTCAAAGTGGGAACATAAATAAACTTTTTAATTGTTATCCCGCGCACGTGGGCAGCCCGCTGTCGCCCCCGACTCCCTGTTCGAACTATGAGGCGTCAATAACACGAGCGACGTATCGTGAACGACCAAGCATAAAGCAACCGTGAGACTTCTGCCATGTTATGAATCGCAGAAACACCATCATACGGTTTAAAATGGTAGTCTTTTGACGAAATGCATCTATTAAGTTTATTTGTAAACAACTGACACTGCTAGTGTCTGCCTGAAACAAAGCAGCCTTGTTTTCTCAAATATTTGTGTAAACGGAGGAATCCGCGAAACATATGCGTTGTTCTGTGGAGTTAGTAACCACAGAACAACTATCAATTAATTAATTAAATAATGATTACAATAATATCAACATTATTATTTGCATTTTCTTAATATGAAACTCTATAATTGCAGAAGAAGTATACGTTTAGGTGTTACAACCAGTATTCTTGAAGTTTAAAAATTGACTTGTGCCGTCAAGAAAAGTTATATTATTAGAAAAACTAGACAAAATGAAAAACAAGAGTTTCATATTTGTGCTTATTCTCTACACACACAAAAATTTAAAATCTGTGACACGAAGGTCAAACTTTCCTTAAATTTATGCGATTTGATGTGGAATGACCCTGTGGTCAACGCTAGCACCTAAACCGTTCAGCTGATTTTCTCCAAAATTGATACCCCCCCCCCCCATTAATCTGAATGAACTCCAGGAATTGGGAGTTTCAAACATATTTTGATTTTTGAAGGTACGTACTTTACATGAAGCCCTAAATCGTTTTCAATATTCTCTCCGAAATAGCATGAAATATTTTATTAAACTTTGTTCTCGGATAGCGTAAAGGACGCATAGAGAATGGTGCAGGTCTCTTGTTCCCTGAAAACCCTAATTTTTCGAAAATTGCAAATGTGTTTAAAGTTATCGCGAATAGGCGATACTGATTTGATTGCTCACTTAATGCATTTGGTTGCTTTCCATAGAGAAAATAGTCAGTATCCTTGGTTGGAGATTCTCTTTCAATATGTTTCTTAGTTCCACATGCATGTAGATCTTGAAGATCTTGTAGATCTTGTGCAGTCTAATGGAAATTTTCGTTTCACTTGGGTCATGCGCAGTTTGTCAAACTTTCTTCAGTCGCCTTTTTTCTCGTTTTATCTCGTAAACTCTTTCAGAATACTTGCGAGTAGTGCTTTCGTTGATTTCTGGTGTATCATACCATACTGCTTGCTGAACACTGGTAGTTAAATATTCAACAGCATGTCTAAATCGAATTAAGCTTTTAGAGCAATAGTTGCACTGGCCTTGCGTAAACTCAGCCATGTTTGAAATTCGCCCCAATTTGTTTTCTTATTAGAAATGCTAGGTTTCGCATTATTTGCTATTACATAGGAGTTACTTGTGAAGGTGACTGGGGAGTGATCGGCGGACAATTCGCGAGAGTTTTCAATGGGTGTAAAGCTTGGGAGAATAGCCAAGTAGTTTGTTTGACAAAAAAAAAACTTATCTTAAGAGCTTTAACCAGGTATCTCCTACTTGTGGGCAACCGCCCAGCCAGGACCAGCTTTAAGCTCCTAAACCTGTCGCCCGGCATATGTGGTAGTATAGTGCATGTTAGTGTGAGTGTAAGGGATGAGGATAGAACAAGGAAGGCGAAGGAAATATCGCGCGTGATCCGAGGCCAGTTTGTTATGTTACTGGCTCCGGCATTCGCCTGGCGTCCGACCGGATAAACCATGAATAACCACCGATCAGAGCAGCCGACCCATACAATTCTCCTCCAGACGACTGAAATCGAACTAGCTGACAAGCCAGTGTCGAATATCCTGACTCTAACCTAGGACCTCCAGGTCAGAGGCACTGTAGTGACATACATTGATGCCCTGAGCCACCTCTCCCGGAACTTCAATCTCGCCCTTCTTGCAATGATGCTTTACATTCGATAATCTGACTCTTTTCGCCGTAGTTCGAAGTCCAAATCATTTGTTTTTACTAACTTTCACCGTTCATCAACTGTCATCGTTCTCTTGTCAATGTCAACATATCGGGCTTTTTCATTCGCTACGATCCTTTGTTCTTCTTTTCTTACATTTTTATAGAAAAACATATATCAGAGTGGTATACATCTGGCTATGTTTCTCGGTTCCTCTTCTTGAGGGATTTCTTATTGATTTACGAGACATTTTTTTAAATAATTGTTCAATAATTTCTTTCATTTTTTTCTGGAGAGTTTTTTAACAGTTCAATCGGTATCCCTCCTGGCCTGAGGATCTATTATTTTTCATCCCTCTCAGAGAGTTATTTAATTCTTTCAGAGTTATTTTTGGTATGTCTTCATGTATTAGTACATTATCTGCATTATAGCTGATGTATTTGTATTTTGCTCTATCCGCTCTCAAAAGTTCTTGAAAATATACCTCCCTCTGTTTAATATTAATTGGTGACATTCTAGATTTACATGACATCAGTTATTAGTTCTTTTATTGTTTTCCATGCTTCTCTAGACCTATTGCTCCCCTTAACCTATTTACTTCAGAGCATTTTGTTTCCCAAGCCTGTGTCTTAGCTTTTGTAACTGCTTTTTTAACCATTCTATTGATATTACTATAGCTGTATTACTAGAGGTTATCTTGGGGTCCCCTGAGCTTAGCCATTTTTTTATATTTCACCTCTTCTCTTCAGTCTTTTGCTTCAAATCTTCATTCCACAGTATGTTTGTCTTTCCTTATCTTGGGCTTTTCAGCTAATGGTTCAAATGCTGCTTCATAGATTACTCTTTTTTATTGCTCATATAATTCACTTGCTGGCTCACTAACATTTATTTTCAATTTATTTGCCAGTCTAAAAATTATAAGGGAAACTGATAGTCATTTCGAAGCTTCCACTGACATCTTTTTGGGTTACATGGAGCATGAGTTTCTGGTATTATGATTCTTTTGGAACTTTCGTTTGTGGAAAAAAAGAAGTGTTCTAACTAATAGTTTGTCGCTACCACATTCTGCACACCTTATGTCATGGCATTTTAGGTAAGTTCTCTGTTTAATATAAAATAATCCATTATTGACGTAATATTCCTGGTAGGTTATATCCACATATAATTATGGGTATCTTTGTCTATAGAACCCATTCATGATTTTAAGATCCATATGACTACAGAAATGTATTATTCTCTCTCCATTTTTTTAGATTTTATCTATAGTCGCATTAACATCTTGGTTATTAGCGACTATCCAAGTATTGTATTACATTGGTGTGATTACAGAATATATGCCGAACATTGTATTACAGTTTAACTTTACAATATACTTTAACTGGTCTTAATCATCTCCATTTTTATTACATACTTGTTCTCCATATCTACTCACTATATTATAATTTTGTTAACTTCCAGTTCGAGTATTTTAATCACCATTATTAGAATTTCCTTGCTTGAAGGAATGCTTCTAATATTGCCACTAGTTCATCTTCAAATTAATCTTTTAACGATTCTGTTGCATCTTCAGTTGGAGCGTATGCTGGTAAAATTACCATAGTAGACCAAATATAACTAACTCCACTGTTAGGAGTCTTTCGTTAATCCTCATTCCAGGTTCTTACATTCTTTCTATATTTTTTGTGGATTGCTACTGATACTCCACATGTAGCCCTATTGTCTTGGTTTACACCACTGTAAATATGGATATAATTGCTGTAGTCTTCCAATTCCTCTTCCTTTCTTCTTAGTTTCCGTTAGAGAACAAATATCTTTATTTTATTTTTCCAACTGACTGAATACTTCTTCATATTTTTTGCTAATACCCTGTACATTCCACGTTGCCAATTGCATTGTCCGGTTTCGTTGCTTAAGTAGTCTTCGATTGGGTCCGTTTAAAGGTTGCTTAGATTTTTTAATTTGTTCAGATTTTTACGGGAATGCGGTGTTGGCCCATAGGCCCAATCTCCAACCTGGGAGGCCAGGAGTTTTTTTGAGGGGGGGGGGGTTCTCCCCCTAGAGGGGTTGGCTCCACCACGCCTATGAGTCCCCTCTGCCTATGGTTTTATTTCAGGGTTCCGTCCCTTAGCCGTTAGTGCTCCCGCCCCCCTTCTGCAAGGCAGCAGGTTGAAACCGAAAAAGAAGGGCGTACAGAGATAGAAAGAAAGAAATGAGGAAGAAAGTATAGAATAGAATAAGGAAAGAAAAAGAGAGGAAAAAATAATGACTCCTTAGCCCTCGCAACCTAACAGCATCGAGGTCAAAAAAACACAAGAAATTGCTTAATAGGAAAGAAGAAAGGAGTATGGCACAAAGAAAGAATAGCCATGCCCCACTAGGGGAGGGACCCCCTATTTCGGCTAGTTGCCGTTGGTGGGGGAGAGGGGGGGCATGAAGGACTTTGGATAGAGGTGATGAAGGAGTACTGGTGGGGCGTTGTGACACAACCCTTCGTCTGGCTCCTCCGCTGAGACCTGTACAGCATGGGTGCCCCTACCGGTAGCATCATTGATCGATTTCTCCAACCGATCATCAATGCTACCCCTGTATGCCCTAAGCTTCATAACCACCTTCGCCCGCACGGTCAGTGCTACTTTAACCATTAATGGTATCGCTTTTCAAAACCTTTAATTGCTATCGGAGGTCTGTGATACTTCTCACGCTTAATTCCTTTAATTCAACGTATTATTTGACAACATTTAACTTATCTGCTAGTCTGAAAATTAATATTTGTTTCATAAAGGTTAATGATGATGCAATACTAAGAGTTCGAGACCACACACGATCTTTCCTTCCTCACCCCCTCTCTTCACCCCTTACTTTCGCACACTTACATGCACCACACTGCAGCAAATAACGGGAGACAAGTTGGGAACTAAGCTAGGGCAGTATTCCGTTAGTAGGAGATACCTGATTGGGGGAAACCTCTACCCGGCGTGTAGGTCGGCGCCGGATTGCAATTACATGTTATGAACTTTGGTATCACTAGGCGAAAAAAGATTGTGGCAATTGGTATCGGCGGTATCTCATACCGCACCACACAAAATTATTACACAAGTCTAAAAAGAAACCACTAGTGATGCTCTAACTTTGTTCAGAGATATGTCCACGCTAAGACGGAAGGTACTGAGCCACTGGACGTATAGACACAACAATACGTGATTGTTGCACAAGTGTAAACTTGCCGGCGCGGTATGTCAGACCGCGATACCAATTAAGATTAAGGCAGTGTCTCCTGGAGCAGGAGAAAACATTTAATTAATAATTATATTCTCAATTACTCAAATTTTAACTCGTCTTGTCATTGAGATGACATGGTTCAGCTGAACATTGATCAGTCATTTTGCACACAGGTATCACTTCAGCTTTATTACAATGATAAGAAATTTCCTGCTTTCATCATTAAGTTAAACATTTATTTAGTGGTTTATTTGATAGAACATATCACATTTTTATGAGGGAGAAAAAAGAACCCTGTAACTAATTAGAAAATAAGAAATTTTCGAGCCTATAACGTTAAAAGGGTTAGTTTTGCAACAAAAGTATATGAACGTTCTAGAGGAAAATGTCTACTTTAATTTTGTAGAGGGCAAGTTTGGTAAGATTCATAGTTATGAAGGTACCGCGAGACGTGGAAAAACTGACTTTAAGTAGCCGCCACCCACACACCGTTCAGGATTTTTGTTTAATGTGCGGTAGGTACCAACGAGCAAAATACTTCTCCGATAACGATTTAGCGTTCGCATTCACCGCCGGCTCTGTGCTCCCCCGCCTCCGTCGCCCCTCCCCCCCCGACGCCAGGCCGTTTTAACAGCTTGGGGGGGGGGGCTTGGGCCTAGGTTAATTTCGGGAGCCTCCTATTCTTACTTTCACCGAGTAACCGAGAATCACATACGAGGTCTCGGTAAGTTCTTACTTTCACCGAGAATCACACTAACAATTACTTACATTATCCCCTTTGATTTTGATGCTGAAATGTACAGACAATCCTATCAATTTACATTGTATTTTATAATTTTCATTTTAATATTTTGACAGAATTTCTTTTGTGTTTTAATTTAACATTATTCAACCAAAATTTAAGTGTGCATGGGGAAGTATGGAATAATAATATAATAATAAATAATAATAATAATAATAATAATAATAATAATAATAATAAAATTGCCTTTATTAGTGGCGAGATGGAATCGTGTGGAATATTAGTGGCGAATGGAAGAATCACTCCGTTACGCCAATTGTTTTGCGTAGAATTTAATCATGCATCACTTGTTATACGTTTTTTATAATATTATTTGAAAAAGTTAGTATTAAATAGTTTTTAAGAACTATCGGAGGCCCTTGAAAATTGGGGGCCCTTTGGGCCCGTGCGTTAACACTGCTCTGCCCGAAGCTCCGAGGGGCGGTCTCTCGCGGTGGCAGTGGCTGGGAGGAAGGGTCTCACGGATGATTCGCAGCTTCGTTGAAACTCGAGAACGCATTTCCTTTTTTTAATAAGGCGGCGATGGCTTCAAGCGAGCCCCCAGGAATGAAATGAATGTAACGGTGCGAGGATGTCGTCAATCGACGGGCCGACGCCGAAATCCGGCGCCTGTGCCGGGGCAACTGGGGCGGCCGGCTGACCTAGGCAGGAGCCTTTCCTGGTTGTTGGCGGCGGCGGCGGCGGCGCGTCTGCCTTCAGAGGCCACGTGCGCTCCCGTTCAGCGACCCGCCGCCCCCCGCCCCCGCCCCGCCCCCGCCGCGGCGCCCAAACCAGTTGCGCCTCTCAGCGCGCGCGACCTTCCTCCAGGCCGCGCCCCGCCCGCACCGCTCCGCGTGCCACTCCCGCCAGGAAGCGGCTTCCTCACTTTACATCTTCTATCAGCGCCACCACTACCTGAGATATCGTTGCCGCTGTTCGCCCCGTCTGTTCGCCCCCGTCTGTTCGCCCCGTCTGTTCGCCCCCGTCTGTTCGCCCCCCCGTCGGTTCGCCCCCCCGTCTGTTCGCCCCCCCCGTCTGTTCGCCCCCCCGTCTGTTCGCCCCCCCCCGTCTGTTCGCCCCCCCGGTCTGTTCGCCCCCCCCCCCGTCTGTTCGTCCCCCCCGTCTGTTCGCCCCCCCCGTCTGTTCGCCCCCCCCGTCTGTTCGCCCCCCCCGTCTGTTCGCCCCCCCGTCTGTTCGCCCCCCCGTCTGTTCGCCCCCCCCGTCTGTTCGCCCCCGCGCTGGACCGGTGCGGGGTGCGCAAGCTCTCGGACAGCGCGACCAGCGGCCTGGCGTGGGGCCCCACCCGCTCCCCTGCTACGGTATTTAGACAGGGGGCCCGAGGAGAGGCGACATGTGGTTGCGATAAGCTCCACAAGGTAATCCCCACCCATGCCGAAGGCGGAGTTCGAACCCATGGATTCCTTAGGTCGTGGCTACTGCAACCACTACGCTACTTTTCGTATTATTAATTCCCAACAATCCTCCAGAGAGTTCTGTAGCCAACATAATGTAAGCTCCTAATTTATTCGCCAATGGCATACTGAAATTGCAAGTGTTTTTAAAGATTTTGAAACCAGGTGGTGTGTGTCTTTCTTTTATATTTTTTGAGCTTATTAACATTGCTTAGATGCCAAGACCTCATTTTTTCCAATCATTCTATTCATATCACTTCGTGCCCTGCCCTGTCCAGCCCTCCCGGACCCGCGTAGCGCCGTTGCTAGTTCAAGTACATAGCAATAAGCTTCTTTTGACAGAAAATGGTGGCCACACTACTCAGTAATGTACTCTATGTATCATGTAATGTGAGCGCCTCTTATGGAAATATATTGGTGAATGGTGAGGTGGCTGCCCCGTCGCGAATTCAAGGGACAATTTACATATTTTTTTTTAAAAATGTTGAATTGCAACGTAAGCGTGATCAGCTTTACGTGTGTGCATTGTATTGTGGCAGACGTAACGGCTGCCTCACATTCTTAACGTGCATAAAGTGTAACAAGCAGTACTTCGATGTCTACAATATCATCCAACCTACAAGAGCTCCCTTCCAAATCGTATTGCCGGTACTCACTGTGAGTTTTTTATGTAAAAACAAAAAGCTTTTTACATTATTCATGTGAAGATTTAACTGTTAAGTAGTTTTTTAAGTAAATTGACGGGTATCTTTCGTTCGGTTATTATCTTGCTGTATATCTCTTCTTTTAATGAGCCCTGTTGCGCAATACGCGTATGTAGAGCGTCCGGGGAGGATACGTCAACACTTCGAAAATTAGCTTGTAAGTCAATTTTAATCGTATTTTGTCTAATAAACTACTTGGATGCCGATTCCCAGTGGTCGAAATCGCGAAAGCAGTAGTGTCGTAGCGATCTCGGACCGAAGGGTAGCGGGTTCGAGATCCCGCCTCGGGCATGGTTGTATTTGTGTGCGTCCTCTTACCCCTATCATCACCATATCATGTCATCTTCACAGTTATAACGTTAAACCAATGGTGGTCGCTAATGACCTAGATGTTGATGCAACCTTAAATAACAAAAAAAAACTTTTTGGATATTCCAAATGGCTGAGCCGCAATAAGCACGCAAAATTTGGTTTCAGAAAATACTTTCTATGCAAAAATGTGCATTGCAGAAGCATGTAAACACTCCAGAAACATTTAAATTGTTTATTATTTACGAAGAAATGTATATATTGGTAAGAAAGAAAAATTAACCCAGAAAGAAACATTAGCCCAGAAAGAAAAATATGTAGTCGAATTGAGTAAATTGGGTGTTTTTTTTTTTAATTTCTGGGTTAATGTTTCTTTCTGAACAAATATATTCATTTCTTTTGTAAATAATAAATAATTTACATGTTTCTGGAGGGTTTTCTATGCTTCTGTAATGCTCATTTTTACCTAGAAATAATTTTAAAAAAACAACTTTTGAGTGCGTATTGCGGCTCGGCCATTCGGAATATCCACGTAGTTTATTAGGAAAAAATACGCTTAAAATAGTCTTAAGAGCTTCTTTTCGAAGTTTTCGACGTTTCCTCCCTAAACACAGTATAACTGGAGTACTCTGAAAACTGAGTACTGGAGTACTGAAGAAAGAACTTTTTTTTTTCTCGGTACCTTGCTGTCAGTTCAATCGGCCAAGGGCTCGGCGCCGTCAACCAGGGTTCCTGGATGCTCACCTGTCACGAATCCGTGGTATCTCGAGTTCCTTAAACTTCCTTGACTTCACGGAGAGTTGTTAAGCCATTCAGCTTATGTCGCCGAGGAATTGAATTGCTAATGATAAATGTTGTGCTTTCGTTTGTGGGTTTCAGAAGGCAAGCTTAAAATATCCTCCGACTAGCCTTTATTGATGATTAACAAAATTACATTCTCTATTCTAATTGTACCCAATTCTAATTTTTATTTTTATGTATTGTAAAAAAGGTAGTTAAAAAGTGTAGATGACTCGCGGGAGAGAAGTTTTATATGCCCTCGATTTTCTTGAGCTCTAGAATTTATCCCAAACTTGTATTACACATGGTTGAATAATGTAATAAGAAACCAACGAAGTTATGGTTAGCTGCATTCCGAAACTAGAAGATTTTATTCCACAGTAACAGAAAATTCACGGAGCGAAGTGACTCAGTGCGTAGCGCACTTGACTTCGCAGTCGGCAGGTCCAAGTTCGATCTCCAGGCCGGCCATCGTAACCGGGGTTTTTCATGGTTTTCCTTGGTCATAAGGCGAATGCTGGAATGGTTCAAAACGCCACGATCACCTCTCACGATCCCACCTACCACCTCCCACCATCATCCTAGTCCTTCCACCACTCATCAACCCTATTACTTCATTCAGTACCATCAGGGAAAGCAATGGGAAACTACCCTGATTATATCCTCCCAAGAAACGCTATCGTAGTGATAAAACTGTGGATCAATCTAGATGGGTCACCAAACTTCCTTCTGTTGAAGAACGGGCCCAAAGAAGAGACGAATAGAAAATTCGTTTGCATCAGTAAAAAGAAATACAGATTTGATTTTATCGTATTGCTGACAAAATATCAACTCATACTCTCCTGTCCCACTCCTTTCTTTCAATAGAAAAGGAGAGCTCAACAAAAACGTGCGGATAGTGAAGTTACATTTAGAAGAAACGAAACAAAGAACAGAGGAAAAAACAATGCCCTATCTCAGCGTTTGCTGAGGGAAGACTGGTCTGGCATTTGCAGGAGGAAAAGTGGCGACGTTACTTTTTCCAGGCATATTGTGTGTTTTAGAATTAAACAGATTAATAGTTAATGAAGGAAAAATAAGTTTCAATGAAGTTTTGCATTTCAAACCAGCAATCCCGCATTGAAAACTAACCATATACAGTTGGCTGATGAATTTCTGGATCGCTCGTTTCACTCAATTGATTACATATATAACAATTAAACGGGACATTAAGTTAATTACGTTGCGCATTCAGAATTCTTTCACATTCTGTCTGCCTCCGTGCAGCTCGTTGCGTATATTTTTCAAATGTACATTCCTGCTGAGTTACCGCTTAATATTGTATGAAAGCTCGTCGTATAGCTTTTACAATTTTAAGATTGTAAAAAAAAATATACCATAATAAGCAAATGCCATCCTGGTGATTTCTGCAAGTCACTCTCCATTTAGCTTGGAATCTTACTTTTCCTTTGCCTATTTATTTACGAATCTGAAATATTTATTAAATCTGACTTACTTACGGTGAGAACATGTATTTTCATGCAATACTGATATTTATTATTACATCACACGTCGTGGAAATCACATTCATCAGATGTGAGCATCAACAGCTCACTACAAGGAATTCACATATATCTAAATTACTAAACAACATATTTCCAGATGATATTAAAGAGTAAAATCAGAAGTTTAAGTATAAAGTAAAAGTTTTTCTTCTGCATTATTGTTTCTAAACAATTAAAGCCTATACTAACAATCTAAAAGAAAAAACAATATTCATTTTAACAATGATATGGAAGTCATTTCATAAATAATGCAGTTTGGCAACATCGCCAGTTGAAGGACGCGACGGTACAGATTTTTGCGTAATTTTTATTTCAAAGTTTCAAGATGAAGTACGTGTCTCGGTTTCATCAATAACTTGTTGCGTTATTTAATTACGAGTCTTAGATAGGGATCTTTCACAGGTCTCGCGTACTGTGTGCGAATGTTGAGAATCAAAGATCGCAAGTTAAGATCGAAACTTTACGGGGTAAAAACTCGTTTGAAAATGTTTTAATGATATTGCAGGAAATATCAAATTGCTCACAGACACGTTTATAAATGTTAGAAACCTTCAAAGGTATATTCACCAGACTTGGGAAAAGGCTTCAGAATAATGTACCCGAATCAGAGATATTTGAGAGTGAATTCGCCAAGGATAATTCATGTTTGGGTTACACAGGGGTATCAAAATAAATGTTGAATTTTTTTTATCACTTTCTGATAAAAAAACATCCTGAGGAAAATCTCATATAAAGAAGTTCGCATTTAACATTTGCCCTTGATTGGGACGAAAGTTATTCGCTTGAGCTGTATATATCTAGCAATCCCAATAATAATATTATTGCTCCTTAAACAATGTTCCCGAAAACGGTTCCTGATTAAGACCGTAGGAAACGGCCAGGTCAACTGAATATTTCATTTCGGGGACATAGTAAGGTCAACGGAATATTTTATTCAGATGACAGTCAGTATTTAGGGAAACGTTTTGTGACCGTGGGAAATGACCCGGTCAACAAAAAGTTTGGTTCCAATGGCATTGTATATTTTTTGTAGGTGCATTTCTTCCAGTCATGATTGACGTCAGAAATGTAATATGCAAGTAGGTTATAAAAGTGTGGTATCGCCTGCCAAAGGAGCTTTCGGACACGAGATGTTAATAACTCTCGATATCAAAATCATATTCATTTTCGGCTATATCAGCTTGAATCTTTGTAACTTGTATTATCAATAAGGTTGCATTGTGAAATTCAACATCTTCAAAGTTTCGCTCCTCCGAGCTGCATCCAGTCACTGGTATTAAATCTACGGCCATTCACATACTCTGGACATTTGAGTCTGAGAGGAGTGAAGAATATCACTCTCGTGTGTAGCAACACTCGTTCTTACCTGCGAAACACCCATGACAGAAGAGTTGCCTACCAGCTAGGGGCAAGTGTCACGTATCCGACTTCCTCATATGACTCCCCACATTTTATTTATAATTTATTTTTTTGCCCCTACAACCCCATACAACTATGTGACATATATTCTGAGGCACCTGCAATATCTGTTTTATGAAATATTCTAATTCGCCCTCGAAAGTCCAATTCTTTTCGAACCTGTCCTATGTTGTTTCGAAACCTTCAAATTGAGGCTACAGAATTCTATGCAATGAATTTCTTATAATTAGATCATTATATCATTTTATGCACATTGCTTTCAAAATATTAGTTTCAGCGTCATTTGCGTTATAGAGTGCTAGAATCACTGCAGTATTAAGGATAGTACAATAAGAGCCATTCCGGTGTAATTTACTGGTATCGCGAAAACTGCAGTATTACCCTATTTCTAATGTGGGTGTTAAACTTGTAATAGAGCACAATTTGGTGAATGGAATGGAAACTGCTATCACAAACTTTTCAATTTTCAAAACATGAAAGATGAGTGTTTTTTAACCTCTCGCATTTCGTTGGCTAGAAGTTTTTCCTGATGGCTGCAGTGTTTAGTATCAAAAGTGCAATATGATAATTAAGCTGCGGATTTTTGTCTATTTGCTTATTTTTATCTTTCAATTAAAAACCGAGTATTTTAGGTTATTTAATCATTTTGAAGCATTAAGTGTGTTAAAATATAATATTACTAATACCTCAAAATGAATAAGTAACCTAAAATACCGTTTTTAATTGAAGCATAATAATAGACAAATGGGCAAAATTCCACAGCTTAATAATAATAATAATAATAATAATAATAATAATAATAATAACTCCACCTAGGGAGTACACGACCTTGCAGTTGGTGGTGGAGCTTGAGTACCCCCATGAGCCTTAAAGCTATGTCAGTGGTAGCCTAGCTACCGGTGGGGCCTCCCTTGCTGAATGGGTTGAAGGTGAGGGGTCAGACGAAGAAGTACTCCATTTTGAGGAGAGTGGGAAGTAAGTAGAGAGGGAAGGGTCATGAACCTTTGGACTTCCTGTTGTCGGCCCATAGAGGGTACAGGAGAGAAACTGGTTTGGCACACCAGGCCACTGATTAGAGTGGAGGCCCGAACCTTGCATTAGCCAGCGGAGGAGGCTGCCTTCAGCAGTCAGTGAAAATCCCGTAGGGTTTAGTAATGCCGACTGGCGATCGGAGGGACCCCTTGCTGGGCCCTGCGGGGGGATGCCCCGAGGCCACTGTGGGTCGCAGTAACGGATGGCAGGAAACAACCCGAGGGTTAAGTGTGATCTGTGAACTCGAACTTGCGTCCTGCGAATCTTCAATTCAAACCAATGAGCAAATGGATAGAACAAGCAATGTAATGAATCTTAACGTGCCTTGTTCTACCAATGTCCCATACCTGCTCAGAAACCGAGCTAATGTCACCTTGTCGACGTCTGGCCATCCCACGGATGCTAGTCCCAGGGACCCAGAGCCGGCAGTAGCTCGAAGCCATCGTCAGAGATGGACCCGGGATGAATTAAAGGAAGTGATGTGGTGCTTTTACTACGCAAAAGCGAAAAATGGGGGCTCTGAAATAGAAGTTTTCAAGGTATGGAGAGAGCGGAACCCAGATACGAGACCTACCCTAGACTCAAAGAAGCTTGCCAGTCAACGACGATACATACTCAGCAGTGGAAAATTCACAGCAGATCAACTTGCTGACATTGAGAGAAATGCGGAATATGTACTTCGCTCGAAACAATCCACATGACGAACATGTAGAACTTGAAAATGATGATCCCGTGGAAGGTTCATCGCTTTCCAGTGAAACACACGTCAGTGGTGAAAACTCATCTGGCAATGAATTACACGATAAGGACATGATGCGAAATCTCCTTCGGCGCGAGATAGAAAGAGTTAGTCAACTTCCGTTTGAATCTCGCGAACCGTTGAGGAGAATATACGAAACTGCCAAAGCTAAAAGAGTGATAGAAACAGTTAATTCTGTCTTAAATGAGGTGGTGGAGACCCAGGCAGAGATCTAGATATTACTGAAATCAATCACATCATAATATGCAACTGGATATCTAGTATCTCAGATAATTTTGGGGCCAGCCAAGAACACCGACGGGCCGACACCAAAACAGAGTAAAAAGCTCTGTACCCCCATGGATGAACAGAATTATGAAACGGATAGCCGACACCCGGCGTGAATATCATTCTTAGCTGAGGCATCTTCTAAATCAACGCACACCTCTAAAGTTCAACGAAAAATATTCAATGTTGAACAAAAATACCAAATTGAAAATGACACCAGCAGGCTAATGGTAGTTGAGAAGCTAAAAGAGAAAATTCAAGCATGGGCTCAACGAATAATAAGGTACAAACGTAGAATAGATTTCCGTGTACAGAACCGGTTGTTTGAAACAGACGCGAAGAGATTCTATCGCAACCTGACTCAAAAACCGAATGGCAAAGCTGTTACTCCTTCAAAAGATGACGTCGAAGCATTTTGGACAGGAATCTGGGAAGAGAGCAGATCCTACAACAAAGACGCATCTTGGCTTCAATCTGAAGTTGATGCTGCCGATGAACTTGTAGAAAACAGTGGAAGATGTTCACCAATTCTCGGAAGAGGACCTCTTCCAAGCAATTAAGAACATGGGAAACTGGAAGTCCCCCGGGATTGATAAGATCCAGATTTATTGGATTAAGAAATTAACAGCAATACATTCTCATCTAGCAAAGGCTGTTAATAAAATTTTTGAAAACCCAAAGGAAATCCCGGAATGGCTCACACGCGGCATCACGTATTTGCTACCCAAAGCGGGAGACAGCTCTTTGGCGAAGAACTACAGGCCAATTACTTGTCTGCCAGTACTGTACAAAGTTATAACTTCAGCTATAGCTGACAAAATGTATAGACATCTAGATAAGAATCATCTAATGCCAGCTGAACAAAAAGGATGTCGTAAAGGCTCTTATGGGGTGTAAGGAAATCTTGCTACTGAATAAAGTCATCTTGAATGATGTAAAGAAACGCAAACGTAATTTGAGCATGGCTTGGATTGACTACCAAAAGGCCTTTGATAGTGTACCACACGATTGGATTTTGAAGACCCTGGAGATCTATCGATTTCATCCTAGACTTGTTGAGTTTTGGCAAGGCTAGTATGAAGTCGTGGAGTACCAGGTTACTAATCCACAGCGGAAAGGAAGCAGTAGAAACCAGAAGTATTCAGATTAACAGGGGTATTTTTCAAGGAGATTCACTATCCTCTCTGCTGTTTGCATTAGTTTGATCCCACTATCGAGACAGTTGTCGCAAGCTGAACTTTGGTTTTAAGCTCCATGGTGATGAAAGGCCAGTATCACATTTGTTTTACATGGATGATCTGAAAGTGATTGCCAAGAATGAAGCGATTCTCTCCCAAATGCTGTCTGTCGTGAATGACTTTAGCAATGACATCTGCATGAAGTTTGGTCTTGACAAGTGTGCAAAAATCAATTTAAAAGGAGGGAAACTCACAACGTCTGAGAACATTGAAATTGATACGCACACTGTGATTCAAGATCTTGAGCCAGGTAAAACTTACAAATATCTGGGCATTGAAGAATGTGAAACCATCTCGAATGACAGAATGAAAGAGAGAATTCGTAGGGAGTATTATAGAAGAGTGAGACTGGTCCTGCAGTCCGCTCTGAATTCCAGGAATAAAATATCTCCAATAGGTAGTTTGGCGGTACCTGTAGCCGAATACAGTTTTGGACTAGTGGACTGGACTGAGCAAGAAATTCGCACCATGGATCGAAAAACCAGAAAACTGCTGACAATGCATCATGTTTCCCACCTCGAGCTGATATACATAGACTTTATGTGTCACGTAAGGAAGGAGGAAGAGGCCTCAGACAAATTGAGGCCTCCTGGCACAACGCAATAGTCAGGTTGGGTATGTATGTAGTCAGCCATCAAGACGACCCTCTAATGAGGCAGGTCATGAAATCTGACCGAAGAATGGGAAACAGAGGCATTGTTAGTGTAGCAAGAAACATTGCGAAGGAAAACTAGGCAAGACACGTCGAATAACACAGACACTGAACTTCTGATGCTGCTAAACATGAAGTGTGAGACACAAAAAATGTTAAAGAAATCGTGGAGAGACAAACCACTCCACGGTCAATACCTAAAAAGAATGGACAAGGTGCAGATCAATAAAGATCAATCATTTATGTGGCTTAAAAGGGGAAGGATGAAGCCAGAATCGGAAGCACTTGTAATAGCTGCCCAAGATCAGGCCTTGAGAACACGACATTATGATAAAGCGGTTCTCAAAATTTCCCAAGATGACAAAATGCCGCATTTGCCTGGAGCAAGTAGAAACCATTGATCATATTGTCTCAGCTTGTCCAATCCTAGCAAAGACCGAATACCTTAAAAGACATGACAGGGTGTGTAGCTACCTCCACTGGCAGATCTGTACCGCCCTCGAAGTTCCAAACACATGCCCCAAGTGGTACGAACACTCACCGAAACCGGTGACGTCTGTTGATTGTGTACGATATTGTACGACCAACAAATTCAAACTGATCGCACGATAGCGGCAAACAAACCGGATATAGTTATCCGGGATTTGGCCAAAAAAATCGTGTTTACTTATCGATGTTGCTGTACCTTGCGATCAAAACGTCGTTACCAAGGAGGCAGAGAAACGTCTTAAATACAAGAGTTTGGAAATCGAGATCAGCCGAATGTGGGGCGTAAAAGCACAGGTCGTCCCGATAGTTATCGGAGCTCTGGGATTTGTTCCGCAAAATTTGAGTAAGAACTTGTCTAAACTCCCAGGTAATTCAAAAGACTGGGAAGTGCAAGAAATTGCTTTATTTGGAACAGCCCACATTTTGCGTAAAGTATTTGTAGAGGCACTGACAGTCACCGAATCTGCTCCTTAGGTAGCTGGTTGCAACCTGGAGTAGATTTTATATTCAGCCGACTCATAAGATCTTTAGTCGTGATGTAATGGAATAATAATAATAATAATAATAATATAAATAATATTTCTCTATGTTGCTGTACTTTGCGATCAAAACGTCGTTACCCAAGGAGGCAGAGAAACGTCTTAAATACAAGAGTTGGAAATCGAGATTAGCCGAATGTGGGGGCGTAAAAGCACAGGTCGTACCGTCGGAAGTCTGGTATTTGTTCCGCAAAATTAGTGTAAGAACTTGTCTAAACTCAAAGGCCATTCAAAAGACTGAGAAGTACAAGAAATCGCTTTATTTGGAACAGCACACATTTTTCGCAAAGTATTGTAGAGGCACCGACAGTCTCTAGATCTGCTCCTTATGTCGCTGGTTGCACCCTGGAGTAGATTTTATACTCAGCCGACTCATAACATCTGTGGTCGACGGAATGATAATGATAATAATAATAATAATAATAATAATAATAATAATAATAATAATAATAATAATAAAGCACACGCAGAAAAAAATAACGAAGTACACCAGAACTAGCAGCAGAAGTCAAGGCACTATGGCATCTTCAAAAAGTCCATATCATTCCTCTGGTCATTTCATGCACAGGAGTTGTACCAAATAACATCCATAAAAATCTGGAACTTATTCAAATACCAAAATATACTTTCAAAATGATGCAAAAGTCAATAATCTTAAACACATGTAGGATTGTGCGAAAATTCCTAAATTACGATGAAACATGAATTGGCCTGTGTCTTGGTTACTAACCCGACACAAAGTCAATATATATCCAGCGAATACCGAGAAAAAACAATGTTGTATATTAATAATAATAATAATAATAATAATAATAATAGTTATTATTAAAACCGGATATTGTTATCCGGGATTTTGACAAAAAATCGTGTCTACTTGTGGATGTTGCTGTGCCTTGCGATCAAAATGTCGTAACCAAGGAGGCAGAGAAACGTCTGAAATACAAGAGTTTGGAAATCGAGATCAGCCGAATGTGGGGCGTAAAAGCACAGGTCGTCCCGATAGTTATCGGAGCTCTGGGATTTGTTCCGCAAAATTTGTGTAAGAACTTGGCTAAACTTCCGGGTCATTCAAAGGACTGGGAAGTGCAAGAAATTGCTTTATTTGGCACAGCTCACACTTAGCGCAAAGTATTGTAGAAGCACCGACAGTCCCTAGATCTGCTCCTTAGGTAGCTGGCTGCAACCTGGAGTAGATTTTATACTCAGACGACTAAGATACAGATAACAGACACAGATAACTTCTGTGGTGGTGATATGGAGCAATAATAGTAATAGTAATAGTAATAATAATAATAATAATACGTAGCTAAAGCCAGTGGCGCCCCTGGGCCCACGTGGACGGGCGGCGGCGAGGTCGGCTGTTATGTGCTGCGTCCCTCTGACGCCCACGTCTCTTGTTGCAGGCTGCAGCCATGGCGCTCTTCAGGCAGCTGCTGGACGACTTCCACGACATGATGGACCGCAACGGAGGTGAGTGGCGCCAGCAGACGCGGAATGATTCCGTATTTTCTCCTTTTCACAAATATCATAGAATTGCATCCTTCAACAGCTGACACAACATCCAAATTCATTTTATTGTACCTGGCCCTACCAACAATTTTCAAATCTTTGAGTGATCATTGTTCATGCGAACAAGAACAATAGAGTTTGTTCTTTTCCTACTGTGCTTTATCGGCTACGTTAAGATATGATCATAGATAATACCACGAGTGGTTTCGAAATAAATTCAATAAATCGCCGACTCGCGAAACGAGGAGGGGATTTATCTGAGAATTTCCAAACGAGTGGTATTTAATAGGACCATTCCATGAGTAAAATGATGTAGAACATGGTTCCAAATATTGACAATAACTGAAAGGTATATTAAAATCAAAGAGGGTATGTTACATTACGTAAGCGGTTTATTGGACATCGACATAGCGATCGATGTATATCACCTCCTGAAGATAGAGAAGACAGTTCATGATTACCTGTAGGGAGAAGCGGTAAGAAAAATCGCATAGAAAAAGCGATAAACTTTTTCAGATACATTGCCCTGATTGGGGGCTTTTTGTATGTATAGTTAAACACTACTTGTTTTAATTTCACGAGTGGAATAGTCACAGAAAGCGAGTTGTTCTGAATGAGTGAAGGCCAGTGCATTGGTCTGTGGCGTCAGAGAGCCATTTCTCCTGTTCCGCTACGACCCGCCATGCACCGCGACACGGGCGCTGTGTTCAATGACTGCACGAACAGTCACAATCGGTTTTAGCTTTTGCTTTCTTTATTTTACGTCAAAAATCAGTTCAAACTGCTTGTTTGTGCTCTGAAAAGAAGCGCAATCTGTGCACGTTTATTTATTGTGGCCAAGGGGTCCTTCAAGTCAATTTTTATGAACGTTTCAAATACACTTTAAAATTGGCCGAGGAACAACTTTCGTTGAATAAAGTTGCAAACGTTTAAAGTTCTTAGACGTCTTCCTACAGTTACAATATTGAAGATGAAACTTTTTTAAAATAAAATCTGTGCTTGGAGGTGAGTAAAAGATGTCTGAAATTGTTGCAGGTAAACTGCCTGAGTGTTAATAAGGAAATTCAACTTTGGAACTTAATTGAGGCATGTGATACTGACGTAATGATCAGTAAGGAGTGATGGCTAACTGAAGTATCAGATTCAGAAATTTGTCGAAATGACGGCAAAAAGTTTCGGCGGGACAGAGAAACTAGAGTCGGGGGGAGCTTTATTTTAGTTAAATCACCTATAAAGGCGAACTTGAAAAAGCATTGAGCATGAAATGATAGCAGTAGAAATTTGCATAGACAACTCGCAGACAATAGATCTTATTGCATGTTATATAGGCCACCAAATGGTAATTATTCCATTCCAGAGAATATCTTCTAATTGGCGGGAAATATGATTAGAACTAGTAATCCGATTATGGCAAGGTGATGTAAGCCATAGAAAAATATATTTATTAATAAATAAACTAGTTTGGGATGCAGGAATGACTAAAGTGTTTGACAAGCCAATACGTAAAAATTCTATGTTAGATATTTTTCTTATTAGACCGATAGACATATTAAACTAATGCGATTTTATTCAGTAAACAAAATGCTGTAGTTCTTGAAAGAAATGCTATTATTTGCAGGGGAAACGGTAAAATCTGGAATAGAATATGGCGATATCGAAAAACTGACATAAATGACACTTTCTGAAACCAACCAACACACCAACATTTCCTGAAACAGAACTATGGTGTTTTCGAAAAGTTAGGAGAGGGCTTGGAATCCATATGGAAGAAATTCAAAGAAATCATTGAGGAAGCTCGGCAATGTTTCGGTCCCTTGAAGTACATGAAAAATTAATTCGGACCCAGAGTATTATAACACGGAAATTTGCAAATTAAAAAGAAACATGATGGGCATCGCAGCGAAGAACATTTACAGAAATTATGACAAATTATAAAAAAGGTAGATTATAAAAAGACAACTGCGCAAGTGTCGTATCTTAGATTAATTTGAGATGATAACGAAAACGCTTGGGCAACGTATTTAACGATGTACGTCACCGACGAGGTTCACAGGAGGAGGCACGGCCCATAAGATGGCATAATGCAGATATGAAGAAGAGAAAGCCAATGTATTTAATGATTATTTCTGTTCTGTTTAGAAACAAAAGCTAACAAAATTATTATAGGGCACAACGACGTGGATTATTATTCAAAATTGACGAAACGGAAATAAGTTCACATTTGAAGAAAATGAAAAACTAGGTCTTGCAGGTTGGTAGGGATGGATGGTATTACTACCGATATATTGAAGATAACAGGGACACATTACCATATTTGGTCAGACATAAACTTGTACCCGATGTTTTGGAATCTGATTAAAAAGTACCAATTGTCAAAAGTGCACAAAAATGTGAGGTGCAAAATTACAGGCCAGTTAGTCTTACGTCAATGGTCTGTAAATTGTTTGAAAAATTATCTAATTCGATTAGAAATCATTTGGATCAGACAAAATGTTTTTTTCATTGACAGCATGGCTTTAGAAATGGCTTTCTTCGTGAAAGATTATTTCCCTTACTAAAGTCTTGTCTAAAATAATTGATTTAGGGAGAAGAGTAATAGATTTTCTAAAGAGTTTGATGTAGTGCCACATAACATAGTGTGTGGCACAGTGTATATGATTGAGTTAATAGGTGCAGGCTTGTGTGAATTCGTGTTCCTAGGTCAGTGTATGTTTAGGTACGCATATTTGTACGTATATTTGTGTAATATGTAAGTTTATTTATCTAAATATTAGTATATAAGTATATTCATTTGTAACATACGTATTTAAATGCCATCTGTATGTGCTAGATAATGACGAATAGAATTTTTTATATTGAATTGTTATATATTATCTTTTGTATTTGTAATTGTAATTGTACTTTCATGTTTCTGCATTGTGCCACCGGGCAACATCTTCCCAGTTGTAGAATAAATCTTACATCTTGATATCTTTAAAATTAAATCATGAAAAAATGAGCATGAAAACCTCAAATTGATTTAAGGCTATCTTGATTCATGCTTCATTTGAAAATTAAAAATACAAATATTTAACTTTATTTAAAGCGTCAGAAAGGTTTTGCTTACCGGGAAAGGTGGCTTGGGGCAACAGTTGATGTCCCTGCAGTGCTTCTGAGCATGATATTCCACCTGCAGGATGACTGCATACTCTATCGTATCGTTAAATCAAACATGTCCTAGGTTCATGTCCCGCCGGTGGCAGTATTTCCGGCACTAGCTAGTAGCTAGGTAGAATATAGTCGCTGTCTGGGGGAGATTTCTAGCGGCCAGCTGCTCTGATCGTAGTTTTCCGTGCTTTTTCCAGTCATCACTAGGCGAATGCCGACCCCGCGCGATCTTTCCTTCCCTTTCCTTGTCCAATCCTTACCCCTTGCTTACATACATTTATACTTACATGCACTACACTAAGAAACGGTGTGAAAACATAAAGGTGAGCCAATTTACAAAGCTAATGTGCAAGGACTGTAACTATCTCCACTAATGTTAGTCGAATTTTCTAAGTATAGGAACTTTTATTTAAAAATATTTTCAACAAGGTAATGAGAAAATGTTCCATTTAAATTTTTAAAACCTATCACTGGCCCAGAGTATTATATTACTGCTATACATGGCTTCAAAAAGAAAACACGAAAAGCATGCAATTCAAGGCATCGTAGGGACATCCATATGCATACATTCCGTGAATACTGTCAAAACCTCCAACAAGAAAAAATCAGAAGAAACATGTTTGACAAACATCCTGAATAACGAAGGAAATGGACTAATTTTCACATATGTTTGGAGACACAAGGGAAATAGAGGAGATATCTGCGTAATCAAAATTGAAAATTCAAACATTGTGGAAGACAAATAAAGCCAATGCATTTAATAAGCATTTTAAATCGGTATATAATCTCAATGTTGGACAGGTTCAGATTCAGAAAACTGTGGGAAACTAGAACTTTAAAATAGAAGCTAACAAAGTAAGGAAACGAATAAACGAACCAAGAAACAAATGATTTCGCGGCCCTGACCTCACAGCTTCCGAAATAATAAAACTTTGAGGAGGACCTCTTATTTCATATTTAGTACAATAATTTAATATTTCGGTTAACAAGATGTGCATTGCTGAAGCTGAAAATCTGCTATAGTGGTACCGATTTTTAAGGGAAGGAATGAAACTCGATTAGAGAAATATACACCTGTTAGTGTTTCGTCCGTTGTATGCAAATTTATGGAGCACATAGGGGATAAAATATATTCATAAAAAATAAGGACAGGAGAGTTCTTTCGAAATCAGTACGGATTCAGGAAGGGATAATAACATATTTTTCAGGATTTGGCTGAAGAAATCGATTCGGGAATAAAATGTCGTTCGGGAAGGTGGGTTGACGTTACAATAATAGATTTCCCCAAAGCGTTTGATGTTTTTCGCAGAATTTACAAATGGAGAAACTCTCTAAATCGGGCATTGACATGAGGATCGTGGCGTTGATTAATGAATTTCTGCATGGCCGGAAACAAAGTGTACGAATAGGTGAACAGTCACTAGAATCCGGGAATATCACGTGATTGGGGAGTGTGATTGGCCCCCTACTCTTTCTTGCCTTCATTAAAGACTTTACGGAGAAGATTACATGTGCCTTCGGTTATTTGCACATGGCTGCGTACTCTATCGTATCATTAAATCAAACAGGGATGTCGAACGTTTGCAAACAGATTTAAACAAAATAGATTTCTGAGAAATCCCCAATAAAATGAAATTAATTTTTCTAAGTCCGAGCCATTTCGTTTTGTAGGGCTCGCAGTTATCGCGTTTTATCTTATCAATTAGGCTCTGGCGTAATACTGCAGATCTCTTGCTGTAAATAATTGGAAGTTCCCTTACATACAAAATTCAGCTGGAATAAGCATGTAAATTACCTACTGGGAAAGCGTGAACAAATTTACACCCTGTTATCCGCATTCTTAAGAAAAAGCACTCCAAATTTAACAGAGTTAGTTTACACGTCTCTTGTTTGCCCTATTTTAGAATATGGAGTAGCTTGCTGTGACACAGAAAGGGACACAGTATAGATAAAATTCAAAGACACTCAGAAAAATTATCTTTCGGTAAACAAATCACATTCGTAAGTTTGACTTAGGAACCTTGAGAACCGGATAGAAAAAATCTACTTAAAATTTACTTAGGAGAACGGCGTGGGGTGAAATTCAGAGCAAAATCGAGAAATAAATCACGTGCTGTGGCAATTCTGACAACTGCTGTGGCAGCTGCTGTGTGGTGAGTCAACTGCTGTGGCAATTACTCTCGTGTGTAGTGCATGTGCTTATCACGGGTTCCCGCCCGATGGTGAGATATGACGCCCAACTACACGTCGGCTAGTGGAAGGGTGTCTCATCGAGGTGTCTCCACCATCGAGGTACTGACCCAGCTGAGCAAACCAACACCCATTTGTCGCCATGCTGGATACTCAGATTTACAAAAAAGTCACTGGTACAACACGACGGAAAACCTGCGTATGCAAATTTGAAGTTGTGTGGACCGTTCGTAATAGGGCTTTGGAGATGGTTCCATGAGGCCCTTCTGCGAGCGAACCATTCCATCGGCGGCGCTCGAGGCGTTTATCAACCGCTGTCAGATTTCGTAGCACGTTCCTTTATTTACATCAGAAACAGTTTAAAACTGTGTGTGACGAGCTATGAGGAGAAGTGAAAAATTGTGCTCGTTTTCATAATTCTGTGATCTCTATCCTAAACAATAATCTACTCGAATTTCGAATACAGAAAAAAGAGCGGTTTTTTCAAGTTTTGTTGACAAAAATATTCGCTCCTATATAATAAAATGTATTTTCAAAGGTAAATTAGCTATGAATTTGTACTCTTAACCCTCATCATGTTCTTCATGAAAGAAAAATCCTTTTTTTGCCGCGACGATATGGAAAACAATATTTCAATAACTATATTTCCCACTGAAATTCAGAAGACGTGCACAAATAATGAAGTTACATTTATGTCCAGAAGGAAAGCTAGAGACCATCTCAGCATTTGCTCAAAGGATCAGGGAAACTGGACGAAAAACCTGATCGAGATGGGGGCCATCGACCCAGAAGCTGTGGTACAGTACTTGTTCCTTCGTACAGTACTTGTACTTCGTTCCTTGAAGTCAAAGGGCGAAGATTTTCTTCGCTGCTTCCGTTCTAGTTAGAAGTGTACCGTGACACGTTCTTAATAATCCTACCAAAGTCTGTTTTAACGATCTTCTAAGTCAATGCGGACTTAAGAAAACTGACAAAGTACCTCACATCCGGTGAGCTTGGCATCTTCACACTGTAGTTCAGTTTTGTACATCTTTGCTACATAACATTACTGTTAAAGGGTTTCCATTGCAAAAGTGAAATGGAGTTGTTTCGCTCCCTGCCGACAGAGGCGCTGATGGCGCTTGCGACGCGACGGTTGCACCTGCGGAAGCGCTCACGAAAGGGTAGAACACGAATTCTCGCAAAAACACTACGTCCAGTGCTTCGTAGCCTTCAAAAAATTATACTTGAATGCATTTTTCACGGTGCTAAACAAACTGATAAAACTTTACGTCAATCATAGTCCAACACGTTTTTGGGTGTAAGCACCCGACTGGTCTCCTATATGCATGGTAGTATAGTGCATATAAATGTGGGTGTGAGGGGGGTCGGGATAGGACAAGAGGAACGGTAGATCGCGAGCGGTCCGTGGCCCGTTTGTTATGCTACTGCACCGGCATTCGTCTGGTGTTCATCGAAGAAATCTAGGAAAACTACCCATCTGAGCTGTCGGCCATTAGAATTCTCCTCCAGTCGGCGACTGAATTCGACGTAAATCCTATTCTCATTTGCATGTTAAAACAAAATAAATTTTGTTCTATGACAGGGCCGCTCAACCATTTGCTCCGAGGAGGAGCCTCCGGTTGCTCTGTTCTCTTTCGCCGCAGAAAGAGCAAATGACGTCATCAAATATCGATCGATGACATGTGGCACAGTGGGTCGCGTCGTATTTCTACGGGGTATTTTCCGTTGTTCGGAATGAAAAACTCTCACAGCTCTGGGAAAGGATATTACGACAGAAAAAACAGTAAGATACTTTTGTAACATTAATTGGAACAGTTTCTAGAGTTAAACGTATTAGTGTAATTTGGAAATTAAAAAAACGACAATTTGCAATGCAGCATGGAAAGAAAAGTATCTTTTTGCAGATTCGGCCGGCAATGCCAATTGTTTAGTTGCAAAAAAGTGCTCAATAACATAAAGAAATTTAATAGCAGTGACATTACACAGTTTATCATGATGCTGAATATGAAAAGTATTATAAAGGTTGCACAAAAATGTGATTAAATAAACTAGTAATAAAAATACTAAAAGTAAAGGAAATGAAAATTAAAAAATGAAGTTGATTGCAAAATCAAATACTCTTATTACACCTTTTAAGTGTTGTTTCTCGCAATATACTGTCTATATTTGGAAGAGATGACATGGTGCTATTGAGCCGTAATATGCATTTCAGATTGTGATCTGTAATTGTACTTCTCATTCGAGATTTACAAATTTTCAAAGCAGTAAAAAATTGTTAACGTACTTAACAATCGAGCAGCATTACGATGCAGTTTTGGAAAACGGTTTTGTGGAAAGTTCTTTTTCTAAACGCTCACGTTGTAGTTGCGATATGCAATAAAAATAAATTATTTTGTATTGTGTTATTTTACTGTCAAAACAACATAAGAACATCAAATACATCCAAAACGTACTTCTAGCGAGGCATTGTTTTTCAGAACACTGAAAACTTCCTTTTCCAAATTAAACTTCTTCACGTGATTGAACCCTTTATGTAAATTAAACATTTGGTATAGCTGCCGTAGTCGGCGAAAAGATACTTTTCTTCCCATACTGCATTGAAAATTGTCGGTGTAGGTGCTCTGGTCTGTGAAGTGCTCGCGTCGACTTCCAGGTTTACGCGACTGGAGTTACCGGGACACTGTGACAGTGGTTATCGCAAGGCCCGCAACGCTCGGGCTCCGGTGTCCCGCTCTCGGCTGACAACATGGCTCCGCGCTGCCGATTTGCTCTGCTTGAGCGGCCCTGTTCTATGACATATGTTCTTCCGAAAAAATCAATAGGTTTTGTTTATTTTACTAATCGAAAATGGATTCCATTGAACATGACAGTCCCTTTGCAAGTGAGCTCCTGTAGGTTTTCCCTCATCACGAACATTGTTCATGCCCCAGCGCGGGTCGCAGTAAGGAGAATTTAATCCTTGTCCCTCCGCATATCTCGAATGTTGAAGTTTCGAAGTGTCCAGGCTAACTTGGAGCACAGACGTCCCTCCACAAATGCGAAAGAGCGATAGCCCCCCTTGCCACACAGACGAACCAAATCTCTGGCCTTTAAAATGACCTGGTTGTGGCGTCCGATGTCCTTCCAATAGCACCACATTTTATAGCGATCAAGCTGGCTTTTAATTTTTTATTGCTTATGAAGACATTC
The DNA here is from genome assembly GCA_031308135.1 of Acheta domesticus. Taxonomy (NCBI): domain Eukaryota; kingdom Metazoa; phylum Arthropoda; class Insecta; order Orthoptera; family Gryllidae; genus Acheta; species Acheta domesticus. The sequence continues at coordinate 20,041,390 of JAHLJT010008446.1, forward strand.
GAACTGAAAATTCATTTTTGTTAGCAAACCACACTTGTATAGTAATCGATTAACCTGCTCCCTCCGTCTGACTGCCCGTCAATCATGATTAAATCCTTTCCGGTACACTCAACGAGACATGAGAAATCATTCGACCCATCTCGGACTCCTGATGTGGATAATTTTTTGCAGATCCGTTTGTGTAATTCTAAGGAATTTCTCTGAAGAGTTTTTACTATAATTTTAAGAGTTCTTTTATGATTCAATGCTTCTGCGAATGTTAATAAAAGTGCCACCTTCCTAATAATTTTGAAAACCCAGCCTAAGGGGAATTAAAAGGCTTATGAGAATCGGGTTCAGCGCGAACAAACAGCGCAAAGCGAACACAAACTAGAACTATAATTTTATGTGGTGATTACAAGGCTGGAATCGTAATTGTTTCCTCAAAAATCTTGAAAGAGAAGAGAATGCAGGGAATTTTCGTCAGTCTTCGATTTGTGCGGTTATGAAAAAAGCGAAATTAGTTAGAGAGACTCCTGTTGACACGTCCTGTTCCGCCAAATAAATTTAATATGAAAATTCACACATAAGATAAAGTATTTGAACTTGTAAAACAGAACAAGGAATTCTCTTAATTTTTAACTACATAGTACCACCAAAATTGTCATTGACGGCGTAGGATTATTTGGATTAAAATTAGATTACAAAAAACAGTTGAGAGAATAAATGGAAAGTCAACCACTAGCTTCCTACCATATACTCCCGGTCAAGTGCCACCGCCTTAGCGCTCAGACATTGCCGTCAGCGGCTGCCTACACCCAGGTGCAGCGTCACTCGCTGCCGACGCCCGTGGATATAAAGTGATGCGACATCGAAAACAAAACATTAGCAAACATCGATGTTCAAAATTAAAACATTGATGTTAATAAAACATCGCCTGAAAACCATCGATGTTTTTCACCATCGCTAAAAAATATGGCCAGGATTTTTTTACCGTCCAATGCTATTGCATGCGTGGAGAAATTTTTAATTGCAACCGTTTATATGAAAATAATAGTTTTAAAATTCTATATATTTCACGCAAAATTGTAGTATGTTGCATGTTGCACATCGTTCATTTTCAATGAAGTATATTATGTGATGTTTATTTGAGATGGGAAACTGCATTCAAAATGGTTTCCCTTCTTTTACAACTAATTTATTATTAAGAAAGGAACTTGAAAAAAACTGATATAGTACTATTTGCTCTTTCTTTCTTGCAAAGAATTTTCGTTTCTACCGCAAAGAGAACAGTTCTCCAGTTCTCCAGTTTCGAATCGTTTCCGTATAGTAGAAGATAATAGGGCCTAACACACGAACCCTGCGGGGTTCCATGTGCATTTGCCAATGAATCGTAAAGGTGGAGTAAATAATATCCCCTCACTATCCCCTCATTCCAGTACGTTATTTCTACTCTCTGAGATCGTTGTTTAAGGTACGAACATGACCAATGTAGAACAATACCTCTTTTATTTATTTATTTATTTACGGTCAAAAACAGTTAAAAACTGCGTATGACGAGCTATGGGGAGAAGTGAATTTTGTGCACGTTTTCATAATTCTGTGGTCTCTATCCTAAACCATATTCTAGTCGAATTTTGAATACAGAAAAGAGAGTTTTTTTTTCGAGTTTTGTTGACAAAATATTCGCTCCTATATAATAAAATATATTTTCAAAGGTAAATTAGCTATAAATTCCTGCCCTGAACCCTCATGTTCTTCATGAAAGAATAATACTTTTTGCCGCGATAATATGAAAAATGATAATTTGAATAACTATATTTCCCACTGAAACTCAGAAGACGTGCACAAATAATGAAGTTACATTTATGTCCAGAAGCAAAACAAGGGACCATCTCAGCATTTGCTCAAGGATCAGGGAAACTGGACGAAAAACCTGATCGAGATGGGGGCCATCAACCCAGAAACTGTGGTACAATACTTGTTACAGGTTCTTTAGAATTATACAGTCCAAATGATAAATAATTACATTAACTATCATTGTTAAAATTAATTCTACTTTCCTTTTTGATGCTCGGTATAGTCTCGAATTGTATAAAAACAGTTATGCAGCAGAAAATATTTTACTTGGGACTTAAAACTTTTCTATTGAATTTAATCGTTTAATGTCTTCTGGCAAAGTGTTGTAGAGTAATGTACATGAATTGTATGTGAATTTTTTGTAGTGAGCTGTTGATACTGCCACCTGGTGAATATGATTACTACGTCGTGTGTTATACTTATAGACATCGGCGTTTGCTGAAAATATATTCCCGCCCTTAAGTAAGTCATTTTTGACAAAAACTACTGATTCGTAAATCAGGAGACAAGGTAATGGTAAAATTCCTAGATTAATAAAGAGTGACTTACAAGAATCACGTGGGTTGGATTTGCTTATTATTCGTACAATTCTTTTCTGTAATCTGAAAGTCTGTGAACTATAAGATGTGTTTCCCCAAAATATTATGCCATATCGCAGGCGGGAGTGAACATTGGCAAAATATACACAACGAGCTGTATGAAGGCTGACGGAATTTGAAAGAATTCAGAACGCGTAGCATAATGAGCTTAATTTTGTGTTCAATTCATTTAAGTGGGCATTCCATTTGAGGTTTGACTGAATTGATAGACCTAAAAATTTTGTTACATTAACATCAGTCAATGGCACACCGTTCATTTTCAATGGAGTACAGAATTTTTTATTTGATATGGAAAACTGCATTGAAACTGTTTTATTTTCATTTACTTTTAATTTGTTATTACGGAACCAATTTGAAACGTCTGATATTGTACTATTTACGGTTTCTTTGTTGCGAAGAATATTTGTATCATCCGCAAAGAGAACTGTTCTTCCGTTTCGAATCGCTAAGGGCATGTCATTTACGTATAATAGGAAGAGAATAGGGCCTAAAATCGATCCTTGCGGGACTCCACGTGCAATTGGCGAAGAATCGGAAAGGTAGGTGTGTACATAACGTTCCATCATTCCAGTAAGGTATTTCTACTCTCTGAGATCGTTGTTTAAGGTACGAACATAGCCAATCTAGAGCAATACCACGGAATCCATACTAAGGTAATTTTGAAAGTAAAATGTTATGATCAATGACGTCAAAAGCTTTTGAAAGATCTAAAAATATTCCAATAGTTGCTTCGTTTGATCCAATGATGAGGCAACATCCTTAAGAAAAGAAAAAATGGCTGTTTCTGTAGATTTTGATTTCCGGAATCCGAGTAATTCCATACGAAGGGACTTTTGGAAGTGAACTGTTATGATCAATGACGTCAAAACCTCTTCAAAGATTAAAAATATTCCATTAGGTTCTTCATTTTGATACATGAATGAAGCAGAATATTTAAGAAAATAAATTATTGTGTAGAATTTGTTTTCCTAAATCCAAGTGGGCAATCTGAAAACGCTTTGAGTTTATTGAGAAATGTTTCCATTCGTCCGTAGTATGCCTTTCTAATATTTTTGGAAAAAACTGACAAAAGGGAAATTATCATTTTTCGTTTTTTGTCTTTTTCGAATAGCGGGAAGGTCGTAGCTTTTTTGAAAATATTCAGAAATGTTCCGACGCATGAGAAAATAATAAATATTTGAGTTAACGGGCAAAGTAGTATTTTTAGGATTCCATAAGAAGTTTCTAATATACGAAATATCCCTGTTAGGAGTATTGTATTTCAGCTCTGAATCAATGAGACTTCGTTTTTTCGTCAATTTTCGGTGATCGGATGTTGCGCAAATGCTGAGATAGACCCTTCTTTTGGTTATGGACATTCACTTATTATATTTTGCTTGAGTAAAGCAATGTTAATAAATAAATATGATTTAGATACTTGTTTATCGACATCTCTGAATCTTTAACAGTTGAAAGTCAATAATGTTTTCCTTCTCCTCATACACCTACGTTATTAAAAGCTAGATATGTTTGGTTTTTATATCGTGATGTTATATTATATCGTTCAAGTGTGATTACGTCATTTACGTTTTTCTTAAATGCTATATTTGGCGAAATTTGAGTCAATTTGAAAGTATTTTTCTAAAATACATAATTTTCTCAAAAAAAATTCCAAAGTTTTGGTATGAACATTTTGTAATGATAGAGCACAATACACTGAATTCTTGGGTACATTTGTCACTTTCATTAAAACTTTAAAAAAATTGGAAACATTTTCTTTAAAACTATGGGTAATATAGAAAACAATGTACAAAACCACATAACGTTGGATAACATCACATAACATAATTATTAAATTCATCACATAACGTATTAATATATTTCATAAATCACATAACGTATTAATTAAAACATTCCGTATATGTGTGCTGATATGCAGACGAGGAGAGGGGGAGGCGAAAGGAGAAATGAAGATCGCGTGTGGCCCATTTGCTAGGGCACTGCTCCGGTATTTGCGTGGTATTGATCGGAGGAACAACGGTAAATTGCCAATGAGAGCAGATGGTATGTTCAAAGTAAAACATCGATGTTAATAATACACCGACCAAAAAACTATCTATGTTTTAATGCTAGGTTAGTAACCTCTAACTTTAAATTTGTGTGCAACAGAATTTAATTTGTTAGTGACCGTGTATATTAATTTGTAATTAAAATTTAGCGGAAAACAAAACGCCTCCCCATGTACGAAGTAAATAGCAGGGCATCAGAATCATCCCGGGCGAGGGACATTCTGCTCGATGGAGGTAGAACAAACCGCGTGCGTTTGGTTCGAACACATAAAACAGTAAGGCCATCTGTTATTATTTCGCATTTTAACTTTTACGCAATTGTGGTTATGGAAATTTTTCATTCACAAACAAAACATCGGTCACAAAAACATCGACGTTGGAAAAAACATCGGCTTCAATACATCAATGTTTAAAACATCGATATTTTTGTCGAAACATGGATGTTTTGAAAACGTGGACATCGATCTCGCGCGGAGCTTGAAGATGCGAATCGATTTGGGCTCGTGTCCGAGGTTTTCCTCGTGGGCCGCCTCCGGCGCCAGCCGTCCGTGGCCTCGTTCTCAGGAGGAAAAACATTTCCTAGGTGGCAGACTTTATTCGGGCAGAAGCAACCGGTCTGAGTTTAAACGTCTAGGAAAGATTTCGGGGAGGTCACCGACCCTGAGGGCATTCTTCGGAGGCTGTGATTTTCCATCTGGCCACTCAGGCGCCGCAGATACGCGCCCACGCAATATGCACGAGAGCTGCCTCTCTTCAAGAATCAAACACAATCAAAAACGATCGTAATCAAGATAGTATGCATTCAATCGCAATCGAGATTCAATCGCAATGCATTCATGGCAATTGGGACTGGTTAATTCTAAAGGACATCTGCATATATCAAGTATTGTACTTCAGATTCTGGGTCAAAGACTGCATCTCCATAAGTATTTTCGTCCGGTTGTCTTTGAACCACTGAGAGAATGTTGAAATGGCCCCTTGTTTTGCTTCTGAACATACACGTAATTTCTAGTGTCCATAAAGCTGGAAATATACAGGACATTAGCGAGGTTGGTCGCAAGAATATGTGCGTTGATTGGTTATACGAACGAAAGTGTACAAAATGGTGCTTGCTACCAACCAATATGTTGAAGAAAAAGCTCTAAGAAAGGTTTAATAAAAAGCCGAATCGTTGGCGATTTAAAAAACTGCGTTTTTCTCTGGCCTAAAATCATTATAATTCCTATTAAAGAGATTCACTGAATTGCAAGCAAATAATTAAATCGCACGCTAAAATTATTTAAATCATTATCAAGCTACTAAAACTGAATACAATACACACAGATCCAGCCCCTGACCATGTAAATCAACATTGGCCATACTCCAATTCAAAATAAGACAGAACGTACTGTGAAATACAGTCGGACCGGGTTGAGTGAGAACTGGATATGCGAAAACTAAGTGCGAGTAATTGCCAGGTCCCGTCATTTTAACCCTCGAAAACCTCAAAGTGAAAAAACAGAAACCTCTACTAGAGAAAGTCGTGTTTCCATCTCTAATTGAGACTGCTACTTGTCTGCACCTCTAGAAGCGACAATCGAGCGTATTTAAAATCTACTATTTATGACCCATTCTTAAATTTTGTGAAACTAACCGCTGTTTTTATGTTACTAAATTTCGTGGAACATTGCTTTGTATCGTAATCTGCTCGAATTCCCAAATCTGCCTGTGTACCGACCTATTATCGAACTTAGTACAGTTAATAAGTATCAATTGGGAAGAAAGGTTCAGCATGTACTCAAAATATTAAAAGGAAAAATGGAAGTGTTGTTGTTAAGTGATAAACTTAAAAGTGAATGGGTTCTAGAGCGGAAATCCCGAAATGAAGTACAGAGTGAGTGGTTTACTAGAATCGTCTCCTGTATTATTTCAGTAGTATACCTTTGGGTTCCGGCTCTCACACTCAACCAATCTTTATAAATGAGGGCTCTAAAGAAAGAGAATTTCATGGAGACTTGACGAATTCCATTTTGACTTTAAAAATATGGATGATTTCTTTAAAAACACGCATCCGAAATATTCTTGTAAAATGCAACCCGCATTACACGTCAACATATATCGGCAAATAACTCATAAACAAAGCGTTTTAGAGCCTTAAAACGTAACATTTTGAGGCGTAAGGCCTCAAAGAATCGTTTTTCACACCATAATCTAAAAGATGAGACATTTCCCGATCCATTCAATTAACTTTTCCGTTCCACGCTTTAATACTATCAAGGCCACCTCAATATTTCAGTCCTTCCTGCTGGTAGCAATTTTTGTGGCGACACGCTTAGAAGGCTTAGATTCGACAATCTTAATTTACGCTTTCTGTTAACACCGTAGTTTGTGCAGTCTGACGAGGTTTCTTTGCATAATCATTAATTCAAGATTTGCTCTCCAGCAACAACTAGAAGTACTATTATAGTTGCTTGATACCTATACCCATGAAGATTGTGTCTTATGCGTGTAGTGAAACTATTCAATTAACGTTTTTCATGTCTATAAGTGCTGTGTACTTAATTGTGGAAAGATGTGGTTGTTCAGTGAAGAGTGAAGACTGTATTGTGTTTTACCTGTACCAATATTTTCGTTATCATTCGATGAAATTTTCAAGTCAACGGGTTCAGACACGTAGCTTTCTCAAAAGTAAAAAGCTAACATTTTTGTGACTATCACGAAAAACTAAAACCTAATTGACAAAGATTATTGAATAATTACTTCAAATGTCTTTAAGTAGTGTTGGGAATTGTTCCAAGCAAATTCTCCATGATATTGATTAAATATTTTATTGAAAATTTCTTTTACACATTAATTGCATTGTTTTTTATTTTTATTTGTAATTGTGTTTGTACATTGCAAGTTACCTTTATAGATTTTAAACAAATAAACACGTTAACTACTTTCCCTCGAAATAGAAGGATAGGGATGAGTGTGTGGTCTAACATGCGAGAGTTCTAGCACGGGTACGCAGAGGTAGTGGGGGAAAACTTGTGCTATGGCACAACACAAAGAACAAACTTTTTAAAGTAGCTAAAGTAAAATAGCTTGAAATAAATAGAAAACAAAAATCAAAACGGGCTAGCCTACAATACTACGTGAATCAATTAAAAAACAACTAAATTTAAAATTATAGAAAGAATAGTGCAAGTCACCCGACAACTGCCAACGATCGCAGTCCAAACGGACGATTTAAATGTTGACGGTATCTGGAAGTATATACACCAACGCCCAACTGCAAACTCATATTGTAAATAAAACACCGTTTGATATTATACTCAAGGTGTCGGTTCGTTAAGATATTAAAAATGCAAACATAGTTTGAGCAACATTCCCATGTACCGAAGTGGGCTTACTAATGCCCACTAAATTGTTTCTAATGCTAACAAATGGTATTTAGTACTCAAAGGTGAAAACATTAGTTTGATTATTTTTTGGCTCGGAATTGTTTTTCTTGAGGTACGTAAGGACGTAGAAAATAATTCAATACTTTTTAGTAAACAATTTTTCAATTTTCTCACCCCAGGAAGCTGGCACCCTGAGTCTCCAAAACCTGCTCGGTTCTTCATAACAAATCAAGGAAAGTTAAATAATATTGCAATGAGTAGGTCTGTTCTTGCCCGATGCGGTATTTTCGTATTACTTTACTTGGATTTCTCAAGAGTAAAAATCTTTTCTATTATTTGACTATCAAGGAAAGCGAAAAGCTAACTCTCAAGGAAGATTGAAAATTTTCTTCAAATGTTGTTTTTAAAGAAGTATGAATTGTTCCAAGAACATCTCTCTATAATGTTGAATAAACTTTATTGAAAATTTGTTTCAAACATCAATTGCATTGTTATTTTGTTTGATATTCTGTAAGTACATTAGTAGTTCCTCTCCTTTATGGAACGGATAGACAAATGGATAGGGAAAGGGTGGGATTTAACATGCGAGAGTTCTCGCACGGGTACGCTAGTTTTATAAAATCAAAAAGATTCTCTAAAGCCCCAATTCCCTGAGGGACACGAAGATATTGAGTCGATTTTCCGACTTTCACAATATTGTTCCTTTTCAAATCACAGAAGTTCCTTTTAGATAAAAAACAAACCCTCGACAAGAACATTACCATAAGGCCCTAAATGTACCGTTGATGAAAGAAAAATCTACAAATTTTACTACAAAACTGGGAATTCTGAACTTGTCAGATGGTAATGGCTAGTAAGGGAGTTTTCAAAAAGCGTCATGGTATAGCTTTCAAAAAAGAAACCGGGGAAAGTAAATCTGAAGACCAAGACGTGTGTAACCAATGGACTGAAGATCTACCAAATCTTTTAGAAAGGTATGATTCAAATGATTTTCACCACGCAAAAACATGGGTGGTATTGGCAAACTCCCTCTTTCAATCTTCGGGACATCAAAGTGACCAAGACGTTTTAAAGTTGTTGTTTATGCCAGTAAAACAAAGTCTTGGATGACGAAGATATTATTTACAGATAGTTTGAAAAAGTTGATAAGAAATGATAAAATGGAAAAAATTGTCCTTTCGTTCAACAACTCTGCTATCCATACTAAGTTACGAACATTTGCAAACGCCAGAGTCATGTTCATGCCTACCAATACTGTCAGTAAACATTAACCATTAGATCAAAGTATTACACACACTTTCAAACGTCTTTATGACCGACAAGTCGTTAAACATGCCTTAAAAAAATACAATGCGATTAGCGTACTTTTAGCCAAGAAATTCGAAGGAGAGGATGGTACACAGTAAATGACGTTATTGTCAAAAACTGCTTCAAAAACGCTGGATTTTGGATCAGTATAGATAAACAAGACACCCTGCGAGAGGCAAACGAGATTGGAAGTGGGACCTGGCAATGAGGAATGGACCAAGCTTTCACGTGCGTGTCTTTCACGAAACCAATGTGTTAACGTCAACCTTCCAAGGCTTCGTACAGATTGCCGAAGACGATGCGACGCGACGCGACGCGGCGATAGCCGGAGCGCATTCCGACAACGATATCGTTATGAATTACGTGAGCTCGCGTATGATGGAAATGGTAGTAAAGATGAGTAATTTTGGATATTTCTTTATTGCTTTAACAATGTTCTAACTTCTATTTTATCTTGATTTTATGTTCAATTATGATACATTTAAAGTTGATTTGTGAATACAGGTAGCAAGCAACCACTGGAGGCTAGTGCCTCCCGCCAAATAGATTTAGTAATGCTATACTGGAAGTTCCTACTAATGCTGACAGCATTTGTGTGTGTGTGTGTGTGTGTGGTAATGGCCGGTAACAGATTTTGGATACAGAAGTAAAGAGCATTCCAAAGTTTTCGCGGTAGAGAGAAAGTTATGTAGTGCTGCGCGAAAAACGACGATTTCTCGGTAGAAAAACTCTTATTAAACGTGCTCTTTTAGAACCACTAGTTGAATACTCTATGGGTTAGTGATAAAACAATATTTGAGAAGATTTATGAACTGGAAAAGGCATACACAAAATGCAAAAACAGAAACGCAGAAGAAATTAACGGATTTCTCTTAGTAAATATTGGCGTAAGATTTTGATTTCCTTGTGTAAGCGTCTATGTCTAATTCTAATGAATAATACTTGTACATTACATACATTTTGTAACTGTATATATGCTGTATTTTTTTAAACTCCGTAAGTGAGAAAAGCCACTCCTGTACCTGTATAAGCGTAAAACTGGGTTTAGTGAAACCCTCCATAAGCGAAAAAATGTTGCCGTCCCTAGAACTCTCCGTATTCAGTTTTGACTGTAGGAAATCTATTTGTAGAGAAATGTTTTTTTAAAGACCCTTTGCTTTACGTAATGCTCGCTCTTGGCTGTTTGGCGATTCGGCGTCGGACTTCCCAGGAACTACCGGATCTGGACAGCTGGTCGTCCAGCTCGGGGCAGGGAGAGATGTGATCTCCGTCTATGGGACCATCGCAGCAAAGGGGGCACGTGTCATCCTCTGCGAGGCCGAAGCGACGCAGGTGCGGCCGAAGGTAGTCGTGCCAGTCAACACTCGGAATTCGGCTACAGCAGTTGCCCTCGCAGTGGTAGGCGGGAGGGGGCCGTTCGTGTATAGTAAGCTCATCGCTTCCCCGTGCATTCGCTTGGTGTAGCGTTTTGTGGCTTTGCTAATGAGATGTCTGGCCGAGGTGTTTTTTAAAGATAATGGTAGAGAAGTAAAGGGTCCAGCAACCGCGTTGCCTCCATTGAACCAATATTTTTTTTTTCCAGAATCGCGGTTGATCTCGCAAAGATCTAAAGCCACAACATTCAGCATCAGACGTCTTCCAAAAATGTTCGACACGATGTTTGTTTCCAGAGCTACTTCTTATGGAATCCTCAAACAATTGGTTATCTAACAAATATTCGGGCAGTTTAAATGAATTTCCATATTGTTAAAGAGTTGTGTGAAAACTGGAAATAAATAGACGAGACTTCTTCCAAGTCCTCAAAAATATTATTCAAAACGTAAAATATGAAATAATATGCATTTAATCAATTTCAAGCGTGTTTTTTATAGTAAATTCAGGTGGTAACGGGAGCGTGATTCGAAGACAGGTTTCGCTTTTCCGGCATTTTATTTTGAAGTGACTATACATGGACGAAAATAGGCTTTCACGAAGAGCGTGGCGAAACACTTCATTTGGTCATGGTTAAAGAATTTAAACGACCGAAGAAACATGAAACTTCTGGAATCCACACACACACACACACACACACACAAATGCTGTCAGCATTAGTAGGAACTTCAGTATAGCATTACTAAATCTATTTGGCGGGAGGCACTAGCCTCCAGTGGTTGCTTGCTACCTGTATTCACAAATCAACTTTAAATGTATCATAATTGAACATAAAATCATAGATAAAATAGAAGTTAGAACATTGTTAAAGCAATAAAGAAATATCCAAAATTAAATGGATTCATTGACAATTACAAAAAAAATTTGTATGAAGTTGATGAACTGTCCCTAAGATATTCTATTTAGAATTGAAGTAATTGACGACTTGCCAAATAGGTGGAGGCTATATGAGATACCACAAACTGCCGAGAAGTGAAGCAAAAACTGATTTTGTTCTACGACGATTTGAAGGAAGCAGTGGTTTCCGCAATGGTTTTTTGTTGAAATCTCCTGATGTGTTTAGAACAATAGCAGTTTTTATAATGAGAAAATAACTTTTCTTCATTATTTAGATGATGTAAATGTCAATTTGCCTTTATTGTATGAAGATGTGATTCATTTGACAGTTTTCTACAAAAAAAAATTATGAGTTTGGGGAAGAACAGAATATAGAGTAGATATGTTTCGTTTGAGAAGAGTCTACCTTAAATTCGCTTTTGTCCTGAATATAATGAAAGGTTACAATAATTATAGCGCTAACGAAACCAGATGTCAAAAGTAATTACTGTTAGAACGGAAAAAAAAATGAATTAATAATAATTGCGATTAATCTTTCGTTTATGCTTATCTGGATGGCGGAGGTGGCTAAGAGCGTGTATTAACTCAGCGCTTCCGTCCGAATGGTTGCGGGTTTGAGTCCCGCCTTGTTTGTCCCTAGTCTGTGTATGTGGTGTCGCACAGGGACTCCTGTTCTGCTGACCCCAGATCTGAGGAGTCGGCAAGTGTGTGTTGGTGTCTAGTGTATGGTCGAATATGCCAGCGGGACGTAAAGGGTAACCGGCTGTCGGCTGGGAAAAGCCATAGAGTGTGATTTTTATGACTTTCTCTCAAGGCCTGTATTCACGATGGAATATGTCACGCTATTTCGCGTCTTTCTCAGTCGTGTCGCTAGATATCGCATGATTGCGACCGTATCGAGCAGTGCTTGCGATCATGCGACATCTAGCGGCAAGACCGAGAAAGACGCGAAATGCCGTGTGATATTCCATCGCGGCAATATGGTCTTGAGGGGCAGCTATGTAAAAATCGCACTACAGGCAAAAATATCTTTCGTTCATTAAGTTGTGTTAATTTTAGATATATTTAGAGATTTCAGACCTTCGTAATTTCGGTTTATTACTAGTTTGTTTCTTTTCTTCGATTACAGTTTGGTTATTTTATAGATTTCATTGCTTGATTACTTAAGCTTCGCGCTGTGTTCATAATTTGCCTTTAAAGTGTGGGTTTTTTCGAATGTAATAACGCGAAAGCGAAGGTTAGATATTGCGGTGAAGAGACCCTTGTGCAGATCTTGGGAAGAGATTTAAAGCGTCTCAAAAACCCTTACTCTCACTTGTCAAACACTAGGAGCGTTTCGGCTGGTGACTAACAAAACCCAAGATTTCTCGGTCGTTGAAATCGCTGCTCTGGGCACGAAACACACTTCGCCGACGTCTACAAGCAATAAGTTAAGCCGCAGTAAACACATCTAACAATAGTTATTGCTCCTAGGAAAAGAGGTAAGGCAATCGGGTGTAGACTCCATACAACGCAATAACCTAAGTAGCAGGGATAGCCGAAATTTCACGACTGCTTCTGCAGCCACACCGGGCACAGGCGGATCCAGCCGATCATTTTGGGACATCATAGATTTCTGTTAAATAATAAACATATTTATTACATTGTATTTTATTTTTGTAGTATATATATGATAATATACTAGGAAAACCCGGTAGACGTTGTTCTGCCCTTCATATCATTGCCTCCCCTCCCTCAACCTGTCTTTCTGTCTCTGTCTGTGTGTTTCTGTCTCTGCCGCTCTCTGTCCTTCTCTTTTACATTTACTTGCAATTCTGCACTTCTCTGAACAGGTGAAGTAATGTTGGGAAGCGCCGGACCAGCAAAAATGGAATAGAATGTTCAAGAAGAGCTCATCCTGTAGATTACGGTGTGAGAAACGTTTAATTCAGGTCGTCTTTAAGGCGCTAGAACGCATCGTTTAAGAGATATTTAACGATATAGATTCAAAATGCTGCAGTGTGTTGCAGGTTGCATTTGCCTAAAACCCTAGGCCTTTGGGATGAGCCATGGCCCCCATACCCCCCCACCTGGATCTACCACTGACACCGGGGGACTCCCAATACGATTTTTGAGACAGACAAACTTCTGATAGTTCTCTTGACTGCGACACTTGAGACAAGCTTTCACGACGGCGCGTCTGCAACATGTGCGTGGCCACTCTCTCGGGCGCAGACTCTTGCGCACCTCTCAAGATGGAATTTCATAATTTATATTGGATTTTGTGGGTGGGGGTCATTAACCCAGGTGTTAATCCTAATAGTCTCCTATATTATTTCAGTAGTATACCTTCATCTGCGGATCTCACATTCAACCAATCTTAATGAATGAGGTTTCCGAAGAAAGAGAATTTCGCGGATAGGTGACGAATTGCAATTTGGCTTTAAAAATATGAAGGATTTGTTTTTAAAAAATTCACGAAAAATGCAACCTGCAACGCACGTCATGATTTTTTAAGCTTTATCGTTAAATAACTTCTCAACAAAGCGTTCTAGGGCGTTAAAAACTAACATTTTGAGACCAAATGCCTCAAAGAAACGTTCCTCACACCGTAATTTACAGAACGAAATCTTCTTGATCATTCTATTACATTTTTGCTGGTTCGACGCTTCCAGATTCTACCCCATCTGTTCAGAGCCTGTAGAATCTGCAACTGTACGTGAATTTACTAATTACTTGATATTCTATGCGATTGAATTTGACGGGTGTACCTCTTTGCTCGATAATAAAGTTAAATAAGAATAGATTGTATTGGCAAGGGTGTGTTATATTCTTATCAATTACAAGATGACGTATAGAACAAGTGATTGAGGATAAGAAGGTCTAGAAAAAAATGCATGTTACAGGCTTAATATGGAAATGAGAAAATAATTAAGAAGGTGCGTTAAAGCTTGCGAGAGCTCTCGCACGGGTACGCTAGTCTTATAATCTTACAAACTACTATTTACATTTGACGCAACTTATTTGCATTATGTACACGCCTTTACACTTATAATCTGATCCTGCATACTAGCGCTTACATACTTACAAAGTAAATTTCCATTAGATGCCACTTATTTAGTCGTGCTGTCGTCACACGCTTGTTTGCCCTCGCCCCATTGCTGCCCGCTGGGCACACCGCGGTGGCTGTGCGCGTTTGCCTCGCGCCAGTGTCCGGCGGCGGCGACGAACGCGGAGACGCGCCCTGGGGCGGCTGGGGCGGTCGGCACGCGCGCGCCCGCTTTCGGGAATTGGGTGCTGCATTAGCGCTCGTCTGGTGGGGAAAGGCCGCGAGGAGGACGGGACGTCCAAAATTTCCAGCCCCAGTCATGACGTAGCTCTTCAGCTGGTCCAGCAGAGGGTCATTGACCGCGTGGCCACCAACGCCGCTGCCGCCAGCCGATGGTGCCGGACAAAAGACCGAAGTGTGTGTGTGTGTGTGTGTGTGTGTGTGTGTGTGTGTCTGTCTGTCTCTTTTCTCTCCTTCCCTCCCTCTCCCTCTTCTTCTCTTTTCTCTCCTTCCCTCCCTCTCCCTCTTCTTCTCTTTTCTCTCCTTCCCTCCCTCTCCCTCTTCTTCTCTTTTCTCTCCTTCCCTCCCTCTCCCTCTTCTTCTCTTTTCTCTCCTTCCCTCCCTCTCCCTCTTCTTCTCTTTTCTCTCCTTCCTCCCTCTCCCTCTTCTTCTCTTTTCTCTCCTTCCCTCCCTCTCCCTCTTCTTCTCTTTTCTCTCCTTCCCTCCCTCTCCCTCTTCTTCTCTTTTCTCTCCTTCCCTCCTCTCCCTCTTCTCTTTTCTCTCCTTCCCTCCCTCTCCCTCTTCTTCTCTTTTCTCTCCTTCCCTCCCTCTCCCTCTTCTTCTCTTTTCTCTCCTTCCCTCCCTCTCCCTCTTCTTCTCTTTTCTCTCCTTCCCTCCCTCTCCCTCTTCTTCTCTTTTCTCTCCTTCCCTCCCTCTCCCTCTCTTCTCTTTTCTCTCCTTCCCTCCCTCTCCCTCTTCTTCTCTTTTCTCTCCTTCCCTCCCTCTCCCTCTTCTTCTCTTTTCTCTCCTTCCCTCCCTCTCCCTCTTCTTCTCTTTTCTCTCCTTCCCTCCCTCTCCCTCTTCTTCTCTTTTCTCTCCTTCCCTCCCTCTCCCTCTTCTTCTCTTTTCTCTCCTTCCCTCCCTCTCCCTCTTCTTCTCTTTTCTCTCCTTCCCTCACTCTCCCTCTTCTTCTCTTTTCTCTCCTTCCCTCACTCTCTCTCTCTGATCTCAATACTAGAACATTTTACTGTTTATTTTTTTGTGAATTTGTTTATTCCTGCTCAGTAGAGCAAGCTGTTAATCGGGATTTCATGCCCGCGCATGACAAAATTGTTTTGAAATATAGAAACCCAAGGAATATTGGTCACTGTCAACTACAGATCTGCTGCTTCTGTTGTCGAACTTCGTCTAGCGAGGGTACATTGTCCTATTTGAAAAGTGGGGTGGGGGCGGGGTTGGGTTCCTGGGGCGAGAGCGCCTGCGTGGTGCAATGGCTACGATCAGTGATGATTTGCACCAGACTTCTAGTAGGGGTCGTCCATAAATTACGTAACGCTGAAGAGGGGGGAGGAGGTTTGAGGCAGTGATAGGGTACGTTGCGTAGGGGCAGGGGTATTCGATTACTGTTACGTAACTGATTTTTTTACATTTTTTTAAACATTTGTTCTAATAATTTAAAGTAATTAGAAGTTGTTTCAATAAGTGGAAATATTATTTTTTCATCAATTTTTGATTGAACCTGTAAGATTACCAAGAAATTATACAAAACTAATCTGTAGTATTATGTAGAACACAATTAAATTGGCACAGTAGATTCTCGTTGCACCTTTTAAAACGGTATGTGCACAGCTTGTGATCAGACATTTTCTCGCGTTCCTTCACTCAAAATTTGCTCACAATCTTATTGTTAGGTTCAGTCAGCATTGACAATTAATTCCGACTTAAATTATCACAAATTTTAATACACAACCCAAAAAAATGAATATAATATTTCATAGTTTTAATTTATTTTCACTTGCATTTATAAGGGGTGTCGCAAGCGTTACGTAATTATTTAGGGGGAGTTCAAACGCGCGTTACGGATACGTTACAGGGGGAGAAGGTGTATTCAAAATACTCCAAATTTGCGTTACGTAATTTATGGACTGTCCGTGAGGAGTAATAATTCAGATTCTACGTGTTCAGGGCCTTGCCGCCGCGGTCTCCGGTGTTAACGCTGCGCAATTTTGATTTTTAACCCTCTGTTCGATTCCCGCTAAAACAATGGAACTTCTTTTCTCAAAATTCTATCCTCGTATAGATCAAAATCCGCTTATAAATTTTATCATGTTCGATTATCGTTAAAATATGTAAGCTTCCGGGAAACGCAAATTCTGATCTCCTGCGTTGCTTTTGCTGAAAAGAATTTCACGGGACGTCTGAGAGTTTAGGATACAAATTGTAATGCGCGTATTTCATGCATGTTACAGATAATATTAAATGTATGTACTATTGTAGTACCAGTAGTTTATTAGTAGAAGATTACCATAATTTCAAACTAATGCATTTTTCCTTGCGTTTCTGAAAATTCTGAATCGCTTGCATTGAGAAATGAATTTTTTTGTTAATATCAGTATATTTAATTATTGAGATGAGCCATGTCATATGAATTCATTGATTTTTAGTTAGTCCATAAAAAGAAAGCTAAGTTCAGTAAATTAATCTGGTTGGGGGAAATGAGATGAGACAGGTCATTTCAATGCCATTAATTGATTTATGTGAAAAATATTTGATGAAAAATTATTTAATTTAGAATTAAATTAAATTTAATAACGTATATTATTAGAACATAACAAAGGAAATTAGCACGATACTAAAAGAAAGGGAGACAGAATAGCATCGAAGTGGTACCAAACAGTTGGGACAAGATATGGTAATTTAATAGTATATTCTTTGGCAAGTGTAGAATGAGAGCTATTATTCACAAGTGTCGGAATTTCTACGAGTGAATAATAGAGTAGACGACTATACTTTCTCTATGACTTTGAAATTCATATTTTAAAAATACTAAATGGGCGACTTAACCTTACAGAACGGCTATAGAACACTCGATGGTCTGTGATCCCAACAAACACCAACGCCCATACTGTTTCGTGGTGCACCAGTCTTATACGACAGCCGTGCGAGAACCCTCTGTCGTGTACAATGAACTAAGACGAATGTGATTAGTCGAGAGCCGTGCGAGAATAATATTCTCGCACGGCTTGTGGAATCGGCATTATTACTGCATCCGAAAACGTACAGAAATGTATACATTCTGCAGTAGTCGTAGAGAAAAGCCGATATTGAGGACGGAAAATTGGCAGATCGATGACAGCCAGCGAAAAGACATGAACAAATGAACAGTTGCGAGTAATCAAAATGGATTCTAATGTAAAAACTGATTTTTGATAGGTTCGTATATAATTAATCAAACTTTAGTTCAGATGGGAGAAACGGGGTATTAAAATTTCGTGGTGTGTAGAAGAATGATTTTTGCTATATCAGAAGACGGAAGTGTTCCAGGATTCAAGACAACGACGGCCAAGCGTGCAGATATAAATTGAAAAGGGAAGATATATATCAGAAAATATAGAGAACTCTCATAGTCAATGTTAAGACGCAGAATGTCATGAAATTTTAAGAGAATTATTAACTAAAATAATTAAGGAGTCGACTAGCAAACGGCCACAGTAGAAAGATTTTAAATTTCAATAACAGCACGGATTCGAGCAAGTATTGTAACCCTCTTACCTTGAGCTTCCGAGTGACTGGTTGATTGTT
>JAHLJT010008446.1:20068110-20125914 GCA_031308135.1 Acheta domesticus
TTAACTATTTCTTTATATGGTAAAACTTTGATTAAATAATCATTTCCTCTTTATATACTATTTTATTTATACCTGCAAACTGATATTAGAAACTGGATTGTGATGTAGTGGAAAACGAATCCTTGACACTTGGAATAAACTACTCCTCCTACAGCTGCCTTTTAAAGTAATGCTAAAACAGCATGAAGCCTGTAGGAATTATTATAACATTTGCAATATTAGAATTAGAGAGTTCAACGAAAATGAAACCTAAATGTTGAATATTGCTTTTAAGGGGGATGTAGGCGGAATATGGGCAAAAAATTGATTTTAGTTTTTATTCTTATATTATCTTTATAGTTTTTAGTATATTCACCCAAAGCTCTGAATCAATCAGATCTGCAGTAAGACCTTTAAAATTTAAATAGCATCCTCGGCAGGCGGCCACGTTAGAAGGCGTGGTCATGGGCTGTTTGACAGGCATACATCTGCTAGTTTAGAAGGCTGTGGTCATTTCCCGCGTGCAAACATTTTGAGGCGTTCTTTCTGGTGAACCCAATTTTACAGTGTGGCAGTGTTGCACCTAATAATGACACGAATTCAATAAGTTAGTACTTAAAAAGTACTGAAAAATTTCCTTACAATTATTTGTTTACTTGTATTTCAGGGGCAGTTCTCCAAAATTCCAAATGTTCTACGTGATTTGGTTTTCAAGAAAAGTGCACTTTGTAAAGTTACTTATTAAAATTTTCAAATGTTTATATTATAAACAATTTCTATTTTTTTACAAAAAGTAATAAGATATATGTTTTACATATATTTCCTAACACCATAAAATTTCCGCCTACTTCCCCCTTCCGTCTTTTGCTGTATCAGGAAAAAATTACAGCCGAATTTGACCAAACATATATATTGCATTACTTACAAGCAGAAATTCGTTATTTTTAAAAAATGTAAATAATCTTTTTTAAAGTTTTATTTTTTAGAAGAGAATTTATTCAAGAGAAACATTAATCCTTTATTAATACCCCTAAGGAAGAGGTAAAATTAACATAATTTGATTTGTAATGTATAGTGATAAAAATTGTAAAATGTTATATTCTTCCTGAAAGAAAAGCAGGTTTCTTAAAAGATATTCATGAGTAATTTAATATTGGAAAGCAATTTATTTTACTCTCTGGCTGTAGTAATTGCACACCTATTTATTGTAGTACTTGGTTTTGCTGTTTTGAATACAGATTAACTGGGATTTCTGAAATCTAGGGATTTAAGGTCGACGAAATAAGTTGCTGAATACGGTGGGGACACCATTTTAGCATCTTAAGTTAATGACAAAGGCTGTGATACAAATGTCTATTCCTTCATGGTTAATATTTTCCGCTATTTATAACACCCGGTGATCGTATTTTTTATGTATAAATGAAGCGAATATTTTGAGATCTTGACAAGTTTGTGCGAGTGAATTTTAGAATTGTTGTACACAATGTCTCCGAAGTCGACATGGCGACGCAATTACGTTTTTACTAACATTTCCTTCGTATTTGTAGGGTGATATTTATTTAAGGGATTACAAAGATGCATAAACTTTGAGACAGACATTACGGACCTGATATTCGGAGCTAGGTTGATCTTCAACTATTAAGCTCGATCAGGTTTTTGTCCAGTTTCCTGGATCCATTGAGCAAATGTTGAGATGGCCCGTTGTTTTGCTTCTGGACGTAAATGTAGCTTCACTATGCGCACTTTTTGTTGAGCAACTCCTTTTGCTTTTTGTGGTAGGAGTAGAGCTAAGGGTGAGTACTACTTTTGTTAGCAATGCAGAAAAATCGCATCTGCATTTCGTTTACCGTTGCAAGTATATTTTCTATAACTCGGGATAAAATATCTAGTTTTTCAAATGTTGCTAACCTCGCGCATTTTTAAATTTTATTACTATATCTTTTTTATATTTTATTCGTCTTTCAACCATCGTATTTATAATTAAAGCGTTGGAAGGGATTGTGGAACTTAAGAAGACGTGCGCAAATATCGTCTCCCCCATACGTCATATACAGTTTTTTGACCAAATAAATCAAAAGAATCAAAGCGTACGTTTTTTCTTCAGTTTCAACATTTTCTAATTAATACATCAAGAATAGACGTTTCTTACGCATTTGGGAAGCGCCAATTATGATGGTTTGTTATTTTGAAGAATTTGAATTGATGCCGTTTCTCATTGACCATTTGACTAAAGATGCGAGCTCTTCATTTAATTAATTTATTACCATTTCTACCGTGACGGTTTCCCGGCGATATAAATTTGTACGTCTTCCGCATACATATGACTACGTTCTCTGAGTACACTCCAAAGATCATTCACGTAAATTAAGACAAACAGCGGTCCTATCACGAATTCCTTAAGTACTCCCCGAACGCCAGGTTTTGGATTTCAGTGGAGATCGTCAACCTCCGGCAGTTTGTTGCCTATTGTTGAGATAGCTTGCAATCTAAGAGATGGTGCAATCAGAGAAACTTAGATTTTTGCATATAGCTATTAGGACGTCGTAAGCTACAGAGTCGAACGCTTTATTAAAACCTGAAAGAGTTAATACAGGTATGAGGCTATTATCTAGCGCTTTTCTTAGGTTTTCTTACTGACTTACTTTCAATAAAGCTGCCTGTGTGCTTCTGCCCTACAGCCAGATTGAAGCTTGTTGAACAGATCTGAATCTGTTATGTGGGTTTTGAATCTGTTTCTGGACTACCTATTTCAGAACGTTTGACACTCGGCATTGCACTAATTGTGAGATTATTGCACGACGCCGTGAATTGTGAAAAAATGCCCTTTCGGCGACCAAAGAAGTTATCTGGGAAGAGAATCATTCATAACCGAAAACCTAGTTCAGACTAAAGAGAATAGAAAACTAAGTTCTGCGAGGTCTGTGCCATTCTATTGCACCAAAAGCTTATTTATTTCCCGTTCCGTATTACACATGTGGAAAAATGTTTTTAAATAATTTGGTGCGTTTTTGAGAATTTTTTCGTAAATTTCAAATGCCAATTTAATTTCAATTACCAAAAACTACTCGTTTCTTCAGAAAATTACTCCGTAGAGTATTGTGCAGCTGATTTGGAACTTGTTTCCCTTTTCTTATTCTTTCAATAATTTCAGCTTCACTTTTACCATTTTTGGGAAACATTACTCCAAGGTACTTGAAGCTATCGATTCCTTTGATAATACCACCTTCTAGCATCAAATTTCTCTTGACACAATCAGCTAAAATATATTCAGTTTTAGAGATATTTATTGTTAGCCCCCATTTCTGGTATTCTTCAAACAGCTTCCTCAACATGTAATGGTTATCATCTTCATCTTCTGCCAATATCAATTGGTCATCAGCAAAACGCAAAGTGAACAGTTTATCCGTTCGGATTGAAATTCCCATATTTGCGCAAGTTCGTCTCCATCTTTCCAGGTTAGATATATTTTGAAGAGTGTGGGAGCGATTGCACATCCTTGTCGCTGACCTTTGGTGACAGGGAATTCTTCAGATATTCATCGACCTATCTTCACCCTTCTAGTACAATTAACGTACAGTACTTTCACCGCTCTTATATATAGGTCACTAACTCCATTTGCTTCCATTGCTAACCACAATTTGCAGAGAGGAATACTGTCATATGCCTTTTCTAAATCGACGAAGACCTAGTGGGTTTCAAGGGCTCTTGCCAACAATTTCTCCAGAAGCTGCTTTAAACAGAAAACACAATCTGTTATGTCCACAAATGAAAGTATTCACGCTCACTTAACAACAATTTATTGATTCCCTATTTACAAACTGCCAGCAATTACAGGGGTAGGGAGTAGCCTCTTCCTGAGCTGTGCCGTCTTTCCACGGCATCCGACAGACGGGTGGTAATTACCACTAGCCGCCACATTGCCAGTCGTTGGCAATCTCCTGTCCCCAACATCCACACGTCCGGCTCCAGGACGTTCCCCGCTGACTGCTGACTGTGGACCATCGTTCCCCGACGGTAGACTCCCGACTGCTGATTCTGGTCTCGACTCAAGACTGCCTTCAGGGTGCCCGCTGGCTCTATTTAAAGGGCCGATCCAGGCGGTGAGACTCGCCCTTACGGCTCGAGTCTATTATTAGGCCATGTCCACGGCTAGACCGTGTCCACGGCTAGCCGCTGCCACCGCCGCTTCCCGATAGAGCGCGCTGTCTTGCCGCTCGCTCGCCATCTACAAAAGTTATGCGCGACATGACACATTCCATACATGATCTTCCAGCACGAAATCCGTTTCGTTCGTCTAGCTCCGTGCATCTGATTTTCAATTCTTTGTTTCATAATTTTGACATATAGTCTTGAAAGAGAATTAATCACACTTATTTCTCTGTAATTGGAGCAAACTCGTCTCTTTCTGAAATATCTCGAACATTTACAGCAAAGGAGAGAGACGGAGGACAATATTAATTAATATTATTATCATTTTTTCCACTTTACTTTTCACCGTTACTCGTTTTTCAGTATTTCAAAATAAAAAATATAATGTTTTTTCTGGTTATCCTGCGGAAAAAATTATGTTCGTTTACCAACTTCTGAAATCTAAAGAAAGTCTTTGCGATTTCACAAACAATGTATGATGCCTATTCCTCTTATCCTTCTTCCTTCTCCTTTTCAGATTTATTCTTGTGTGTTAGAGCGCCATCTCCAGGCGAATGTAAGCTTTCTTAATTCTCTTAATTTGCTTTTGATGCCCACGGCACACTATAAAGGCGACCGATCGCATTTCGCTCCCCGCCGCCGCCATGGGTTTGTGAGCCAGTACACCGCAAGCGAACACAGGATGCTCGAGGACACGATACTCGAGGCTGAAATGCTCAGGCGAGTACGAGCGAGCAAATAGCTGCCCTTGCAGATCTCTAGTATGCATGGTCAAGTTACATTTATGCCCAGAAGCAAAACAAGGTGCCATTTCAGCATTTGCTCATGTATCAACGAAAATGGATGAAAAATTGAAGACCTTATATACAGCATACATACTTAATCTTTTAACCCGTCGATGCACTTAAGGGGCCTCGGAGGCCCCTTGACATCTTCTCATCGCTGTAACTCTGTTGTGTTATACTTGTGGCTGATAATATTTCTTGACATCTTAAAACAATCATTTTTGTTACTAATACTACAAGGAGAGGAGACGGAAACTAATCGGTTTTTAGAAATCTAGCTTTTTCTGTAGGTAGTCGCACTTTCCACTTAAGGGGCCTGAAACGCCCCATATTTGTTCTGTGGCTTCGTTGAAAATATTTCTATAAAAAATATTGCACGATCGACAATGGACTACGACAGTGAAATTCCTTTATACTTTCACTTTTCGACACTATCTTTTTTGAGTTAGCAGATCTTCAATAAAATATTTAGTTTTGTATCTGTCACAAGTGTGAATACGTTCTCTAAATTGTGCGGGAAGTAGCGACCTTCAAAAATTAATCTCACTTCAGTGAATATGTGTGAAAAATTGTATTGAAAAGAGCTAGATTATATACAGAAGGGATTTGTTTTTGAGTGAAAGAAGTGATCCGTTTTTCACAGCAACAATGAATATTCGTATTTTCGAAAACATTCGAAGGTGCATGCACTTTGATGAGAAACAAACGGCGGTGATCTTCCACAACGTCTATTAGGAATAAACCTGATAAATATGGCATAAAAAATTCTGGTGTTGTGATGTGGAGAACGGCTTTGCATTCAACTGCAGTATATATTTTGGTAGGCAAAAGGACGAGCCCTTGGTGAAAGATTGGCTGCAAGTGTGAAAGAACGGACCCAACCCTTGAGGAAAGGAGAATACAACATTTCTGTGGATATTATTTTACGTTCTTACTCGCAGAGTTCCTGTTACAAAAAACTTACACTGCTAAGAATTCCATGTCAAAACACAAAAGAGGTTCCAAATGAGCTGAAAACATAAAAAACATGCCGATGACCAATGCATCTCTCGTACAATGTAAACGATATTGCAGCACCGACACAATATTTATTACACCAAGATGCCCAAAAACTAGAACGAAAATGTCACTTGGCGACGGATTTTCCTAAATTAACTACCGAAAAACTTTCAAAACGAAACAAAATCAATGATTAACAATCCCAAAACACAGAAAAGAACACTGAACTGCTTAAATGTTTTCGAAATTCACAAAAGTGTATCCATAGGAGCCAGCAATAGAATTTCCACAAGTAAACGGGAAAGGTTAGTGATTTTGCAAATTAAATATTAATAAAAATGTAAAGAAATATTTTGGTTTATAACTATTTATATATAATTTTTTGTTCTTATTTATGGACGCACAAAATGGGCTGAAAGAGTGTGTATGTACAAAATGTGAAAGAAATATTTGAGGAGATCACTAAATATTTTATTAGTTGGAATAATTGCAAATAAAAATTACATCATAATCATAGTCTTACTGTTGTAAACTACGTGAAGAATAAAATACCATTATCATTAATTCTACTAAAAATTACCTCACTTTTTCCGTCGTACGTTGTAAATTTAGGAGGGGGGCCTCAGAGGCCCCTTAAGTGTTTAAGTGTAATATTCTTCATCGGTGCATCGACGGGTTAAAACTATAGTGTGTTGCGAATTTGTGAGAAAGGGCGGGGCACGCCAAATGCCTGCCCCTCGTCCACAGGCTGGACCATATTTCTGGGACGTGTGGCCGACGGGCACTTATGGGTAGCGGTCTTACACGCAACACACAGTACTGGATACTCGGATTAACGAGAAATTTTACCAGCTTATTCAGCACCTTTCAAAACCTCTATATACAAATTTGTACGTGCTGTGAAGTATCTGGAAGTAGTGTTTTGAGACGATTGGTATTGAGACCTTTCATGACCTTACCGCCTGTAGAAGGGCAGAAATCGCTGCTCGCCGCTGGTTCTGCAGCCGTTACACACCGCGCCGCCACTATCGGCCTTTCGGCAGGGTCGCAGTTGCTTCAGAGGGCAGGTGGGGTGACAAAAACGGGTGTTTACATTGCAGGTCCCTTGCAACCTTCAGACTCGCAAAAAATCATAATTATACCAGAATAAAAAAACAGATATCCCTACAATATATTTCTAAAAGCCTTCTCCGAATTCGAACCTGAATAAAGGACCTGAATAGAGGTTACAAAGAAAATTTTCCCAATAATGATATTTAACAAAAAAATGTTCTTGCGCTTACTAACACTCTCCACAGAACGTGTGTCACTGTGTACACGAGTCTGAGAACGTGTGTCACTGAGTCCAACGCGATGTCACTGGCTATCTGGTGTGTCCCGCTGCGTGAAGCAATACCGGATTCGCAGTATTTTTTATTATTTTTGAGACGTGGTGTACCGCTGCCACCAGAAGTGAGGTCTGCGGCTACCGCTTCCACCAATGTGACGTGCCAACCTCGGAGCTGACTGACTTCAGCGCATTCGTGAGGTATCTTTGGAGTACTGTGGTTGATGTGGAAGGTTCAGTGAGTTGGGGAAGGGGGAGAGCAGTTTCCAAGTCGAGAAGGAGAGCGGGAAAACAGTTAACAAGTCACCGGCGATGGCTTTTGCCATCGTTCTTGAACGAACGCGCTTGGAAATCTGACACCGGTTGATAGACGCCGCGAAACGGTCTTGGCGCTGCCGAAACAACGGCTCGCCCGCTGCGAGAAGCGCAGAGGTCACGAAAGGTCCTGATACAAAATACCTATTAAAAACTATTACTAATATTCCATAGCACTTCAAAATTTGTCTATATAGGTTTTGCATGGTGTTCTATCAGCTGATGAAATTTCTTGAGAATCCGAGTATCCAGCATGGTGGGTGTTGCGTGTTAGAAGTGAGGGATGTGTTGATGGAGAGAGTCTTGGAGAACAGTGGTGCTACAGTCTCGACTAGCTATTCATACTTGCCACAAACTTGTTGCGGCAATATGCGACACTTTAAATTACGCGCCAAATCAGCGACGCACAGCGGCACTCCCGAAAGTATAGTAGGGGCAGCGAACCGGCGAGAGCGGGCCAATGAGGAACGAACGGCCAGTCGGCGGAGTTGAAGATAAGAAGCGAAGCTACGCCGCCAGGAGGAATAAAAGCAGGAGCCGCTACCGGAATGCCAGACCGATGTTGTATGGAGTTCCCTGTGAGAAGTAGTGATTACGTTCGAGTGATTATGTTGACCCGGTGGAGTAATTCTGGCCTTTCTGACAGTTTACGGTAAAACTACCCTTGACTAGGTATATCTTCTGGGATAACGGTAACTTGGCTTTGTTTCTGTTTATTCTTACAGTTACCGAAGAAGTGGTTTGTATGAATAATTGTCTCTGTGAATAAAAAACTGTGTTCTCGTTGATTTCTGTGTTTTCCTGGATACAACAATACTCTTGTCAGCTGCCATCTATCGCCGCCCACACGACTTTTTTTGACATTTTCCTAATTTTTCGCTTTTATAGTGGTAGAACAAAATATTAATTTTGGAATATTAAAGAACACTAAAAACCCGGCCTAAATGGCAATTTTCTTTAACAAATTAGTAGCCATTTTTAGGAAAACGGCGTTTAAGCGCAACTAAAAATGCGAAATTTGACGCTCTTTTTCACAGAAAATTTATGAATTTTAGAAAAACTCCATTTGAAGCCATTTGAAAATTTTTAACTTACAAATACAATAGTGTTTTAAAAATTGCTGGAAATTTGCATATTAACAGTGTGAGAGATCTTTCAAAAAAATGAATTTGCGTAATTTTTGTAAAAATCAAAATATACCCCAAATTGAACGTTACGTCGTATTAAAGATTATAATTAGCACTATCCGTTCGACACGTTTGAAGAAACAATTGCAGCCATTTTTAAGAAAATGGCGTTTAAGCGCTTCTGTAAATGCGAATTTTGAAGCCCATTTTCACTGGAAAATTTGTAAGTTTTCGAAAAACTTCATTTAAGTCATTTGAAGCACTTTAACTCACAAATCCATGTGTTTACAAATTGTTGGAAATGTGTATATTAACCGTGTTAGAGATCTGAAAAAAATTGAATTTGTGTATTTTTTGAAAAAAAAACAAACAAAATATCTTATCAAATTAACTTTACGTCATATTAAAGAGTGTAATTAGCACTAACCGTTCCACAATTTTGAAAAATAAAATTTGAGCCATTTATGAGAAAATAGCATTTGAGCGTTTCTGAAAATGCGGAATTTTGAGCTAGTTTTCACAGAAAACTATTCAATTTTCGAGAAACTTTATTTGACATTATTTAAAGCACATGTGCTCATAAATATTATAATGAGAGGAAATCGCCGCTAATGTAAATATTAACGACGGGAGAGACAAGTCAAAATTATTACATTTTTGTAATTTTTGCAAAAAACAACAGAATAGAGCAATATGGCATTAATGTTATCTCATAGAGCACGTTTATCAATATACCTACAAAACGTTTAAAGAAAAAATTTGGAGCTGGTTTTGAGAAAATCTGTTTTATGTATTTTTTTAAAATTGCAAATATTGCGTGCAATATTTTGCAAAAACTACTAAAATTTTCCTGAAATGACCTTAATGAAGGAACCTACTTTGAGGTATCCATATCAATAACCTTTGGAAGTTTTGTCTGACTTGCTCCAGAAGTATCTGGTTGTGTGCAAGCAGAACGTTGCCTCATTTTTGGAGGGGTGTAGAGCTGCGTAGAAGGCTTTTTCCTAATGCCCAATTGTCTATGCTCTGTACACTGAGTTCTTGTGGCCAATTGCTCCTTTTGAGACGTTTCAACTGTACTAGTGCTTCCAGAGCTTGATTTTGGAGACCATTTCATTCCTTCAAGTCTGGGAAATCCTTGATGTCCAACCTGTGTCTTTAAAAAGCTCATTAATATTATTATTGTTGTCATTGTGGTTGTGGTTGTTGTTATTGTTGTGGTTGTTGTTTGTGGTTGATGTAGTCATTGTTGTTATTGTTTATTATTAATAAAATCTTTAGATACTACGTGAGTACATACCACATAAAAGAACACAAGATCTTCAGGTAATGAGCTAAAAATTAATATTGTCCATATCAATTATCAGAAGCATGAAGCATCTACCAATCATGGAAATGTTTCTTGTGAGCAATGTCTCTGAATGTCTGTCAGGAGCCTCCTTTAAGTTGTTGGGTTTTGTTTCTTCAGACGTGATCCATTTATAATCAACTGAAACACACGTTCAATTTTTCAGATTTCCATCTAGACACCAAAATCGAGAGAAATTTGTTGCCTTTGATGGGAAATTTTTTTAAAAAATGTAAAAGGAATGAGAAAATGCAGGAACCACAAAATCTTCCATTTAAGTGATTCAGAATAATCACTGCTCCTTGTACATTCTGAAGATTAGTATTGAGCTGCTGATGATGAAACTAAATAAGTTTTCCCTAAACATTTTCAGTATTTCAGAAAGTACCTATAATTTTTTTATAGAAAGCTTTTGTAATTTTGAAAATAACACAAATTTAAATGGAATAAAAATATTCCACTTAATTTAATTCCATTCCATTTTATAGAAATAAATATTTGTACACAACAATGTGTCCAAAAATTCTTAATTCGCAAAATTAAACACCAAACAAAAGTACGTACACATGTAGCTAAAATCTCTAATTCTTCCTCCTGTCCAGACAGCAGCCAATGAAAGCAGTTCAACAATTCTTTTCCCACAATTGAAATTGGCTCATCCTCTGGTCTCAGACCTATGTGAAAATAAATCTCAGACAGTAAAAACACTGCATTCAAGAAATGTTCTCTGTTTCCTTTACTAAATCTATTCTCTGTATAAAAAAGAAACACATTGATTTCTCATAAATTGCTCTATATATATAATCAGCAAATGTATATTAGATTACAACTGATTTACAAGTTTTAATTGCAAATTACTTAATTAAAAATGATTTTACTTAATAACTGTAATAGAAACACTATGCAATCACACAACTGTCAAAACTACAAGGTTCACTACCAGGAAAACCAATTATATACAGCATTATAAACAAAACACATGAAATTATACTTACATTTAATCCTGTTGTATTGCCTGAACCAAGATAGACTGAACAGTATATTTTCCAATAAACAAAGTACAAATGGCACCATACACAATTCCTGCTTTTAAAGCAATATCTCCGTCATCCAAGGAAATAGAAAAGAGGCACTTTATTGAACGTGTATGAAAAAATTATTGAAAATTATACAGCTCGTTACTCTATTAGAAAATATATTAACTGCAAATAAAGGATGATATCAAGCAATTTCTTTATATTTTATTAAGGTTTTTGCAGGACTGAGCAACAATAAACTAAGATGAACACGCAAAAGTGTATGTAACCCTGTTTAATTGTTCAAAGATCAACTAACCATTCAGTGTGGTAATTTGGCAAAGAACGCAAAGATATGCTGAAAGCATATGTTAAAGGTATCAAGTATTGATGATCATTGTGCAGAAAAGTTGCAAAGTTAAAATATATTTTATCTCCAACCAAATGTTAACTGGTACTCAAAGAATTCTTGTGGCCCAGATGTGTTGCTAATAATGAAGTAATGTTAAAATTCTTTAAAATGTCCTTGGATTTGAATTTCACACATTTTGAAAATAAAAATTTTAAAAAACCATGAAAAAATAAGATACATGTAACAACAGTTAAATGTGAAAAAATAATAATTTTATTATAAGGTATAATGATGATTGGGGAGAGGATTTTTAAGCCCTAAAAAATCTTGAAATATGCTTTTAAAAATATGCATTTATGACCTAATAATTCTCAAATATGCACTTTAATCTGCAATTAAAATTAACAATACTTAATTTCCTGCATTGACCTTTCTTAATAAAATTCAGGGGAAGCGTGCTTGGAATGAAAAGATATATTTCGATGGTCACAGGGAAAAACTCGATAAGTTGAAATTTTGCGGAAAATTGGGGAATTATATTTAATGGAAAAGAATCATAATTATTATTTTGTGAACAAGTATGCAAGTCTCAATCTTAGGCTCTGAGGTGTAAATTGAATGTGAGTTTTGAGGTATCTTCAAATTATGTGAATCAATTTTGATAAGTAAACACGCCTATTTTTGCACAAACAGTGGCGTAATCAATATTGAATAAGTTCACTTATCTGGTTTGCGCATGCAATTATAAAAACAAGGCACTTAAACTTAGCTAAGTAATCACATATATACAGACTTTCAAAAATAGGCAATTCATGAATCAAATAGGCAATTCATTATGAAATGTGCAGAACGCATTACTGAACAAGACAGATTACAATGTTTTACAAGACAGATTACAATGTTTAAAATAAAAGAGCAAAATAAGTATCTTCTCTTATTTTGATGAAGCCTAAGAAAACTCATAAAATGAATTCATATGATGCTAGATCTTTCTCCTGTACATATTAGAAATAAAAAGTCAGAATGTTTCCATTTGTATGGGTTGTTTTGTAAAATCACTAGGAGAAACTAATGGTTTTGATGATATAGTAGTAAGTAATAGTATCCTTGTTAGGAATCATTCCTCCGGACTGTCGAGATCTTGACCCTCCTTCAAATAAATACTCCCTTGCACAAATTCAAGCTGTTAACGATCACACAGATTCATTTCCATTTTACGAAAGTCACTTCTGCTGTGCTCAGAGTTCATAAAAATGTTAATCATCTGACTTAAATATTTCAAAGATGTATGCGTTGTATAAAGAAATTCAATCCAATCATGTTTCTTTTTCTCTTTATTCTCAATACTTTCATAATAAAACCTTTGTTTTAAGGGGGGAAAAAAAAAAGACCCCTACCACAAATAAATGAAATCAAAATACAAGCAACATCAGGTGAATATAAAAGTAAAGTGCTTGCCAAAGGGATTCCCATAATTTCCTGGCTGAGAAGGCTTATGCTACAAAGAGAACTGATAAATAAATCACAAAAGTCAATCCACTGAATAAAGTATTTGCGTTTGACCTTCAACAATGCTTACATACTTCCTGCTTAAGTACTTCAGTTGCTTTTTATAAGCGTCAATTGTGAAGCTTTAACTTGACTATTAATAATTCAAGTAATGATAAAGCTACCTGACTTCTCTGGCAAAAATCGGAGGCCCTTTTAGATTAAAAAGTTGACGAGACTGGGCAAAAATTTCTTTGGGCGTCAATTCAGTGGCTTCAGTTTAGAAAATCAAATGGGTGATTGTATTTTAAACATGATTTAAAACAATTGTGAAAAATTTAGTAATATTCATTTTAAAAAAAGGGAAGACACTCGAATTTTCAAGAGCTGCCTCTTCTGAATGATGATTTTGTCATATTAAGCGAAGCCAATGAAAAGATCTGATCGATTTACTTCTTCTTATCGACAGCTCCTTTCATACTTTTTAAAAATCATTAAAAACTGACACTTCAGAACCAACTGACCCAGATTCAGAGGAAATCGATCCAGATGAGAATAATTAAAATAACTTAATTTGTGACAACTTGAATATTTTTGAAAGCATTTTTATGAGTGTATTTTCAATTGAGTTTTTCCAAAAAAAATGATTTATTTTGTAAAACATGTATGTTTTTCAATTTAATTCATTCCTTTAACTGTTAGTTGCAAATTGTATGCTTAATATGAACAAAAATTCAATTATCTGAAACTTTCTTTTTTATTTTTATTCCATCATCACCTATCCCAGTACATCAAGAATGATAAGTAAACAGGTGAAAAACTTGATGAGTCAATGGTACAAAATAAGGTAATTTGCATAACAATAGTGGAAATTACAATTTTTGAGCCAAGTAGAATTTCTGTTGTTTCATTAACCGATTTTTCAAGAACTGTTGAACTTTAGAAGTGATCTCCTGAAAAATTCACTTTTCAAGACTTACCAAGTTTTTCCCTGTGACCATCACTTTTTGTGCAAACAGAAAACATGTAATTTACCTTACTTCATGGGAGAAATAATTGAAGTAAATATTCTCCTTAGGGAAGTACATTTATGTCTTGTTGTATTTCTGCTGACTGGCTTAAAAAATATGTTATGAAGAAATATCCTACATTTGCATAAGTATTTTATCATCTGTAGAAAACAAAAAAACAAAAAAATGCAAATTGTGACATGCACTTTGTAATTGATGAACGCTCAGAAATAAATACATCGTATAATAAGTTGAAACATTAGATAAGTCTCTATTTTAATGAAATATGCAAAATTTGCGCCTATAATTACACAAATATGCACTAACAGGAAAAATTGGCCAAATATGCACTAACATATTAATCTAAGTAGCATCCAGTTCTAACGAAATGCCAAAAAATTTCACTTAGCTATGCCATGATGAAACAGACAAAAATATGGAAAATCATAGAAATCCACTCCCTAATGATGATACATGATATTGCAAAAATACTGTTTCTTTGCTTGTCGCCCTCAATTTTATTTCCATTTATACTTAAAGTTTGGTTGAAAAATTAAGTGAAGACAACAAACTTCACTGATTAGAAGTGACTTGTCCACCTTTTACTCTCTAGGTATCTTGACAACAAATTTGCCATTTGTTTGTTTCTTTAATGAATCACAAGTTTTTTAGAATTTTAAATATTAATACTCTTATTAGTTTTATTAATAATTATGAATCTATTTTTTGATACTACAACTATGTCAACTAGTCTTTTCTGTTCTTTGACAAAAATAAATCAAATAAATGCAAATGATACACTCTGTTCTGTATGAGATCTATCATTATTTTGCTGAATAATGTAATATTTAATGTATCTAAAGAAACAGTATTAAAATTTACATTTAAAGTAGGCAGCTAAAACTTAGCAAACTTAGTAACTTGGCACTTTTTTCAGCAAGGAGGAATTTGCAATACTAATTTATACCTCAATTCAGAGAGAAGACAAGTATAATTTCCTTTGATTATGATGAAGTATCATCATCTCCAGGTAAACAATGGAGATAGTAATGGCTAACATTGAAAGTAATGGCTGTCGGGATCCACATGCTCACAAGGGAAATGGATCGATGTCTGAACCTCCACATGCAGACATTCATGTTTGGAAACATACATATGAGTCTTGCAGTTGCAACCTTTTGCACTGAGAACCAAATGAGAGTAGAAATGTATACAGAAATTTCAGAATTAAATATTTGCCATTTAACCCTGGAATATTTTGAAATGTAATAATAGTTAAAATACAGTTACATTATTGGGCACTGTAAATCTCAAACCAGACTAGTGCGCATCACCAATGTGACTGCGGGTGTGGACTGGCAGGTGGGAAAAGAACCACATCACTGATGCGGCAAGGTGAGGAGAAATAGGGAGTAAGGTGTAAAGAGTGAGGGCGTGGAGGGAGGGGAATTACCAACGTACAACATTGCTCCGAAGTGGAGATTTGTACAGTTGACAAGTTTATTTTGTATTTCAGTGTTAATTCTCATTATTCCCATAACAATCTACTACATAGCTGCATAAAGGGATGGGCCAAATACTTTAAATTTGGTATTTACTAAATACTTCATCAAAATACTTTGTAAATAAGTATTAAAATACATACTCAAAATACATGCAGTTTTGAATGGCTAAATATATATGTATTTAAAATACTTCAAATACTAAAAATACAGTAAATACAATAATTTTGCATTATAATTTTTTTATTGCAAAAATATATTGTAATTGTCATTTACAATAAATGACTAATTTTTAGTCATAAATTTCTGAACAGTAACTAAATACATTCAAATATTAAGCACTTTGACTTATAGGCCTACTTTCACACCAACAATAAAAGATATAAAAAATATGTATCACTCAAATAAGCAAAATTTCCTTTTAAACGACTAGTTTTTCAAAGAAATCTTCTGACAATTAACTCCTAGTTGGCAAATGTATAAAACTCGCAAAGGAAAACAGTTGTTGAATTGATGCTGATGAACATAAATCAGTGTTATAAGGAATAAATGCTTTTTTTACTGAGGCATTTTTAATTATTTACATCATTTAAAATGAAAATAATTTAAGTTCATCAGCTGAAAGGAGCTTTTATTTTTGTTTCAATGAGGTCTATCCACTAGCAGAAACATAAAGAATCATTATCTTCTTCACCTCTATTTAAAGTATTTTAAGTATTTTTTATATATACCTATTTATGTATTTAAATACATCTCTAAAATAGATGTCCAAAAAACTCAAAAGTACAGTTTTTAAAATACAAAATGTATTTAAAATATGTATTTCAAATAGAAGTATTTAAATACTGCCCAACCCTGGCTGCATAGCATGGTTATAACATACAGCAAAAATTAATTTTAGTAGATTTAATAGATTTAAATGAGTAGTACACATAAAATTCGATTCTATTACGGAACTCCAGTGCACGGCAAGCGATGATTGCCTCACTCGACAGTTTCACCAGAAACGCAAAGAAACGTCCCTGTGCCCAGTCCCTTTGGCAGACGCACCGGGTGTCTGGTAACACGACAGACAGTCCGAATTTTGTGTCCAGAACTAACATTTCAACTCAATTTTCTTGAAGACAATATTTTTTTCGGAAAACTGGATCTGACATTCTTCATAAATGACAACAAAGAATCTGGAGTTGGAGCTTCTGGACACCTGTATCTAAAGCCTTCAAAATAAAAAAAACAAAAAAAAAACTGCTCCATCGTTTTTATTAAATTTTGTTGTTGAATAGTGTAAAGGACGTTTGAGAGAATGGTGTGGGTCTCATATTTGTTGAATACTTTGATTTTTTGAAAATTGCAAAAGTTCAACATTTTTTCGAAGCCTTCCTACAACTAAAATACTAAAGATAAGGGATTTTTCCCTTAATAAAATCTGTTCCTTAGCGGAAGATTTTGAAATATGGTCATGTACAATTTTTCGAAAATGTGAGTACTTTTCGAGTAATTTTGTGTGAAAATATGGGGAGAAAGTACATGCTGTTTTAGCACCACTAGTTTATCTCTTGATTATTTCAAGACATTCTTCTGAAGTTGAAATAATGTTTTCTAACATTGAATATTGAACTGTATCTACAAAAGGAACACTGGGGAATACTTCACTCTCATGCTTCTATAAAATGGAAATGCAGCTGAAACTTATAAATAAAAGAAACAATATCACAATGTTGACAAATGCATTCACGGATACTAAATATTTGGTTTTCCCTAAAAAATAATTTATAAACTTGTAAATAAAAAAAAATCGGCGGAATGTCACATACCACATCTTACTGTGACTTCAAGATAATCATAATTTACCTGAGTAAATCTAGGGACTTCCAATCTAGGGAGTTCGCCAAATAATTGGTCTTCCCAAGCCCATTTTCCTGAACCATTTAGTTGCTAATGAAACAGTTCTAAACACTGTATGCAGATGATCATAGCCATCATCGCTTCTTTTTCTGGAGGCATTTTTAAGTCCCGTTTCTTATCCATACGATTAAGGGGAACCATGTGGCCCCACTCTCTCATCTCCTGCTGAGTCCATAACTCTCCTACTTGAGACAGAGTTTTAACACTAGAAGGACCGGGTGTGTCAAAATGACACATTTGTGACACATACTACAATGTAGTGCTTGAGTTTTAAAAGGTAGAAAACTGGTTCTTTGTAAGTGCTTTCTTTAGTGCATGAACTTCATGTGCTGTAAAGCTCAATGCTGTGATTTTACAGAATTGCAAAAAATCTTAGATATACCTAGAAGGACCGGCATGTGTCATATTGACACAGTATACATTTCCAAGTCTTGATATTTCATTTTTGTATTGTACTTCCATTTCCCATTGGAAGAAGTATACCTCTGGTTTTCAGATTCATAAGACTATTGTTACCTTCTTGAAATTCGATGCATGACGATGATAACGATCCATTAGAAATCGCTGGATTCATCCTGTTCTTTTTGAACCCACAGTATTTGTTACAGAGAATTTTCAGTGTGCAAAACTTGCAACAGGGTGCTAATTGCAAGCCGTGAGTGTGTGTGTGTGTGTGTGAAACTTTGTGTAATGAGTACAGAAAAAGGAATAAATACTTCCTGAACTTTAAAATTTTACTAAAGAAAACAGTGAAGGTGGCAGTTACAGCAATGGAGACATTTGAGCAAATGACATGGGTGATGAAATCAAGGATTCTGGTATATATTCTATTGAAGAAGTAGAACAAGAACAAGAAGAAATGTCTAATATTATCCAAAAAGTAGGAATAGCAGTAGTCGGAACTTAGTGAGTGAGGGGAGGGGGGCTTGAACATGAACTCCGATAACTTTTTTCTTCTGTGTCACTAGCAGAAAAGCTGAATATGAATAAAATAGGTATAATGAGAAGGAATCAGCAAGATCTGACACTTGAAAATCACACATCAAAAATATCAAGGCAGTTTTGTCACAGTGAATTTTACAACTTTGGACAAACAAAACTTCGATCAAACTCTAACAGATTTTTATTGAAAAAAGAATAAAAATGTTCGAATCCTGAGCACCTTACATGACAGCATTAGCACACAACTCTGGGAAAAAGTAGACGACGTTTTTTTATAAAAGGATAGGCGGAGATAAAAACATTGCATCAGATGGTTCGTAAATATACAGTGCGCCCAAGGAGGTGATGATGGCCAGTTCATTTTATTGAAGATCCTAGATATCCCAACAGCAGATGCATAGATCTTGTTCACGAAAGATGCAAGAAAAACATTTTCTTGTAGATTGCAAATTATTCGCAAGATAGTAGATGAAATGTCGTCAGAAAATGTTAAATGTTACCCTTCACTCTTGATAAAAAACACTGTTACACCTAATCACATGAAAAGGAAGCATTGCCAAAGAGAAATCAAGTATAGCAACTTTACCTCTCCTGTATGTTGTATGAGTTGAAAGTTTGTTTACGGAAAATGCTGTGAGAAAAAAATAAGCATGCCTACACCGTATTTATTTTCTTTCTCCATTAATATGAACATTACATTTTCATAAACTAACAAATATTCATTAACGTTTTCATTTATTGCTCAGTATCTTCTCTATTATTTCAAGTTCTGTAAAAGTTTCTACAATTTTGAATTTTGTAAATTCAAACTTTTTGAAGTATAATGTATTAAAATGTTCCAGAAATATGTGCATTTATCCACTTTACATTGCAGTGCGTAAGAGAAATCTATAATATTAGCTCTTCAAGTGCACAGGAGATCATGTGTCAAAAGGACACACAATGGTCCTTCTAGGTAGAATGAAATTTCGGTCCTTCTAGTCTTAAACACTCTAATCTGGCCATTCTGGTGGTAGTGCTAGAAATAAATACAAAAAGAAACAACAACATTAGATATGGTTTACCATTACTTCAAGGAACAAAGGTAAAATTAATTTTAAGCTTTAATACATCTCGCCTACAAGTATAAAAGCATCTTCGGATTTAACTATACCTAACATACATTCTTTTACTTATAAGTTTTCATTAAACAATGTAATAATTAGTGCACATTACAATGTTTCATTAAGTTGAGGTTTAGTACTCACATTTTAACACCTAAATCATATCATGTAGGGTATATTGCTTTAGTAGTAATATAATATAATATTAGTATTTATTTAGTAATAATATAATATTTTAAAATCTTTTGGTGAGTAAAGTTTTTCAAATCTTCATTTACTATTAATTATTTTATTCTGTTTTGGATATTTGAACATTGCAGCTTCACAAGACAAATTACATATGGGGAACTATATGGGATATAAACCTTAGGATTTCGCTGGCTAAATATATGTCAATTGGTTTATCTAGAGTGCCCATTTCTCAGATTCAGTTCTTCAAATAGTCCCACAAGTAGGTTATACTTCAAAAGTTTTATCTCCCATTGGATGAAGTTTCAATTTTTTACTTTAACCATTATGTGTTCTAGTTTTGTTTTATATAATGTTTATAAATTTACATTATCTCAATATGGGACGCTGGGTGGTTTGATTCATTAGGAAGAGGAGATACTAATTTTGCTGCTTTTTCATCTGTTTAATTACCTGATATTTTTTTTGTTTGAAGGTATCCACACATATATAATAGTTTTTCCATATGAAATAGAGTTGAGAGTTCATTAAAACAATGTTCACACAAATTGATTTCTTAATATTTTTATTTCCCCTAGGTGCAATGACACTCAATGAGTCAGTTAAAAAGGAGAAATTTGAAGTTACTTGATTTTATTTCAGTTAGGGTTTAACTAAAGGCAAACATTTCAGTGGCAAAAAACAATATTACTGGGTATTTAGACAGGAAAACCGTGGGCATATCAGAATATCTACATTATTATTTATGCGGAAAGGCAATTGAATATCCAGTTCCTTGAAAAAAGTTTGAGACATTGGCACATACGTGAATGCTTTCTTTGTGTCTATTTCATAGAAAAGTGGTCCATATACTACAATAGGACTTGTCGTTTTCTTGAGATATTCTGCCATTGTTTCTATTTTCAGTGCTTTAAGGGGTTTTCCAGATTCAGCGGGAGTTTAAATTGATATAGTTGAGGAATATCAGGATAAAGTTTTGTTACTATGCTTTGAATTTGGAGAGATACGGCCTAAGGTATACTATAATGATTGATAGTCAGTGAAAATTATTAAAGTCTTTGCCAAACAAAATGATTTAGGTACCGGGATTTAGAGTTGTGATGGCATTAAAAATAGTTTTTCTCTTGACAAACTGAAACCACATTTACAGCCAGAAAGAGAGATGTACATCTTCTAGAGCAAATCTATTCATAATTTGCAACGTTTGAAATGTTACCATGTAAGAAAAAGATGTTGGATACTTACCTAAATAAACTACAGCTCTGACCATCAAGTGTTCACTCAATTAAGTTACTGCAAAAAGCTAACTGGAGTGGCAATCACATATCATTTCAATGGAACAAAACACTCAATCATAACAATTGACAACAACCTTTTATTGACATGGTTATTTACACTCTTATAATACCAAAAGTAAAACCAAAAGACATTACAGTAGTTCTGATTATAATAAACATAAAAAATTAAGAAATCATAAGAAAAATTAACCAATTTGAACTACATATATTATATCATTTTCGTCATCTGTAGGATTTACATGTATTAGAGAAATAAACCGATTATTTCTTTATTTTTCTCTCACCAAATGAAAAAATGAAAAATTTTAGAATTGCATCATGATAACAAAATATACTTTTAAATTTTTCATAAAAAATAATTACAATACAAGCCTTTGAACAAACTGTCAAACTTTTAATGCAAATAATAGAACCTGCATGAGTCTTTGCATTTCTTTTTATCTTCTTCCCTTTTTCTTTTTGGCTCCACCGCCTCTGCCCCCACCTTGAGACTGGCCTTGATCACCACCCAGTTTTCCTTGTCTGGTCTTTAGTTTTGGTATCATCTGGCATGCATGAAGCATAACAGAATCTCTTGTTGGAAAGTTAGGGTTACAAAGTGACCCATCATCGTTTTTCAGTTGAACTCTAATACGTCCTGTATATAATAATTTTTTACTGCGTTCACGACTATACATTTTATCTTCCACTTCAACTCTCAACCCCGCTGCCGCAAGCACATCTCGAATTTCCTGTTGGGTTGGGTTTTCAATTGCCACATCTTTTGGAACTCTTCTTCCTTCTGCCAGGGTCTTCCTGCTGTTTAAATAAGCAGGATAGATACAGATCCACCTTTCAATATCACTATGTTTTTTGGTGTCTTTCCACGGTCCAGCAGCATTAACAGCCATTTTTCTTCACTGTTAGTATGAAAAGAAAACTGCAGACAGCAACGCCATCTGTGCATGTTTCAGTGAACTCTTTATTTATTTATTTATTTATTTATTTACGTCAAAAACAGTTAAAAACTGCGTATGACGAGCTATGGGGAGAAGTGAATTTTGTGCACGTTTTCATAATTCTGTGGTCTCTATCCTAAACCATATTCTAGTCGAATTTTGAATACAGAAAAGAGAGTTTTTTTCGAGTTTTGTTGACAAAATATTCGCTCCTATATAATAAAATATATTTTCAAAGGTAAATTAGCTATAAATTTCTGCCCTGAACCCTCATGTTCTTCATGAAAGAATAATACTTTTTGCCGCGATAATATGAAAAACGATAATTTGAATAACTATATTTCCCACTGAAATTCAGAAGACGTGCACAAATAATGAAGTTACATTTATGTCCAGAAGCAAAACAAGGGACCATCTCAGCATTTGCTCAAGGATCAGGAAACTGGACGAAAAACCTGATCGAGATGGGGGCCATCAACCCAGAAACTGTGGTACAATACTTGTTACAGGTTCTTTAGAATTATACAGTCCAAATGATAAATAATTACATTAACTATCATTGTTAAAATTAATTCTACTTTCCTTTTTGATGCTCGGTATAGTCTCGAATTGTATAGAAACAGTTATGCAGCAGAAAAGATTTTACTTGGGACTTAAACTTTTCTATGGAATTTAATCGTTTAATGTCTTCTGGCAAAGTGTTGTAGAGTAATGTACATGAATTGTATGTGAATTTTTTGTAGTGAGCTGTTGATACTGCCACCTGGTGAATATGATTACTACGTCGTGTGTTATACTTATAGACATCGGCGTTTGCTGAAAATATATTCCCGTCCTTAAGTAAGTCATTTTTGACAAAAACTACTGATTCGTAAATCAGGAGACAAGGTAATGGTAAAATTCCTAGATTAATAAAGAGTGACTTACAAGAATCACGTGGGTTGGATTTGCTTATTATTCGTACAATTCTTTTTTGTAATCTGAAAGTCTGTGAACTATAAGATGTGTTTCCCCAAAATATTATGCCATATCTCAGGCGGGAGTGAACATTGGCAAAATATACACAACGAGCTGTATGAAGGCTGACGGAATTTGAAAGAATTCTGAACGCGTAGCATAATGAGCTTAATTTTGTGTTCAATTCATTTAAGTGGGCATTCCATTTGAGGTTTGACTGAATTGATAGACCTAAAAATTTTGTTACATTAACATCAGTCAATGGCACACCGTTCATTTTCAATGGAGTACAGAATTTTTTATTTGATATGGAAAACTGCATTGAAACTGTTTATTTTCATTTACTTTTAATTTGTTATTACGGAACCAATTTGAAACGTCTGATATTGTACTATTTACGGTTTCTTTGTTGCAAAGAATATTTGTATCATCCGCAAAGAGAACTGTTCTTCCGTTTCGAATCGCTAAGGGCATCTCATTTACGTATAATAGGAAGAGAATAGGGCCTAAAATCGATCCTTGCGGGACTCCACGTACAATTGGCAAAGAACCGGAAAGGTGTGTACATAAAGTTCCATCATTCCAGTAAGGTATTTCTACTCTCTGAGATCGTTGTTTAAGGTACGAACATAGCCAATCTAGAGCAATACCACGGATTCCATACGAAGGTAATTTTGAAAGTAAAATGTTATGATCAATGACGTCAAAAGCTTTTGAAAGATCTAAAAATATTCCAATAGTTGCTTCGTTTTGATCCAATGATGAGGCAACATCCTTAAGAAAAGAAAAAATGGCTGTTTCCGTAGATTTTGATTTCCGGAATCCATGTTGGCAATTTGAAAACGCGTCGTGTTTATTGAGAAAGGTTTCCATTCGCACATAAAAAAGTCTCTCTAATATTTTTGAAAAAACTGACAAAAGAGAAATTGGCCGATAATTTTGAACTTCATTTTTGTTGCCTTTTTTGAAGAGCGGCTTAATCTTAGCTGTTTTAAAAATGTCTGGAAAAATTCCGGTGCATAAGGATGCATTAAATATGTGAGTTAACGGGTGTATAATGGCTGGCGCGCACGTCTTTAACAAACAATCCGGAAATTCATCTAAACCGGCCGAATATTTATTTTTTAATTTACCGATTATTTTGAGAATTTCATAGGAAGAGGTTTCGGAAACGAACATAGTGTCTAAGACTTTTAGGGAAACGTCAGATGTTGAATTTTGTGGCTGAAAACCCTTAGTGAGATCGACAGCAATTCTCGAAAAGTATTGGTTAAAGAGACTAGCCACTGTTGCCGGATCGTTCACATCTCTATCGTTATCTTTTAAAACAACATTCTCTATAGGTTTCTAGTTGGTTTGGTCGCATTTTTTACTATATCCCACATTGATTTTGTTTTGTTATTTGAGTTCAAAATATCCTGATCGTGTTTCATGATTTTAGCCTGCCTTATGACTTTTCTTAACAATGATTTGTATTTTTTAAAGTACAGGAGGAAATCTTGAGATACGTTATGATGCTTAGAAATGAAAGATAGAATTCGTTTGTTTTTACAT
This sequence comes from Acheta domesticus, assembly GCA_031308135.1. Classification (NCBI taxonomy): domain Eukaryota; kingdom Metazoa; phylum Arthropoda; class Insecta; order Orthoptera; family Gryllidae; genus Acheta; species Acheta domesticus. The sequence goes on from JAHLJT010008446.1 coordinate 20,092,394, forward strand.
GATGTTTTAATCCCTTGTGTTATCCAAGAATTGTTTTTGCGTGAAATATTTAATTTTCTTTTCTGAAGAGGAAAGCAAGTGTTAAAATGAAATGAAAGCGTTGAAAAAAAAGAATAATATTTATCGTTTGTATCAATAGTATTATAAACTGCGTCCCATGACTCCTGCAGCAAGTAATCAATAAATAATTTTATTTTACTTTTAGAAAACACTCTACTCATACGTGTATTATTTATTGTGTCATTGTTCGCATTTCGTATAATGGTAAGAATTTGTGCATCGTGGTCACTGTATCCTAAATCTTTTGTTTCAATTTCATGTCGAGTAGTGGTTTTGTTAATTATAATTTGATCGATTGCCTTCTTTGAATTTACTGTGATCCGTGTAGGTACTTTTATTGTAATATCTAAATTGAAGGAATTAATTAAGTTAAGAAACTGCTCTTTCTCGGAAGATTCGACCAGAAAATCAATATTAAAATCTCCACATACAACAATGGATTCAAAAGAGCGATTGATGACTTTGATAAGTGTTATCTCTAGTTTTTCTAAGAACAAAATGTAATCTGCAGCTCTCTTTGTTGGAGGCCTGTAGATGCAAAGCAATATCATTTTTAGCACAGGAAGATGTACAACAGAAATTTCAAAAACATTTTCAACGGCATACTCATTGAATTCCGTCAAGGAGATTCAATCAATATTATTTTTAACGTAAATACAAGAACCTCCATATGCCGGACTTTTATGAGATTCTCTTTTTCTATGAACTGAGATTCTCTTTGAACTGAGATGAGGGCGAGCGTCTGTAGAGGCAATGCAATGCCAGTGCGTGATCGGACTTGTTTTGATGCAGACATTTGTGAATTCTGTTACTTGTATATTTAAGATTAGTAATAAATAACGTTTATACAGAACAAATTAATAGGTTATGGGCCCAGGCCACGTGTGAATCGTATTCTCTTGTGATTGGAGCCGAAATTGAACTTCCGAAGAAAACGTGCTGGATTTTTTTTCTATTCGTTTGAACTGGAATTTTGTGTGTAAACAGCAAACATGGCTACCGGGAGTGACTACAAAATACAAGTGGATAAGCTTGATGGACCTGAAGACTGGGCAATGGCATATTTCGTGGTGTTGCGTGCGTATGAACTTGAAGACATTGTTATCGGTTCGCGAGCGTGTCCTGATTTGGGAGTTAATGCAACTGCGGCACAAAAAGCAACTTATAAACAATGGAAAAAGGACGACGCAAAAGCGACAAGTTTGTTAGCAAGTGCGCTAGGAAAAACTATTGCCGAGCTCGTTTTGACTTGCACCAGTGCTGCAGAGATTTGGACATAACTGAGTGTGCGGTTTGAACGCAGCAGTACGCAACGGCTGAATATGCTGATCGAGTCATTTTTCCGCGTGACGCGTGACGACAAAGAAGACGTCAGTACGCTTGTCACGAAACTGCAGAAGTTGTTCGTAGATTTGAATGATGAATTGACGAAGAATAAAGAGAATACTTTGTCCGAGAGAATTTTGACTGGCCGTATCTTATTTACGCTGAGAATAGAATATGACAATTTTAAAGACTTTTGGGACACGATTTCGTCGGAAAATCAAACCGTGAATTTGTTGATTGAAAAATTGTGGGCGATTGAATTGCGTGATCAAGGGAATGTCGAATCGACTGCGTTTGTTGCACGCGGTGGTCCTAACAAGAAGCCTTGTCATAAAATTGACACCGGGGGAAAATCAAAGAAGAATGTTCAACGAGCAAAACAGAAGTTTCCATGTCACAAATGTAAGCAGTTGGGTCATTGGGCAGTAGAGTGTCCGGAGAAGAAGACAGATGGCGCTGATGGAAACAGAAGTCAGTCTGATGCAAGTGTAGCGTTTATGACGCATGTCATGGGTGCATCAGTCGATAACATTATAGAAGCCGACAAGTGGTACTGCGGCAATTGCGCCACAAATCACATCACCACGAATAAACAGTTTAATTAAAATTTTACATCGTATGAGAAGTTTGCCGTTCCTGAAAAGATTTCGCTCGGGAAACGAGGTGTAAATGTGCTGGCTCATGGACAAGGAAGTGTGAACGTACGTCTGAATAATGCTTGGTCAAATGGCGTACTGGAAAACGTTTTGTATGTTCCTGAAACAAGTGCCCATTTATTTTCCGTGAAAGCAGCTGCGAGAAAAGGTTTTTCTACGAGACTTGATGATCTAAGTGTCGGCGGTGGCTGCTGCATTTGGAATGAAGCTTGCTCAATTTGATGCCATAACCGCCTTTTTGAACGGCGTGCTTGAGGAAGACGTGTATATGGAACAACCGGAAGGTTTTGAGGACAATACTGAACGAGTGTGTTACGTGAAGAGAAGTTTGTATGGCTTAAAACAAGCGACGCGCTGCTGAAACAAGCCATTTGAGAAGTTTATGAAGAATGCTCGATTTAACCCATTAGTGCCTAGCGGGACATAAATGGTACGCGAATTGCGGTTTGAATTCGCGCATGCTCAGATGCTGAAATGGACAAGTTTAAACTTGTTTCGTGCATGTCTCTTTTCCTTAACGTCCACGTGTTCAGATTTGTTAGAGCAGTTGCGTCGATTCATCGTCAGAGCCTAGTAAGAATTTTCTTTTCTAGAAGTTATTTTTTTGTTCGCTCCGTTCGAGACAACATGGATGACGAGTGAGTATAACTTGAAAATGGTTGCATCAACAAAACACATATTTTGTATGAAAGTTATAAAAGACTTAATAATCAGTATTTTCATTCAATGAATTCCCTCTCATTGTTGGCAAGAAACTTATATTCTTAGAAAATTCGCTGTACCATTTATGGTACGCTAAGCTCTAATGGGAGCATTTCACTTTACATTTCATTTTCGATCTTTTGACGAAATGCTGGCAGTTTTTACGCATTTTTGTCATTTGTTGTTATAATTATAATAATAATAATAATAATAATAATTATTATTATTATTATTACTACCAAAAAACAGTTTTCGAGATTCTCAAATATTCACATGCTAATCGGTATTGGTTCGAGTATTGTTTATTTCATTACATGCAATGCTTTTTTTCTAATAATTACCAAACTTATATTTGTTTTACAAAACAGATATCTATAAAAGTTATTAGTTTTTGTTGATTTTACTATGATTGTACTTTCAGAGAATTTTCTAAGAGTCTTGCTCCAGGATTTACAGTAAAAGAAGCCCTCGATCTTTTATTTGAGAACGCAGATGTTGAAGCACTTTTTATTGCTCCACCTGATTGTAGTATTTTATCTGATGAAGATTCCGGGGATGAAGATGATGGTGGTATTCCCGACAATCTCAGTTAACGGCAACTCCTTGCAGAAGCGGAGGTAAGAACAGTTAATGGGGAGGAAAGAACCTCTGAAGTGAGTAATACTAATTGTCCTTCAATTTCTGAAAACGGATGTTTTGCGTCACAATTGCCTCCAAAGAATACCCCAAGCACTTATCCTCAACACGTACGAGATACAGAATGGATAACGGGTGATTTTGAAAACCATAATCGGGAATTAATTCCTCCAGAAGTTCCTAGATTTGAAGCTGTAAGTGTTGTTGATTTTTTTGAATTATTTGTGGATAATGATCTAATCAGCATACTTGTTGAAGAGTCCAATAGGTACGCTTTAAGTAAGAACTATCCAGATCCTAATATTTTGGCAGATGAAATTAGATGTTTCATAGGTATTCTGATTCTCAGTGGTTATAATATATTGCCTTCAAAAAGGAATTACTGGGAAACTCAGAGTGATACTTACAATGAGCTTGTGTATAATTCCATGAGAAGGAACAGATTTGAACTTATTTTACGCTTCATGCACTGCGTAAATAATAATGATTTCAATCCAACAAATAAAGACAAACTTTGGAAAATCAGGCCATTGATAGACCATATGAAATTCAGATTTTCCAAATATTTCTCACCAGAAAATAATTTGTCCTATGACGAAAGTATGGTGAGGTATTTTGGCAGGCATAGTCTGAAACAATACATTCGGGGAAAGCCTTTGCGTTTTGGATACAAGGTTTGGTCCTTGAATACTCCTAGTGGATACTTGGTAGACTTCGAAATATATCAGGAAAGTCTATTACTGCCAATTCTGAGGCAGACAAAACTTTTGGCAAATCAACAGCTCCACTAGTAGAAATGATAAACAGCATGCCACCTGAAGTGAAAAATCTGCCATTTCATTTCTACTTCGACAACTTGTTCACAAGTTTCAACTTGTTAATCCACTTAAGAGATCATGGTTACGATGGTACAGGCACGATAAGGGAGAACCGAATACCAAAGAACTGCCCACTGCTAAGCAAGACTGAAATATTGAAGCTGGAAAGGGGTAGCATTCATTCTGCCATAGATAAGGACAACGGAATCTTCTCTGTAAGTGGAATGATAATTCTGCAGTATGTGTTGCATCGAATATCTACGGAGAAAATCCTATTACTAATGTAAGAAGATATAGCCAAAAAGAGAAAAAACACATTCAAGTACCTCGTCCATTCCTCCTTACACAATACAATAAATTTATGGGAGGAACTGACAGAATGGACCAGAATATCGGTCAGTATCGTATACATATACGTAACCGGAAGTGGTATTGGCCATTATTCACATGGCTGATTGATGTAGCCATCCACAATGCCTGGCAACTATTTAGAAGACAGCAGCCAATCACCCATCTGAATTTTCGTAGAGAATTAGTGCAGGTGTATCTCAAAAAGTATTCTGTGCCACCAAAAGGACCAGGCAAAACACCTGCATTAATGAACAGTAATGACATACGTTTTGACCGTCTGGATCATTTGATTCAAAAAATTCCAGATGAGAAGAGAAGGAGATGTGCAGGTTCCAACTGCAGCACTAAAGCTCGAACACAGTGCAGAAAGTGTGATGTTGGCTTATGTGTAGACTGCTTCATTGAGTATCATACACGATAGTATCTATTATCTTGTCAAACTGAATCAATATCAGTATTTTTAACTAAAATAAATGTATTATGTTTCATTTTCATGAATAAATAATGTAAACCAGTTTCTATTTATTTTGCTCTCATTAGTGCTTAGCGTACCATTTATGGTACGGGGCATTTCTACTAACTGACATGTAAGACATTTATTTTTATCATATTAAAGCATTTCATTAAATAAATATAATCAAATTCAATGTCTAAAACAATGAAAATCAAGAAAAATTATTCTGGGCACTAATGGGTTAAAAACAGTAATACTGATCCATGTCTGTTCTACCGCAAGAGAGATGGGAAACATGTGTATGTTGCAATTTTCGTTGATGACGGAGTGGTTGTTGCAACAGATATAGAAGAACTTGAGGAATTCATCGAAATGTTACTACAGGAATTTCATACAACAAGAGGTTCTCTCAGAAACTTCTTGGGCATGAGAATACAGCAAAATGAAGAAGGATCAATAACAATTGATCAAGAAGACTACACACGAAAAGTTTTGGAAAGATTTGGAATGACCGAGTCTACTCCAATTGGACGCGAGGACAACGATGAAGGAGAAAAGGTCACAGCCAAGGTACCTTATCGTGAGGCAGTAGGTTCTTTAATGTACCTGACTACAGCTACACGTCCTGATGTTGCTTTCGCAGTTAATAAAGCAGCTCGGGCCATGGAAAATCCTACAAATCATGATTGGAATCAAGTGAAAAGAATATTTCGATATTTGAAGAGCACTGTAATCTATGGAATCGTCTTCAGGAACGGTCAAAATTTGAAGGTCTACTGTGATGCTGACTACGCCGGTGACAAGAAAAGACGTTCAACGACAGGTGTCATTGCAACCTTCAATGATGGAGCAGTTTCGTGGACCAGTCAGTTGCAGAAGTCAGTGGCAACGTCGACTACAGAAGCTGAAATAATAGCAGCAAGTGAAGGAGCTAAGGATTTAATATGGCTGAAAAGATTACTATCTGAATTGCTGGAAACTGTGGAAAAATCTCCTACGCTGTACATCGATAATGTTGGTGCTCTAAAATTAGCTAAGAAGAATCAGTTATCCAGAATATCATCATAGATCAAAGCACATCGAAGTTCGCCGTTTCTATGTAAGGGAGATATTCTTGGATGGAGATCTGGAATTGGAGCACATAGACGGAACTAATCAGCTTGCTGATCTACTGACTAAACCTCTGGAGAGGGTTAGATTTAAGATGCTACGTGAAAGGATTGGGATACAGAAGATTGCGTCCACAGACTGTTAAATATAGTTTATTTTGTGTAGTTTGTGTTCATTTGATCTTTTCTTTTGGAGGAAGTGTTAGTATGAAAAGAAAAATGCAGACAGAAACGCCATCTGTGTATGTTCCAATGAACTCTTTGAACTGACAGGAGGGCGAGTCGTCTGTAGAGGCAATGCAATGCCAGTGCGTGATCGGACTTATTTTGATGCAGACGTTTGTGAATTCTGTTACTTGTATATTTAAGATTAGTAATAAATAACGTGTATACAAAACAAATTAATATTCACAATGTTCTAAGCATTGTTGTCTAGCCCATAAATTGAACCGTGATTTCTCTTCCACCGTGAATGATCAAGTTAAAATTTCGAGGAACCACTAGTATAAACGTTTCTGAAATATCGTGCCTTTTTTTGTATGTCCATTAAATAATTCATTGCAACAAACAACTCACTAAAAAGTTATGAAGGAAAACCCGTTGTGTTTTATCATTGATATATAATCGGCACCCTCGAAACTGGCCTGCGTTCATACTGCGTATATATTGATTCGAGACAACATGGTGGAATGTGTAGGCCATGCTCAGTCCATGTGGGCATTGCACAAGCTGCTGTCGTGATTGTAGAAGCGTTTGTGTTAGTTGCTGCAGTTTAATATCGTGTTTTTTATGTGCTGCTCTTAAGTTTCTTTCATGTGTCCAAGTTTCCAGTGAATGAAACTTAAAAATGCTTGGCTCAAGTACATAACCTCCATCGTATTTCTGTCATTCTGATATTTGAAATCTATAAACATAGAGAGTGTTACTTCCAAAATGCCTATAGAACTCGGTGAAACTCCTGAATGAATTTCTATGGCGTAAACCTCTATTGCATTTATGTGGTTCTAATATCTGCGTTCCCATAAAAGAGTACTCAGCCCGGAACGAAAACACGACTTCGATCTAAAACCAGTAACCTCCTTTGCACGTATGTAGATCTAGTGTGTGGGATCTATATGGAGAAAGGGTATGTACCCTCGTGGAAACATAAAATTTCGCGTCGAAAATGCCTTGGCCCGCGGGTTTGATGGCGATGGACATCGCTCACTGCGGAAAGCGACATCTAACGGTGGGTTTGAAAACTACTTTCTCTCCACCGAACTATGAAGATGAAATACATTTGATTGGGGCGTATGAAATATTTTAACGCCCATTGAGAGCTAAAAAGTAGTACAGAAGTAAAAGACTTCCGCGATTCCTACCCATGAAACTAAATTGACACTATTTTTGGAAACGTAATGTTGCATTCAAGTTGCTTTAATTTAAAATGTGTTGTTATAAAAAAGGTAAACGAGCAGCGAAAGGATGGCTCAGTGCCAAAGTGTTGTTCCCGAACTGGAAAAGTGGCAGGTTCGATTCAGAGTCTACCAGAATATTTTATCCATTCTACATTGCCACAAGATCTTCTAAATTAAAACATTCTACATTTGTCTTGTCAAAGTTATGCATAAAGCAGTCAAAATTCGCTTTCGTAAAGAAGGAAAATGTTTGAATTCTGAAGAAATTAGAAAATTGATCGCTTGTATTTGAAATAATAAATTTTAACCTTCACCGTGCGCGCCATTTTTTATAACTATTTTTTATTCTGCTCGCCTGGCAGTGTTTGAACCGCCCAGGGCTTTTGGGGATTTGTAAAAGATTTGAGCCAGCATGAGCAGGACTAGACACCCAAAACATTACAAAAATAATTGTTTCTGTTTAAAATCTAAACAGAAAAATTCCCCAACTGACGTGGAACAAACAACACAAGTAAAAATTCAATGTTAGCTGATAATAACCTGCCTATACTCGCTATGTTAGCACAATACTGCATTTATCTCCGTAGTATTGACATTGAATGCTATTTGAGATTTCTTTCGCGTTATAAAGATTTTTCTTATTTTAAGCAACATCAAAACAAAATAATATAATTATAATTTTTTATTTAAAAAAAAAAGTGAAACCACAAACATTGCCTATCACACATTTAACATTTGTGATAGCAAATCATGACGGAAAGAGGTCAAGACGTTTAGTTTTCATCTTCGGAATCACGGTTACTATATCACAATCATATGTATTTCTGCGCTGACTTGTGCTTCCCGCACACAATCCGGTGATCGGTATCACAGGTAACGTCAGCACACTCTCTAGCAACGTCAAATATCCTCAGAATGCTTCAAAATACTTTGAGACTTGGAACAATATAATGCCAATTTCTTAGAAAAATGATCTCTAAATAAAAATAATAATAATAATAATAATAATAATAATAATAATAACAACAACAACAACCTGAGACAAATTGGAGCCTCCTGGCACAACGCAATAACCGGGATGGGAAAGTATGTAGTCAGCTATCAAGATGACCCACTAATGAGGCAGGTCATGAAATCTGACCGAAGAATGGGAAACAGAGGTATTGTAAGTGTAGCAAGAAGCATTGGGAACAAGACTATGCAAGACACCCAGAATGACAGAGACACTGAACTTCTGATGCTACTTAACATGAAATTTGAGACACAAAAAAGTTAAAGAAATCGTGGAGAGACAAACCACTCCACGGATTAATACCTAAAAAGAATGGACAAGGTGCAGATCAATAAAGATCAATCACTTATGTGGCTTAAAAGGGGAAGAATGAAGCCAGAATCGGAAGCACTTGTAATAGCTGCCCAAGATCAGGCCTTGAGAACACGACATTATGATAAAGCGGTTCTCAAAATTTCCCAAGATGATAAATGCCGCATTTGTCAGGAACACGTAGAAACCATTGATCATATTATCTCAGCTTGTTCAATCCTAGCAAAGACCGAATACTTGAAAAGACACGATAGGGTATGTAGCTACCTCCACTGGCAGATCTGTACCGCCCTCGAAGTTCCGAACACATGCCCCAAGTGGTACGAACACTCACCGAAACCGGTGACGTCTGTTGGATTGTGTACGATATTGTACGACCAACAAATTCAAACTGATCGCACGATAATGGCAAACAAACCGGATATAGTCATCCGGGATTTGGAGAACAAGTCGTGTTTGTCGATGTTGCTGTACCTTGCGATCAAAACGTCGTTACCAAGGAGGCAGAGAAACGTCTTAAATATAAGAGTTTGGAAATCGAGATCAGCCGACCACAGGTCGTCCCGATAGTTATCGGAGCTCTGGAATTTGTTCCGCAAAATTTGTGTAAGAACTTGTCTAAACTCCCAGGTAATTCAAAAGACTGGGAAGTGCAAGAAATCGCTTTATTTGGAACAGCCCACATTTTGCGCAAAGTATTGTAGAGGCACCGACAGTCCCTAGATCTACTCCTTAGGTAGCTGGTTGCAACCTGGAATACATTTTATTTTCAGCCGACACATAACATCTTTAGTCGTGATTTAGAGGAATAATAATAATAATAATAATAATAATAATAATGATAATAATAATAATAATTATAAATATAAAATACATTTGAAGAAATAAAAGTAGAAGTGTCGGTGAAATATAACATTATACAAAAACGCTTACATTTTACTTGTGCTGTAGAGTTTGTTTCACAATGTTGGCGCGCGGGAGTGTTAAGACGCATCCTGCATGTCGTTCACAGGTCAACGAAATCACTCCACACGCGAAATTTGATGAACCCTTGGGAGCACTACACGATGAGCAGGGAGCGAATTTCTAAGATTTTGCATACTTTTGTCCGTTGCTTCAGTGCATAGCTAAGTGAAATTTCTTGTCATTGGATTAGAATATGATGCTATATAGATTAATATGTTAGTGGATATTTGACCGATTTTTCCTGCTGGTGCATTCTCCTGTAATTAGAGGCGCATAGTTTGCATATTGTGTTAAAATAGAGACGTCTATAAAATATTTCTTTTCATATAATCTATTTATTCGGGAGGGTTCATGGATTCGAGAGAACTTGTCACAGTTTTTTATAAAGATGATAAAATACTTGTGCAAATTTAGGGTATTTCTTGATAAATTATTTTGTAAACCAGTCAGAAGAAATACAACAAAACATATATTATGTTTCAAAAGGTGAATATTTACTTCAATTATTTTTCTGGCGAAGAGCGCAAAATTATATTATGTTTACACAAAAAATGTATATCTTTTCGTTGCAAACATGCCTCTTCTGATTTTTATCAAGGAAGGTTTATAGAGGAAATGAAATATTGTTGATTTTAAAGAATGAGACACTGATATTGTCTGGTATCAATGTTTTATTAGACCTTAAAGATCTTTTTCGATAGCTTAGCTATCATCATCAGAGCTATCTGAAAGAAATTACAAAATTTTGGAACGAAAATTGCATTACAAAAGGTTTAACGGAAGAAGTTAAAGTTAAAAGGTTTAACAAAATTAAATTTTCGTAAAAAATTGTTAGTGCTAGATACGTAAGCAAGCTGGATCGTTACCTTACAGCCTCTGGGCGGAAAACGAAGTTCTGCGAATATTTCTGTGTGCCTCCGCTTAAGAGGACAGACGGCCGGTCGAAAGCATGAAGGGCGTGGTGGGGGCGGCGCGGCCGGAGGGGCGCGGCAGGTTGGTAGCCGGCGGAGGCGTCAGGAGCCGACGGGCGGGCGAAGGCGGGGGGGGGTAGAGTTAGGGGTGTACAGATTGAGCTTAATTTAGTAGACGTGACGAGAGTTCAGGGATCTGTTGGTTGAGACAAGTTATGTTCTGTTTTTGTTGATTTTAATTGGATATTAAAGTGCATATTTAAGAATTTTTAGATCATAAATGCATATTTTTATTAATAGTTTTTGTGCATGAAAATTCTCTCCCTAATGATGAGTAAAAATGTCCCTAAGAAATATCTGGCCTCTCATTGGCTAAATTCAGTCGAAAGTTTGTGCAGAGAAAAGTGTTGAGAATGCAATATAAACATTGTCCGCCTGCGCGGTGCATAGGTAAATCGCCAGGAAACATTTCATATTTTTATTATATTCTTTTTCACACGAATGCGCACCAGCAACGGGAAGATAACCTAGGAGAAGATACCTCGAGAAGGTGATCACTTAACGAGGAAGAATTCTAGCAATATGAATTAATTTCCAAGATTATATGTCACCCATCACTCAATCGTCGTTTGTGTGGGAACAATATACTCAAAATGTTGAACTAAAACCAACCTCTAAATTCCTTTCTCTATAATTAAATTTTGTGTAGCAAAATGCATGTCACATATGAACGTTATTTGTAAATGTCTATATATCTTGGGAGATTTTCAAACAATGACCAAACTTTGGCACAATAATTAATCCGATCAATTGTAATACAACACTATTCGTTTGGCTCAATGATAGAAAGTTTTCTTCCGGAATCTTAGTTAGCATAATCGAATCCGCTGAAAGACGCATTCCTTATCCGTGATTTCTTGTCAAATTAACTTATTGTAGTACTCTCTCCTTTGTATAAATAAATTTTTACGCGGTATTAAAAAGGAAATTAAAAAACATCTCCGGGACAAATAGTGTCTCTCTCCCACTAATGAGATAACTGGCTCCCTTGTGGCATGATGGCCCAGTCGAAAAATTGAATACGGAGAATAAAGTTCCGTTCGCTTACCTGTGAGTGAAAATATTGATTTTTCTTTTTGGCAACGTTGCATTCTTATCTCATTCTGCCCAGGAGCCGAACCTACCAAAGACAGTTGAAATCCTGTTGCATAGAAAGAGAGAAAATCGATAATGTCTCTCAACAAATAAGATGAGTATATTCAACTCTCCTGAACTATAAAATTTTAGCAAGCAGGAAGTCATGGTCGTATAACAATACTCGAAGCAGTTCTATTTTACATGAATTTTTTATAGAATTCGTTTTATTAAATCGAAATTACGTAATCGTGAAATAAGTCATTTCTTCAGATTTTAAAAATTCACCTTGTTAGCGAATGCAAATGTTAGCTGCTTTATGCATTACATTGACAAGACAAATGTAAATGTTTTAATTTAGAAGATCTTGTGGCAATGTAGAATTAATAAAAACATTCTGGTAGACTCGGAATCGAACCTGCCACTTTTCCAGTTCGGGAACAACACTTTGGCACTGAGCTATCCTTTCGCTGCTCGATTACCTTTTTTATAACAACACATTTTAAATTAAAGCAACTTGAATGCAACATTACGTATACAAAAATTAATGTCAATTTAGTTTCATGGGCAGGAATCACGGAAGTCTTTTACTTCTGTACTACATTTTAGCTCTCAATGGGCGCTAAAATATTTCATACGCCCCAATCAAATGAATTTCATCTTCATAGTTCGGTCGAGAGAACGTAGTTTTCAAACCCACCGTTAGATTTTGCTTTCCGCAGTGAGGGATGTCCATTGCCATCAAGCCCACGGGCCGAGGCATTTTCGACGCGAAATTTTATGTTTCCACGGGTGTACAATCCTCGAAACATCAGCAAATTCACTGTTTTTTCTTGTTTCAAATGAAGATCTAATACCAGTAACCTCCGTGGCATTTCTAAAGCTTTAATCCCTGGAATCTATACGAGACGCGATGAAAAAATATGGAGAAGCTTATACGATATCTAGAAACTTCAGTGAAGTTGGTAATGGTGTTTTTCAAATGTTCTAAATTATATAAGCTCCATCGCAGTTCTGTCATTCCGATATCTGAAATCTAAAAGTAAAAAAAGAGAGTTACGTCCACGTCTGCGAAACTCTTGAATGAGTTTCTATGGCGTGATATCTCCATTGCATTTATGCGGTTCTAATATCTGGTTCCCACAAAAGAGTAAACTGTGCTCGACGTCTTTGATCTAAAATAAGTAACCTCTTTTCCAAGTATGTACTGTACAACCAGTATGCTCTGGCACAGTATAACCAGTATGTTCTCTCGTTTAATTCTTTAAATAACTAAATTAAAGAAATTGTGGATGCTATTACTGTTATAAGGTAGTAGCTTCGCTGTTAAAATGACTGAGTCTTTCATTCGCTCAGAGAATTTGTGCTTTCCCATAAGACAGGCCTGTCCAAAACCGTGCTCCGGCACAATTTTGCTCCGCCAGTGCTCCACGCAGCGCGCCGGCGCACGTTAGTCACCGGGGACGGGGGCATTCCTTTAGTCCGTGCGATAAGAGAACGGACAACCTGTTACTGGCTAGCTGCTGCACTTTATCTCAATGGCGACAGCGAAGAGTGTAGACATTTTGTTTCATAGTGGTTCTACAGGACTTATATTCTGACCATCTATTTAAAAGACAGAAAGATTTCGAACGGCGAACTCTTTGGAGTATTATGAGTATTTTCCACAACATGAGTTCCCAAAACTACATATGAAAGCAGCCAAAGCAATTTCTATGTTTGGGTCCACGTATGTATATGAGAGCTTCTTTTTATAAGCAGTCAACAAAACCGAAGATTCGAGGATGTTGGTACTCCGGAGCATGAGCGGGGCAGAAATCTTGGACGGACCTGCCAGAAGATGACCTTCTTGGCATTTACGTATTTAGGGAACATTTGTAACAACTCATGTTTGCATGATTTTGATTCGCAAAGCAATCGACTTGCGTGCTGAAGATTGTTTCAAATACCATTCTGGTGTCAGGGTCGCATGAGAAAAGAGTGTCGCATAATGCACGTTGCATTTGGAAAACGGCTTGAAGGGTAGATTTGTGAGAGAACGGCGATTGACTTCCGAAGAAGTGGGAGTTGTCATGACATGCTAATTTCGATTAAATAATTACATATCTCGAAAACGAAAGGCGATAGCGCCGATTGGATTGCGGAATTTTGCATCTCATTGAAAGGCAGTTTAGAAAAGACAATAAAATAATTTCACAAAATTTCGTAATTTTATAAACAATTTCCAAATTTTGCAGTTCTGAAGCGGAAAGGGTTCCCTTGTATTCCAGAACCGAAAACTGCGAATTAACAATTTTTGAACAATTAACAATTTTATAAACTATTCCGAAACGTGCGCTATGGGACCCGGAAGCGTCCTCAAATTGTCTTTGAGGTGAGTATTGCAAAATAACAATTTTAAAAAACGATGCAAAATAATTACTGAATACCTAGTTTAATTGTTGCAAAAACCTTAAATTTCGTAAACACTGATATTTGAACACTATTACTTCGCCAAAACTTCCCACTCCCAATTATTTTTCCGATTCTGGAGCCGCCTTCGCACACTTGATTTCTTCGCCTCGTATCCGTAATATTCGTTCACGTACTTTAGTTGTTTTGCGTTAAAAGAGTGGATATTCAATTGATTTTTTTGCAAGTAAATCGGAATTAAAAATTTCCAAATTTCCTTTTTAAATCCTCTACTTCTATTGCATGTGCTGAACTTTTTATGTCGTAATGTATGATATCTTTATTGATATATTTCTTGCAGACGATCGAATGGCTTGCATCACGACGCGATGGAGACTATCCCCCCCTTCTGTGCCTTCTACGCCAATACTCTCAATAATTTGGACAAACACGCGTATCATAGAGAACGTTCAAATAGAGACCATGATTGCGGGAAATCTAGCCTATCAGCCTCTCAGTCGTTGGCAGTTGGTTCCGAATGTTCTTTTGTAATAGTTAACTATGAAAGAACCAGATGGCGTTATCGTATGTACAGTGTGCCAGAATGCGCGGAAAGACTGGCACTTCTGAATTTGGCCGTTACCCATTTTGTGTGTCGGCACCTGTACAATACAATTGGAGGCGAATTCCTTTTGATGTGGTTCCTGAACGGAACCCACCTATTTATTTAGAAGTGAAAATAGTTACTACTAGTACTTCTAAATTTAATTATACGGTCTTCTTGTATCTTGAATTCTTGAATTTAATAAACAGTTATTAATGGTCATGCATTATGGCGTCTTCTATCTAGCGATGTTACTTATGAGTTCGATAAGTCTTTAAAATTTCATAGAGTTGCACAGTTTCTGATGTTAAGATCTTTAATCTACTTACAATTGATGATGAAGAGGAGGCTGTGAATTGATCGTATTCACTCGAAGAAGTCCGGCCATTCTCGAGGGATGAGCGCCGTGGCGTGAACTGACACGCGGGATGGAAGGCGCCAGCGGGAACTGATGATACGCCTTCACGGGATGCGGCAGGTCAGCCTGGCCACGCAAAGTGTCTCCCGGCGTCGGCGTTGCAGACCGCGTAACTGATTTGTCGCGGCGGCCGCGCAATAACCGATACGAAGATGCGGTCAGAACAATTGCGTTAGCGGCAACTGTTCGCTCGTGGATCAGAAAATGAAGTCCCGCTCTCGGCGGTTAGAAAATGAACTGTCTCTCTCGGTGTTCTGAATTCAAGTATTACTTTCGGCGGCCAGGAATGAAGTGAAGTTATCCGTGATCTAAATTCAAGTGTCGTTCCTGGCGAAGCACGCTCGCTTCGCAGGAGCGCTTTGCCGCTAAAAGTCTCGCTTCCAAGTTTTTTTTTTTCTATTTACTTCTGCCCAATTAAAATCCGAGAAGAGACGGATGCGGGACTCGCGTTGGCGCCTAATCTTCGGATTCGCTCTTTGGTGTCACGCGGCTTGCTTCTGGTATTTTCCACGATTTCAGTTGGCTGGATTGACTGATTCATGAGCCTTTGTTTATCTCGTGCGTAGCACGCTGCGAAGTGGGCCAGATTTCTCCTACGTGCCTAAGGATTTTCACGGTGATTATAGAACCGAATGCGCCCGGAAAGACAGGCGATACTCTTCAGAGGACGGCGGGTGGCGAGAGGGTGTTGTGAATGTCGCTGGGGAATCGCGTGATCGACAATGATTATTCTGGCCGTGTTTTAAAAGAAACTTCGCGGTAATTATCCGAGGGTTTGCACGTGTGCGGGGTGTGTTTTATGACGCCTTCACCCTTTTGAAGAAAGCGCTGGACTTGAGGCGTTGCAATGTCTCTCTCCGCTACGCACAAAGGCTGTTATCTTTGAAAGGAAGTGCCCTCAGCAGCGAAGTGGGGGGGGGGGGAGGAGAAGGACGCAGAGACACAATGCGTTTTAGAACCAATGTTAAACATTTGCATCTTAATGTTTGTACATTTTAACAGAGATAGAGAGAGTGAGAGAGAGAGAGTTTTAATTCCTGGAATCTGTAACTAGAGAAGTCATGTTGAAAAATGAGAAGCTGATAGCACGATATCTAGAAACTTATAAGATGTTGGTAATGGTGTTTGTTAAATGTTTTAGATTACATAACCTCCATCGAAGTTCTTTCATTCTGATATCTGAAATCTAAAAGTCACATTGCATTAGAAATCTAATGCAAATCACATTGCCTTAGAAACTCTGCGAAACTGTTGAATGAATTTCTATGGGGTTCCAAATTTCCAATGCATTTATATTATTCTAATATCTGAATTCCCACAAAAGAGTGTCTGAAGTACCTGTTACCTCCTTTGCCTGTAGTATGTAGTGCTGGTGTGTGGGATCTATAAGTAGAGAGAGCGAGTACAATGGTCAGAACAGGAGCAAATGGGTTTGTTTTTTTTCAAATGAAGATCTAATGTCAGTAACCACCGTGGCATTTCTGAATTTTTTATATCAGAAATCTATAGGTATAGACGCCATGCTAAAAAAATAAAGAAAAGCTTGGGAGCAGAGTGCCGTCGGATGAAGAAAATCTTTTGCTGCATAATTGCATCCTGTTGGCTTGAGAGCTAGAAACTTCAATGAAGTTGGTAAGAGTGTTTTTTAAATGTTCTAAAGCACATAACTTCCATCGCATGTCTGTAGTTCTGATATCGGAGATCTATTAGTATATAGTGTTGTGTCCACACTGTCTATAGACACTCTGGGAAACTTTGGAATGAATTTCTATGGGGTTAAAAACCTCCAGTGCATTTAGAGAGAGAGTACAATGCTCGAAACAGCAGCAAATTAACTTGTTCGTTTCAAATGAAGCTGTAGAGCCAGTAACCTCCATGGCATTTCTGAAGTTTTAGTCCCTGGAATCTATAAGTTGAGACACCAGCCTGAAAAAATAAGGTGAAGCTCTTATATCACGATATCTAGAAACATCTATGAAGTTGGTAATAGTGTTTTTTAAATGGTCTAAATTACATAACCTCCATCGCAGTGCTGTCATTTTAGTATCTGAAGTCTAAAAGTATAGTGTGTTATGTCCACATTGCCTCATAGAAACTCTGCGAGACTCTTGAATGAATTTTTATGGGGTTAAAAACCGCCAGTGCATTTAACTTGTTCTAATATCTGAGTTTCCACAAAAGAGTGTATTGAGCTCGGGACACAAGATGTAGTTGTAACCTGGTACTAACCTCCAGTAACCTCCTTTGCATGGATGTTGTTCTGGTGTATGAGATCTATAAGGAGAGAGAGAGAGAGAGAGAGAGAGAGACAGTGCTCGGAACAGCAGCAATTTGACTCGTTCGTTTCAAATGAAGATCAGTAATATATTATTTATAATATATTTATCTAAGATATATAATATATTTATATAAGATCTATAATATATTTATTTATAGTGCCAATAATCTCAATGGAATTTCTGAAGTTTTAATGCCTGGAAACTATAAGCAGAGACGCCAGGCTGAAAATATAATGAGAAGTAGTGTTGGCATCGAGCTCTTGGATGAATCAACATTTCTTTCCCGCCTTTTCAACCGTTGGTATCGGTTGCATTTGGTTGACCAACCATTACTTTGGTAGTTCGATTTTTCCCGTACACGACTTTGCAGTGCTAATTTGTCAATGTTTTTGCTTGTGTTTAGTCGTCACATAATAAAGTACTAGTGTTTTCAATGGCAACGTATTCTTCTCTCTATAAAAACAGTCGTTCTTTTTCGGTGTAATATCATTTTGGCGGTATGTTGAGTTACACTTCGCAGCGAAGTTAGATTAGATACGAAATAACTGCGTTCAATAGGGAGGTGTCTGCCTATATTTTCTATCTTGTATGTTGTTGTAGGTGATGGTGAATTATTCCGTTCGTCCGGTGAAATATTCCGTTCAAAAGTGGCTCTATTTTGTCTTAATTTCGTGTAAGAGTTGAGTGAAATACACTTATAAAGATGACATTGATTTGATATTCATGGATACCCCTACATTTTTGAAAATTGGAAAATTCTGGAACTTTTATTTGTCTTTCTACAAATACAATATTGAAGATACATATTTTTCTTCAGATAGAATTGGTTTTCCGCAATTAGTTCTTTAACAAATAGCATATAAAAATTAATATTTTTTGTGTAATTTTGAGTGACATGTGGGCAATATTAAAACGTATTAAAAACAAGATTTTCTCAAGAATGGTCTCGGATTATTTCTTCAAACACTTGTCACAATTAGTTCTAAAAGCTGTGTAAGATGACATAAACACCATTTTGCTATATATTCTTTTTTTTTTCAAAAAATTGCACAAATATTTTTTTTTAATCTCCCACATAGTTAATATTTACATATTCTTATATGTATATGCAGACATTATTGCATTTTTGAGTACGAGTACTTCACATGATGTCAACTGAATATTGTTTATACAATGAATGTCATTGAGACAAATATATTCAACATCGATAGACACATTATTGGTCATGTGTGCTTGAAAAGATACATTTTTCAGAGAAAGGTGGGTTTCCATGAGATAAGGCATCTTTGTTTCAAGCATCTTAATAACGAGAAATTTTCTAGTTATATCTGAAATATTAAGGCCTACATTATTAGCTATATATTCATTACATATTTACATAACCATTATACATTATACATGTACGTCCACTAGTTATTTACTGATAGCTATTCAGATTAAATCGTCAATAAACCCAATAACGTAATTATTTCAATTGTCATTAACCTGACACATTATAAGTACGTGTTGTCATAACAATAAACTCGCAATTATTTCTTTCCATGCTACAGATATGATAAATTTTGAAGCTGGCGCCATGTTCCCGAAGGGCCTCCATTGTACCTCCGCCCACATTGCCACCGCATTTTCCCGCGTTTTCAATCGATGGTTGGTACAGTTGCATCGGTTCAACCGAGTGAATCTGCTGGTCCATGTAGTTGATAGTACGTCTGCTTTGTGTTGGCGCACAGGGGGATGAAATGACTAAAACCTGGCCAAAATTCAAAAAACAAAGTTTCTAGTTGAGAATTTTTAACTCTCAGGTTGGCTTCACTATTGATGGGACTGTGAAATCCCGTGCGTACGAACGGCCGGAACATACAAGTGAAAGCTGTTTTCCAGGTTGAACATAGGGCTCTATTGTGTTTACCGCGTCACCCAAAGTCGGACGGAAATTTTAGTGCGGATTTAAAGGCAAATATTTTTGTTCTATGAAAATAATCATTGAAATTTTAAAATAGGACTATGTAAAAGAAGGTATGCACTGAATTATAAGCCCTAGTTAATTTTTTTTTCATGGTAAGCATGTTTTTTAAATGAATATTCGTGCTGGTAAATGAGAGAATTTATTTAAAAATGAATGAAACAGTAGAGATAAGTTACAAATCCCACAATATCCCACGTTCACTCATATTTCTTGATGATATTTATAGTATTGACTTCACGATCATTCTATAAAATCGCACAAATAGGCACGAATCCGATAATGAGACATGTTTATAGCAGTAGCTGCAAAATTCTGTTTTTTCTAATTTTATTAAACTTAATTTAAAAGTATAAAATACGCCCCTTGTCCATAAAAATAATGTATAAATCGATATTAATAGTTATAATGGACAATATACTAAAAACGTGTGGGGGAATACAACTTTCTCTACCAACAAGTACCGCTTATCTTAGAAAACAATAAACAATACCGCATCAAAAAGCCAGAGCAGTCTTAGTTGCATTCAAAGATCATTTCAACCTTAAAATAGCACTGTTTCCAAAAATTAAACTTTCAGCATGCTACGCATGCCCTGAAATAACTAAATTTACTCATGGCTGTCTAAAATAGTTATTTATGATACGAGTAGTGAAAATTACATTTTATTTTGTGAGAAAGAGGTGTTGCGACAGAGACCGTCAGGCCGAGAAGCGCAATCCTACGAGAAAAATAAAACCACTTTTACCATGTGTGTAATACAATATATTTTAGTCAGCATTACTGACTTTCATTTTATTTTAATGGAAATATCACTAATTGGGTCCCATGTTACATTAACCCTAGATTTCGAAGTCACCCTATACCAAGCGTTATTACAAAGGCGTAGTCTGCAGACTACTTCGGGTAAAAATTAAGAAAAACCCCTTTACAATGAATCACTAAATTTAATGAATTGAACATGTATGATATTATAGGAGTTATAAATTACGTGTTAAAGGGTTTTTTAGATACACCTAAATGACTTGACAGCAGACACTTGCTGTACATACATGCCTTTTGAGAAGCGTCCGCAAAAGTACCTCGTCACACGACATTTGTTACGATCGTCATCGTCACATTTATGATTGTTAAATGTTCAGAACAAAACTTAAATGCTACGACACAAGGATTTTGTATTTATTATTTACTATATTAGCGAATAAAGCACTAAAAATATCACTGACGTAAGTACAAAGGAGTAGTGTATTGGACGACGAGTGTTAAAATCTCGTATACCGTATGAGCACAACAATATAGTCACACAATGAAGCTACACAGAATTTGAAAACGGAGAGTGAGGGGAAGAAGGTGGGATACTGTTTCGGAACTAGTTGCGTCGTCTGACAGACGACGTCTTTGTAATCTAGGGTTAAAAGTTGTACGCGATCAGACAAAAATATTTTGTTATTTTTACATTCTTCCACGTTTTTTCAAATGTCATCAGCCATATTCAATCCGCCATTTCGAATTTTTATTTTTGAAATTATTTTCGTAATCAGTGAGCTCGAATTCAGAATGCAATATAGTGGTTTTTGTTGCATTCTTCCACGTTTTTACAAATGTCATCCGCCATATTGAATCGGCCATTTTGAATTTTTCATTTTTGATATCATATTCGCAATCAGTAAGCTCGAAAACCGCGTTATACTAATTTTTGTTGCATTCTACTCCGTTTTTCCAAATGTGTCCGCCATATTGAATCCGCCATTTTGAATTTTTTATTTTTGATATCATATTCGTATTTGGTGAAGTCGAAAACCCCAATATAAACCCCAATATAGACATTATTTTGCATTTTGCAAGAGATGATGAATTTTAACCATCCCACTGTGTGGCGCTATACTTCGGTTTTTCTTTCTTGGCGCACGGGGGGTGTCAATAAAATGGAAAATCTCAAGGTATTTCGCGTCGTTCTCCGTTGTGCCATCAAGACTCGCATGATCGCCAGCACTGCTCGATACAGTCGCGATCATGCGACTCCTAGCGGCGCAACCGAGAACAACGCGAAATACGGTGAGATATTCCATATTTTATTGACACCCCCAGTGCGCCAAGAAAGAAAAACCGAAGTATAGCACGGTGTAAGAGATATAGGTGGGTTACTCCCGGTCTAAAACTGAAGCTAATGTGAGGCTAGTTCTCACAGTTCTCGCTATGTAAGTGCTGCGAACGACTTGGGCATTTTTGGGACAAGATGGTGATATATTTAATAGCTTTGTAACCTCTGGTGGAAGCCACTAAATCGCGAGACGCCATCATGAATGCCCAACTCGATCGTGCGGATAAGCGAGGAACTAGCCTCAAACTGGCTTCAAAATTTTTGTCCAAAAGACGGCTAGTTGACACACCTATATATCTTACACCGTGAGTATAGTGAATAGTGAATCGGCTTCGTGACTCACGAATCAGTGAAAGCGAACCAGAGGCTTCTACGAAGAATCATTCTTGTAACTTCCTAATCTGTTGTTTATTGAAAAATTCATCTACAAACCATGGTTCCATTATTTAATGTACATTGAAAACTTATAAATCAGAAAAAACTGCAGTTATGTAAAAGAAACAACTCACTCCATAAATATTCCATGAGTAATTATACTTCTTCCATGCATTTATATTTATACATCCATTCAGGAGGTACAGAAAACGTTCTCTACCTCTCCCTGTCGTCACAGTCGCTTTCACAAGTGTAAAGTCGTTTTATTCAGTTTTCCATTTTTTGTCTGTCGTCTTACGACATTTGTAACTACGGCAGTTCTTTACACAGATCACAATGGTGGAATAAACAAAAAAAAGATATTTCTTTACATGCAACCTATTGCAGTTACCACGACGATATGAGAATCGATATGAGCGCAAACAGCGCATTTGTTGTACCACGAACAAGGAATACAAGGGAAATACAGACGAGAACTGTGATTTTGTGAAAAGGTACAACCGCTTACCGCTACCGCAGCAGCAGCAGCAGCTCCCCGAAAGGTGGCGCCACTGGGGTCGAAACAGTGAACTCTATGCACCACGACCGGGAGATGTGGCTCAGTGCATCACCTGGTGTCACTGCAGTGCCTCTGACCGGGAGGTCCTATGGTCGACTCCCGACGCTGGAAGGATTTTGACACTAGCTAGATAGCTGGAGCGCTGTCTGGAAGACAATTCCAGTGGCCGCCTGCTCTGATTGGTAGTTTTCCGTAGTTTCTCCGTTCAACACCAGGCGAATGCCGGTGCAGTACCCTAACAAACAGGCCACGGACCTCGCCCGATCTTTCTTTCCTCTTCCTCGTCCTATACTCACCTGTACACACATTTACACTTACATGTACTACACTACCATTCATGTCTGGAGACCGGTTGGGAGCTTAGAGCTTGTCCTGGCTGAGGTGGTGCCACGCTATTGGCGGATACGTAGTTGAAGAAAACCCGCTAGCTGGCGGTAGGTTGGCGCCGGATCTCGCCATCCAGGAGTATAGTCCCTAGATACAGATACAGATCTGTATCTAGGGACTCTATCCAGGAGCGAAGACCACCGCCACCTCCCGAGGAAAACCTGCACTACACTTATGAGACTAATGTCCTTAGCAGTTGACTCGCCCGGAATCACTAACAATCAATCAATCCATGAACGACGGTGGCAGCAACGCCCCTCTTTCGTGGCGAATACTTATAGATTACTTAAATGCGTTGCGAATATGCGTTGCGTTGCATATATGCGTTGCAAAGACGTTAACAAAGACAGGCAAACTTTAAAACCGAAAAGGAAGTCGCTATCGACAAAATGAAAGACAATTGCCAAATCATCAAAATTTGGTAATCTTTCGGACTCTGCTGTGGGGTCTAAACTGCTGTCCAATGTGAAAGCTATATCCAACTACTCTTTTTGTTCTACAGATTTTTAGCGCTAATCTCAAATTCAAATTCTTCCTCTAAGTACGCCTCTTCTTGTCAATGCGTTGTGTAAAAACTTGACATCTACCAGTAATGCTTGAAAAAAAATGTTAATTCGATTGGCGTTTCTTCACATGCATAATTATCCTTCCTATATATCACAGGAGAGACTGAGACAGTTTGTACACGCGGATGATTGAACATTTGAGATTTCCCGCCAACGCAAGGAAATGCTTGGAAGTGTTTAATACTACAAAGGTGTGGCAGCACTGCGGACCAGCAGACGAAGAAATTGTAAGTTCGTTTTCAGTGTACGAGCGGTGTGTGCGATGCTGGTCCAGTCTACGTTGTTCGAGAAGTTTTAAGAATATACATCTTATGCTGAGCATTGAATGGTGAGTGTTTACATGTTCTAGAGCTGCCATATGCATTAGTTTTTATAATACCGTATTGAGATTCTGTTGTATTGACAGTTCATCACTAAACGGGTTGTTGTTGATAACCCGTGGGGCAAATTTGAACAATTACTACAGAGGCACATTTGAACTATCAAGAACGTGAATATTCAAAAGTATTTCTTAGTTTTCTAGTGACGACAATTTCAGAATACCTTATTAAGTTTTGAGTAATGTGACCAAAAATATTAGTTTGGGGTTGTGTTTACATTTGAGATGGTGAGAACATACATACAACTAGTAGGGCTATAACAGCACATATTTCCTTTGCTTTATTTGTAACTCTTTTGCAGAATTAATGTACAAAATAGATCAAAGAAGATTTCAAAACACCAAAACATTTTCTCTGCGCTGGGATACGAACTCTGGTTCTTAACACTTTAATGGAGCCATGGGTTCATGTGCCGCTATTGGAGCTATCCGGTCTGCCAGACCGGGAGGTTAGATTTTATTTTACAAATATAAACATTAAGCGTTTGCAACTTATATGTACAAGAAACTGTAAATCAACACTAAATAAAAGTATTTCGGCATATTTTGTTATTACAAAGTTACAATTTCACTTAATAAATCTAAAACTTAAAATATTACTAAATTTTCATCAAAATAATCATGTCGTATAATTTTACGAAACTAAAAATAAAATCAACTTGTTTACAGTTATTTTCTGTGCATTTTATAAAAAGAAATGTAATTCTCCTACCACAAAATCAAACACAATCAGGAGTACAATCCGTACAGACTTTCCGGCTGCACTCAAGGCAAGGTTTGGAACATCAGATACATGGGTATTGTGTTTTTCTTTCTTTCTTTCTCTCTTTCTTTCTTTCTTCGAGAGAGAGAAGGGCACTGCTGCATGTCTTTCGTTTGTTCATTTTGTCACTTGGAATTTCTTGTGGATTAACTGGAGGATCATCACTGCGTGCCAGGGCATTTTTGTCTGGGTGATTTCCCAGGGCTCTGACTTGACCTCTGAGGTCGGGTAATCCTCCCCTGACAATATTGTGAGCTGGAACCCTTACGTTTTGTCTAGGCTCAGAACTATTCCACTTCAGGCCACGCTCACTCTTTTTATGTTTCCCATAGTAGTATTCAGGCTCTACGTTTTATTGTATTTCACCTCTATCAAGTTCTTCATTCAGAAGATCATCATTTTCCACACTTCAAATCAGAGTCTTGATTTGAAACCACGAAATCGGGATCTTTGTCGGAATCAGCGACTGAACAATATTCATCGCCAGACACTTCCTCTAACATCACTTGAATTCGTCGTCCACGTCATCAACATGCAGTACGCGGCTAGTGGAAGGGTTATCCACTACACTTTAGATTCAACTAAACCCTTCTTGGAGTAATCCGGTACGACACACCTGATGCAGTTCGTACACTACTGGAGCTATCCGGTATGAGAGACCAGTAGGGTTTCCAGAACAGACACAATGCTCATAAACGATCAAGCAAAAGTGATTAACAACAATTGGAACGTAGAGGGGAGGTTTGGGGGGGGAAGCTATTGGGCCGGAGAACCACTGCCTCCCAACAGGTGTGCCAGTATAAACAAACAAAAATATTGTCGGGTCTCAGAGACCGGTAGCTCCATTAAAGTGTTAAAATGAACACGTCAGTCACAGTAACCCACACCACGAGCAGAACAGTTGAACTCTACCTTTCTGGCGTTTAAAAAAGTTTTGCAATTTTCAAAAATGTCTAGGTTTTTATTTACGTTGTTTTAAGATATAATTTTAAAAAACAGATTTCGTTAAGGAAACAATCGGCATCATCACTATTATAGCTTTACAATGTTAATTTTCCTTTGCAATTTTTGAAAATAGTGTTCAGCTTTGGGTCGTGCTTTTTTCTCAAGTGTTCAATGTTCCATGCGAGGAAGAAATTAAAGAAAATTGTTGGAGCTATTTTTTAGAAAATACTTGCTTAAAAACAGCTTGTATTTCATCCAGAATTGTGCGGAAAGCACTCTCATTTTCAAAAATTGTACACGACAATATTTAAAGGTCTGTCTTGAATAACAGGTATCATTAAGGGGAAAAATCTTCTTCTTCAATATTTTAGTTCTTGGAAAACACCGATAACATTTTGAACGTTGTGCAATTTTCAGAAAATTATGAGATTTCAACGAAAATATGACCTGTAACTTTTTAATGATTTAGAAGAACTCATTTATACTGTGACAATTTTCATTTATAATCGGTACCAAAGTTTTCTAGAAATTGTAGTTTGAAAATGCTTAATTTTGACCATTATTTCTATTGCGTTCACTTACATATGCCCTGAACTAGATGGTGTTTCTTCCACATACGTCGCATACGGTTTCTAGTGTTCTTTGAGTAAAGAAATCAAATTAA
This sequence comes from Acheta domesticus, assembly GCA_031308135.1. Classification (NCBI taxonomy): domain Eukaryota; kingdom Metazoa; phylum Arthropoda; class Insecta; order Orthoptera; family Gryllidae; genus Acheta; species Acheta domesticus. The sequence goes on from JAHLJT010008446.1 coordinate 20,118,632, forward strand.
ATCAAACAACTGACACCTCTTCATATGGCTCATTAATAGGACTAATACGGTAATGAAGGCAATTTTACATTCTTTGCCCAGTTTAAGTTCAATGTCTCAAAAACACACTCCCCTCACGCCATCATTATCCCATCTTTGCACAAAATGAACATCCAAAATCTGCTGTGTTCACTTCTATTATCCATATTGGCAATGCATTATATTATCATAAAAGTATGATCATATAATGCATATAAGGCTATAAGCGGAGTAACAAAATAACATTCGCGTCATCTCAAAATTATTCTATAGAATCAAAAACAATTTCTAAATTACAAATTCCTAAACTTGTTAAAATTAACTTGTGAAAATGAGTTAATAGTTGAAAAAAGCTAATAGTTGATAAAATGTTTAGGAACTTGTAATTTAGCGATTGTTTTTGATTCTGTAGAACAATTTTCAGATGACATGAATATTATTTTGTTACTCCGCTTTTAGCCTCGCGGTTCTTTCGTCGACTAACACATTCTGGCCTCTGTAATCCGATCATTATCCGCGCGTTCTCGAGACACGTCGTTCGGTAACCTTCCCAAATCTCCTCTTACCCGGCAGTGCACGCAGGTGGTCTGAGAGACCCGGGAAGCATTTACTCTAATATTGTGATTGCAGTTTGGCCGCCCGTGACCACTGCTTTCAGGTACGTTTTTCTTCCAGGGACATGAGTCACACTTCTTTTGAGAAAGTATTGTTGTCCTTTCCGGCTCACATTGGGAAGAAATACCTAAAACTTGGCCAAAATTCGAAAAAAAGTTTCTAATTGAGAATTTTTAACTCTTAGGTTGGCTACTTTATTAGTGAGACTATCAAATCCCATGCGTACGAACTGCCGGAACTTACAAGTGAAAGCTGTATTCAGGTTGATCATAGGGCTCTATTGTGTTTACCGCGTCACCCAGGCCTGACAGAAATTTTAGTATGGAGTTGGAGGAAAATATGTTTGTTCTGTAAAAATAATCATTGAAGTTTTAAAATGGAACATGTCACAGAAGATATGTACTTAATTATAAGCCCTAGTTAATTTTTTTCATGTTAAACATGTTTTTTTTAAAAATAGTATTCGTGTCGGTAAATAAGAAAATTTATTTAACAAACGAATGAAAAAGTAGAGATAAGTTACAAATACTTGTCTACATCCCAGTTTCATTTCAAATTTCTTGATGATATTTGTAGTATTTACTTCATGTACTTCGTAGTATTTTGCATTTTGCGAGCGATATTGAATTTTAACCACGTTTTAGGCACTTTCTTCCCACGGCCTCAGGGACCACCCCACCTGTGTCCACTCGTGCAACAACATTCGTTCAATACTTTGCGCGACTTAACAAAATATTCGTGCCAAACATGTAAATAGTTTATTTGTTTGAAGCATTCATTAACAGTTTGTAATAGTTTATTTGTGTTATTCGTTTGTTCCAATGAAGGAAAGTTGTCAGATAAGTAAATATACCAAATACAATGAAAATAATATTTCAGCGTATTTCATTTTTCAGTTTTGTTAATTTGTATACATACCACTAAATACAGTAACCACTGTATTTAGTGGTATGTATACCCACCATGTGTTCCCACCATTATTTAAAACTATATCCCATTTTTGAAATTAATATCCATATTTTTTCTGGTTTATTCCTTTTATCAAAATTATAAGGGGAAATTTAATTACGGGAACTACAGGGTGAAGGGTCTGTGAGACCAGGTGCATGCTACAGAAAGAGGCTCGTGTGCTGTCGGGTTCAAGATGCTGGGATTAGATCCCCTTCCTCATTGGATGCCAGAGATGGCCTATCTCAGCCAGTTGTAAGGTCTTTAATTGCAGTTGCTCAATGCGGTGGGGCCATCTCTGCTGCTCGGGGAGTGAATACCTTTTTTTAAATTAATTTTTTCCTGACGGTAGATACATAGATAGTTATTCAAAATTTACATATGTAATTTTGATACTTACTCACTTACATATTCTAAGCTCACATACTATACAATGGAAAGGTGTCCCTTTATGAGTCCTCTAATCTGGTTCCATGTTTGCGAATTTGATTTGGAAAACATGGAATGGATATTTGTTTTGGATTCTAGTTCTATGGATTGGGTTTTTTGTGAGTCTGAATTCGGACAGTGCTGGAATTTGATAGATGTTATAATTGAACTTTATGGCAAGGTATGTGATGTGATGATCTAATGATTCTCTATTGAATTCCTTGAGAATCTAGTTATTAGAAATGAACCATGAGGCGTTAGTAATGGATCTCAGAAATTGATTTTGAATGATTTGGAGTTTGCGAATATTGGTCTTGGCGGCATTAATTTATATGAGACTAGCGTAAGTGTCCCATATGGTTTTATATAATGGGTATATAGGGTCCTGTTATGGTTTTATATAATGCTATGACAGTATTGTATTGTAATGAGCTGTGTCTGTTTATTATCGGTTTAGCTGATGGAAGGAGTGAATACCTCACCGCTAAATACGAGACCCGCACACTCCGCGTTTGATACCGGCGACACGAAAGCTAGATAGTGGTGTGATAAAATTCACACACTACATATTTTCCACTGAACCCAAAACACTTCTTCTTGTGCTATTTGGAACTTGCGAGCGATGCTTCACATCCCGGAATTATTCATAGGTGAAATATTCCCTTGAGCGTCGATTAGAAGATTGAAGGGTGTTACATATAATTCGCACATCACAACGTTCTCACTGAGTCCCAGAGACACATATTCCGCTGTTTGAACCTTGTGAGTGATTGTATATGACACTGAATTGCAAACCGATGAAATATGCTCCTGAGCGTCAATGTAGAGGCGTTGGTATGATCAAATTCACTGACCACAACCTCTATGCTGAGACCCCGGAACAGAACGTCTTGCGCTGTCTGAAACTAGTGAGTGATGCTTTATATAATTGAATTAGAAACCGATTAATTAAGCTCCCGAGGGTCAGTATAAAGATGGTGGCGTCATAAAATTCACACTCTCCAATTTCCTCTCTAAAATCCCGAAACACATATTCGTCGTTCGCAATTTGAAACATGTGACCGTTACTGCATATCATGTAATTACAAAAAAAAATATACCGTTTATATTGTGAGCGGGGAAGATAGAGTGATAATATGCACATACTACGGATTTTCCACTGAGACCCAGAAATACTGAATCTTATTTTTCTATTTTTTTGGTACTTGTCAGTGATTCTTTATATCACTGACTAGAAATCGATGAAGCGTGACCCTAAGAGTCAATGAAAATATTGTGGCGTTGTATATAATATTCACTCACCACAACATTTATCGAGAACGGGGAACACATAGTCTTCTTCAGCTGCTTGAAACCTGTGAGTGATAAAAGTCAGTGAGGACATGGTGCTATGAGAATAGTCACACACCACAAACTCTCCACTGAGACCCTGAAACACAACTTTTCCTTCCACTGTTCGAAACTTTTAAATGATGCTTTACAACATTGAATCACAGACGTATGAAATATGACCCTGAGTGATAAATTCGCGCCTCGCAACCTCCTCACTAACACCCCGAAACATAATTTTTCCTTTCGCATTTTGAAATTAATGAATGATGCTTGATAACATTTGATTAGACACTGACGGAATATGTCGCTTAGCGACAACGAGGAGACGGACGATGGCGTGATAGAACTCGCACAACCCAATACCTATTGTAATAGATGAGTTAATGTCAATTCCTTGAATGTAACATATTTTATTAATTTTAGATTTTTTGAAAGAGATCACAAGAAAGAGAAAGAGATCAAAAGAGAAAAGAGATCAAGAAAGAGAAAGAGATCTTTTGAAAGAGATCAAACCAAATAAATTATTGAAAAAATATTTTTGTGTCTGTTTATTAAGGTCGGAAAGCTATTACAATTACGGAGATGATATTTGTTGAGTCCCAGAAAGCATATTGTGAATGAGAGTAATAATTTATATAAAAGTCTCTTGTCTTTCAGAAACTCATCTTTTCATTCGTGAATAAATGGGCAATATATTTCATATCATCTAGGTCTTTGTCTTTGCGTTGTCTGTAAGCAAAGATCTATTTGTAATGGCATTGTTTTGAATCACGGTTAATTCGATTTTTTTCCACAAATCAGAGAAGCGTATTTATCAATCGTACGGAGAAGAAATGTATTCAGCGCAGCTTTTCTTGACCTTCTGACAAAATGCGTGTCATGTGTGACTGGTGTCGTGGTGTCTTATTTGACAAAACGTGTGAGCTGAAAGAATATACACGTTTATAAAATGTTGAAGCTAAAATAGTTTAAAGCTTGCTCCAACAGGTTGAATGTGCCGGTGGGAGCGACAAAATACACTACTACAAGTGATGCACAAAATAACATTTTTTTTACTAGTTTATAATAAACGATGGGATATTATTAACTTTGTTTTCTTATGCTCTATTCTATGCCATTACGTGCCATACTATTGTTACATAATACTTGTTTCTAGTGTTTCTTAAATGTCGATTGTTTCACTATCGATAGTTTTCGATGTTATCGTAATTGAATATCGATAGTGCCCATATTTTCTCATTTTTAATAATTTTTATTAGCTTAGTTAATTATTTGTGTTTAGATAGAAATTTGTGTTTTTATACAGATTTCTGCGAAGTAAATTACTACTTTACTATATTAGACTCCTTTTTTTAATGAAACATCCATTAAATATTATAGTGATACGCACCCGTCTGATAGCGACAAGGGCGTCGAATACCACTGGGTCTGTAGGTTCGTTCCTCCTAGTCACGTTCAGTTTTTAACATTCATGCAATTTTGAACTGTAACGTGAACGTTGTTTTTGCGTTAACAGCTGCCCGGCTGTGCGCTCTCTGGTAAGCATGTTATGATTATTTCACATCTGTTAATATAATCTTAACTGGCACATGCAGGAAATCATTTTACCTGGATTTCTCAGGTAGTAATTAATGACAGTTGATTGATTTAACAAGGGACTGAACATTTAAATAAAAAAGGAAATACCATTGCAAATAGAAATTGTTTCACCAATACAATTCATAACAAAGTTACATAAATATTTATATATTGTCAAAAAATATAAATTGATCTATGTTTAGGTACTATTTAATTCAGGTCATACCTATTTCTTGACTTATTGTTTTATATACTTATGTTGCATTCGCATGCTCTCAGTATATTTTGTTAATAAAAAGCTCTCTGTAGAAAACTGTAAAGACTTAAAAACTATCGAAAACAATATCGATAGCCAATGATATTAGTAACATTGTTAGAGTAAAAGTGAAATGAAAATAGGGTTATAATTGAGAATCAACTCTAATATTTATTTTAGATCTCTATAATACAACTCTATAATACTTATTATACTCTCCATAATACTTATTTTAGATTCTATAACGCTGTTACAAATATTGACGTGTACTTCATTCTTGACTCGATTTCTTCGAGTGTCTTTTCCATACTTTAAACAGTGCTGATGTTGCACTAAATTTCAGGCAGATGAAGTACGTTTGTGCATTTCAAGGAGGAGAGTGAGGAACGGAATGATATGCGTTCCTCATCCCCCTCCTTGAAACACAAGAACGAAAATTATATTTCCTTCTTCTTAATCTTCTTCTTCATAATCTTCTTTTTCATTTGCTAGCAACCTTATGTAACTCAAAAAAATGTTTGCTTCATATTTTAGTCTGATTCTCCAAGAGGGGCTAATATTTTATCTCCGTGAAATATTTTTTCCAATACTTGATAAACTATATACACGATGGGCACTACCTCGTTTTGTCATCACGCTGATCGAAACAATTTTTAAAGTTGAAGATGGTGAAATGTGCCCCTGAATTTCAGAATGGGAGTTGTGGAACGATACAATATACGGCCCACCTCCTCCATTCCAAGACACCGAAACACATTTAATCCAAATGAATTGTGAGGGATGCCGCTCTACTTTGAATCACAAAGCGATTAAAATGTCCCAGACTATTATTGAAGAGATTGTTAAATAATAATAACTGATTAAATCTCTTTTAGATCTCTAATATTTCGAGGTTTAAGACCTTGCTATACTTTTTAATTTGATTCACAAATCTGTGTAATAACAGTGTAACATTTTATGAGGTCGTGCATTTCCATTCTCTTAAAATAAATGTTAACAAAGAAAGCAGAATCTTATTTACTTACTTACTTACTTACTTACTTACTTACTTACTTACTTACTTACTTACTACTTACTGACTTACTAGCCAACGCCCACCCTTGGCAGGTTAGCCATTTGGTGACGCGCTGACCGAGTTTGTGTTGGCACTCAGGGTTGGGCACATCGGAAGGTGTGTTGAATTCATTTTTGGGCCATTACACAGCACACAGGCGTCGGTTTCGAAGACCCCTATGCGGTGCAGGTGGCTGGCAAGGTAGTCGTGGCCTGTAGTTGTTCTGAACACGGCGACACTAGTGGCTCGAGGTAGATTGTGGGGATCGGTGTTTCCGTCAGGCTGGACCAAAGATTTCCAGCGGCGATGTCGATTCGTCGTGCAGAATCTTGAAGTACATCAATTTTTAACGCAAAATGCTTCATTTTTAACGACTTATAAAACTATTAATAGAAATCCTCGTGATCGCTGCAAGGTAACGATCCAGTTTATTTACGCATCTGACATACTCATACAATGTTAACATTTTGTATAACCTGATTAAAGCAGAGTTTAGGACGGACGATGAGGGCAACACTGCGCTTTGTTTTGCTTCGAAAACAAAGCGACCTGAGCTATGGGTATACTCAGTTCAACTGAAAACTGAAGCACTGATATAGACCAAGGTCCGAAAACTAGTACATGGCCCTCTCGTAAAGTCATCATAGGCTCAACAATATGGTGAGTGTCAATTTGAAACCACGGAAAAGTGCCGACACGCTCGATAATTATATTACTAAATACTGACAACAATATAAAGAACAGAAGTGTTTAGCGCACACAACAAATTCTACAACATGATTACATTACATTTATCGATTTAATGAAAAACATCCAGGAAATGTTTAACTTCCAGATTCGCATAAAATACTACGTAATATAGGTGATTCAAATCTAGGTGACCAAGTTATTAAGTACTTTCTATGTGTTTAAAGTAATCTTTGTAAGGAAAAGTATCTGAAAAATAAAAATAATTGGAATTACTAATAAATATTACGCACTGTGTTATGCTCCATTACATCGACGCAAAAGTAATACTTCGATCACACAAGGAATTAGAACATGGTGTAAAAA
>JAHLJT010008446.1:20126914-20161484 GCA_031308135.1 Acheta domesticus
CCTACCAAAATTTTAAAGAAAGGATTTGTTTTTAAAAAAATCTTGCTTTTGTAACTTTTTCAAATTGCACATATTGCACGGAATAATCCGCGGAAACTACTAAAATTTTCAAAAGAATGAATATAATCTTAATGAAAGAACTTACTATGCAGAACAAATTTTGATTGAAGTAAAATCTGTATCTTCAATTTGTTGCTGTAGGAGACGGAAAAATTCAAACTTTGCAATTTTCGAAAATTCAGACATAACCGTGAAATTCGGACTTATTCCACAAGTGTATTTTACCATATTCTTATAACAAATGTAAACAAAAAATTGGAGACGTTTTTGAGAAAATTTTGAAAATGTCCGAGGGACTTCATATTAAGTATCCCCAAGTTTTAAAGAATATTTCACAAAATCACAAGCTTCGATTCGAATCAGATGGACTGGGGTTTTCTTCAATTTGGAGAAAGTCCTACGCAGGCATAGGCGCTAGTGGGTGGATGGACCGATGGACGGACGGACGGACAGACAGACAGACAGATAGACTAACGCTTTGAAAAAAAACCATTTCTTCGGTATCAAGGGATCCCAAAACGGAGTATTTTCCCAGCATTACGTAACTTTCCCTATGCTACGTATATTACTCCGTATATACGTATGTATACGGGAAAGTAAAAATGAAAATGAAACTGATAGAAACAAACACATTGACCAATGTGTACGTGATAAAAATATTTATTGAACTGCCTAAACAATCTAGAATATAAATATTTCAGAGCTTAAAGAGCGATCTAGCACCATTAGTTCTGGATTATGCTACTGGAGCCCTCAAAGAGCCAACCACTGTTATATGAGTATTTTTTCTGGGAGTATCTAAGCCGTTCAACCTTATCAGAATTACCGGTTTTTTCCTCCAGACTCACAGACATATAGCATAATTTTATACAAATACCTTTTTAAACGAAGCTTCCAGCAGATCCATGCTACGTTCCAACAGTTCCATGCTATGTAAGTTCGAATTTGTATATTATTTCATATTTCTCTGTTCTTTTCTCACATTTTAGTATTTGTTATACGTCTACAATTTAGTCTTTGAGAAATTCATTAAACCCTACTAGAAATAATGAAGAAAAATTGATAGGCCAAAATTGCTAGCCAGGTAATATCAGATTGGACTGCAACATTGGCATTCTGCGTCGCGACTCGGCAACTGAATTTCTGTGAATTACGACTCATTAGTGTGGCATGATTTAGCTTCATAAAATGCAGTTACAATTGTAAATTTGTGTTGATATTTGCTTGAAAATTTTGCACCAAACGTTCTACGATTTGACATGAGTTTTACAAAAGATGATGACTGAGATGGCGTTAACTCGGAGAGAAATTGTGGTATAAATAGCATTACACAACCATTACAAAACACGTGTTGTTTTCGCACCACTAGTTTCTAAAATTATTCAACTTTTTAAGCGCCATTTTTACAGAGAGAAATAGCATTCGCAATTAAAGATATCCAAGCGAAGATACTTCAAAGGCGAACACGTGTGGAACTTTTTGTCACAACGAGAAATAGTCTATTTGAAGAAAAAAACCAAGCGAAGATACTACAGCACAAAAACCAACAACTCGTGGAACAAGTATAATACACCTTCCACTAGTATGACCTAAACGTTCTTGTCATCCGTTATTTATTGTTTGACAATTGTAAGACCTTATTTGAATTTAAATATTTTAATAATAATAATAATAATAATAAAAATAATAATAATAATAATAACGGAAACGAAGGAGTAGAAACCAGAAGTATTCAGATTAACAGGTGTGTATTCAAGGAGATTCACTATCTCCTCTGCTGTTTTGCATTATTTTGATCCCACTATCTAGACAGTTGTCGCAAGCTCACTTTGATTACAATCTCCGTGGTGATGAAAGGCCAGTATCACATTTGTTTTACATGGATGATCTGAAAGTTATTGCTAAGAATGAAGCGATTCTCTCCCAAATGCTGTCTGTCGTGAATGACATTACCAATGACACCTGCATGAAGTTTGCTCTTGACAAGTGTGCAAAAAACAACAAGCAAAAAGGCAAACTGGCAACGTCAGAGAACATTGAAGTTGATATGCACACTGTGATACAAGATCTTGTGCCAGGTAAAACTTACAAATATCTGGGCATTGAAGAATGTGAGACCATCTCGAACGACACAAAGAAAGACAGAATTCGCAGGGAATATTACAGAAGAGTGAGACTGATCCTGCAGTCCGCTCTGAATTCCAGAAATAAAATATCAGCAATTGGTAGTTTGGCAGTGCTTGTAGCCGAATACAGTTTCGGACTAGTGAACTGAACTGAGCAAGAAATTCGCACCTTAGATCGAAAAACCAGAAAACTGCTCACAATGCATCATGTTTCCCACCCTGGTGTTGATTTATTTTTTTGTCACGTAAGGAAGGAGGAAGAGGCCTCAGACAAATTGAGGCCGCCTGGCACAACGCAATAGTCGGGATGGGAATGTATCTAGTCAGCCATCAAGATGACCCTCTAATGAGGCAGGTCATGAAATCTGACCGAAGAATGGGAAACAGAAGCATTGTTAGTGTAGCAAGAAGCATTGCGAACAACACTCTGCAAGACACGCAGAACGACAGAGACACTGAACTTCTGATGCTACTTAACATGAAATGTGAGACACAAAATATGTTAAAGAAATCGTGGAGAAACAAACCACTCCACGGACAATATTTGAAACGAATGGACAGAGCACAGATCAATAAAGGTCAATCATTTATGTGGCTTAAAAGGGGAAGAATGAAGCCAGGATGGGGAGCACTTGTTGAAGTAGATTTTGTATTCAGCCGACTCATAACATTGTCGTGATGCAGAGGAAAATAATAATAATAATAATGTCTTTATTAATGGCGAGCCTCAGGCCAAAGGGCCTCCTCTTCCGCCTAACTACTCAATATACATTAATACAGAGTAGTTACCTTTTAAGAGGGGGAGAACAAGCTGTACATATACGTGTGGGAGAGCAAAACTAGGGACCATTCCGGCATGCGCCTGAAGCGATTGAGTAAACCCAGAAAACCTCAATCAGAATAGCGATTTAAGGCCGAACATTATCAAAACAACACAGTAGGTATTTTCAAAGTAGGGTTGCCAGATTGTACTATAATTATTGTATCATACCATAATTTATATCCCAAAAATAAATATATCATAATACCATATACCATAATAGAATTGAACACAAAATTAATTTCATTATGCTACGTGTTCAGAATTACTTCAAATTCAGTCAACCTTCATACTGGTCGTTGTGTATATTTTGCAAATATGGCATGATATTCTTGGGAAGTGCATCTTATGGACTTTTGGATTATAAAAAAGAATTGTACCAATAACAAGCAAATCCCACCAACTTGATTCTTGTAACCCCTTTCTTAATCTAGGAATTTTACCATAACCTTGTCTCTTGCTTTAATAATCAGTGGTTTTTGTCAAAAATGACTTACTTAACGGCGGGAATTTATTTTCAGGAAACGCTGATGACTATAACACTCGACATAGTAATCATATACATCAGGTTATAGTATCAACGCTCACTACAAAAAAATTCACATTCAATACATGTACTACATTATTTTATATAACTAAAACATTAACATTAAACTATTAAAACATTAACATTAAACAATAACATTAAACTATTAAATTCGATACAAAAGTTTAAGTCCCATGTAAAATATTTTTGCTGCTTAACTGTTTCTACACAATTAGACTATACCGAGCATCAAAATGAAAGTAATATTAATTTTAACAGTGATATTTAATATGTTATTCACAAATATGGAGTAAACAACCTGCAAAAAGGATTGTACCTCAGCTTCTCGGCCAATTACACCCATCTGGATCAGGTTTTTCGTCCAGTTTCCCTAATTATTTGAGGAAATGCTTAGATACTTCCTTATTTTGCTTCTGAACACAAATGTAACTAGAGGACGTGCCTGTGCACGTCCTCTAGAATTCAGAGGGAAATTTAGTTTAGGAAAAACTAATCAATTGTCCACTGGGGAAAAAATTAGGTTTAATATGAAATCTTGTATTTTGAATACATTCTACATGCTCCTGTTTTCAGATTTCCTTAAAACGCGTTTAGCACATTGAATTAAATGCGTCCTTCAATTTTATATCAAACTCCACTCAAAATTTTTCCACCAGAGCCAATATGCTTTTTGAACAGTTGCTCCTCAGTTATTTAAATTCTTGTTCTCCATGTTGCATGGCAGGATTCCTTCGCGAAGAACATAATGAGAGATAGGAGCCCAAATCTATTGCTGATTCACTCTTGAAAATATATTTTATTTCATCGAAGGGAATATTTTGTTAACAATCCTTGCAAACAACGCTCATTTCTTTCTGTATTCAAAATTCAACTAGTATACGGCTTAAGGTAGGGATCACAAAATTATGAAAACGTGCACAGAATTCTCTTCTCTCCGTAGCACGTCACAAACATTTTTTTAACTGTTTTGAACGTAAAATAAATAGCATAATTGTACCGTAATTCTTTCTAATAATTAAAAGAGTAAGTGAAATATTACTGATTTTATACTCAAAGTAAGAAGACCGTAAAGGTACCTAGATGGCGAACCTAAGGGGTGATTCATTAATAATACTAATAATTATTATTATTATAATAATTATAATATTAATTATAATAATAATTATAATATTAATTATAATAATAATTATAATATTAATTATAATAATACTAATAATAATTATAATATTAATACTACTACTACTACTAATTATTATTATTATTATTATTATTATTATTATTATTATTATTATTATTATTATTATACTTTTCAAGGCTCTCGCCTAGCGAGGTGTGCTACAGCAGACACCGAGACCTTTGGAAGACCAAGTTACCTGCTCCTCTTGCTAACTCGGTTAGTCAGGATTCTACGTGAAGTTGTATCAATAAACACTTCCTCACGATGCGTGTAGTACTCAGGAGATCAGCATCTTGCATTGTCTGAATGTGCCAGTTCTTAAGGACAAGCCTTGCAGACGATGAAATTAGTTCTTTAGAGATCAGTCCATTTACAGAGATGACGACAGGGACTACATTAACAGACACAAACCCCTACATGTCTCTCAGTTCAATAGCCAAGGCCTGACTTTGGCACTTCTTCTCGGCAACGGAAGCAGCTATACCGGGTCTTTAGTCTAACTCGCAACCCGTATCTGAGAACACAACCACTTGTTTTGGTAATTTGGCAACGCGTGAAATACCTTTGGCTTCCCCTTCACTTTAAACGACCCATCCCTCGTCGCAGATTTCGGGGTAGGAGAACGGGGCTATTTTAGTTGGAAGAAAGAGCAAGCACTTGTTCTGTCCTTGGGCAGTCATTCGTTCACGTTTCATTCATTATCGTAGGAACTCGCGTTTAGGAAAGAAGAATCGCTTCGGAAATGTTGACGAAGGTTCAACGTGTATTTTTGGTGGAAGTTTACTTTAGCACTAAATGTTTCTTAAAGAGCCCGAAAATGTTTCAAGAATTTTTTTGGAAACGCCAGTTCCCAACAAATTAACAATTTGTAGATTAATCCAGCGCTTCAGAGACACGGGGATGTGGATAGGAAGCGGAGTCGCAGTGCCTGTTTTAAAGGAGGAGAAATTATTAGAAAATTCAAGAGATTTATTTTATTAATATTTTTAATAATTTTATTACGATTTTCTAATTTGTTTAATTTCCAGGTACCATAATTAATTATTGTTATAAATAATAAACAGCTTGGCGGCGATGTTTCACGAGATATCTTTGTAATTTCTCTCCGAGCTGGCGTTCATTAAATAATAATTATTGTTACTTTGCTGTTAATAAATCGATAAATCAGTTATAACTTCTCTCCCCATCTTCTATGTTACAGTTTCGTTTCTTAAGCATACTGAAGCATACAGACTCGCCATTCCTAAGCAGACAGACTCGCCTGAAGAGACGTTTTGTTTGCTGACTCACGCCTCCACCCACCCCACCCCATCCACCCTGCGCAGCGCGAAAAGATTCCGGCTTGTGAGCCGCATACCTGCCCGCCGAATCCCTTGAATGGGAAAAACACAGAAAGAGGAAAGTTGCAGATTATGACGCGCAGCTCACTTCCTTCTCTGCTGTCCCAACGAGTCAGCCACGGCAGTATTGAATGAAGGCAGAGACACGCGGTTGCCAAATTGCCGAATAAGAACAAGCGCTAGCGATCATGGGTTGCAAGATAAACTAAAGACCCTGTATTTCGTTCTAAAGAGATAGCTCTGTTGACTATAACCCCTTTCCGTGAAAACTTGTCGACCCGTATTATGTCAGGTCTGTTGGCTTCGACCCTGCGATCAGTGATGACTGCAATATTCCACAAGAGCTTCCACCGTTTCTTCTACAAAACTGAATCCGGCTTAAACTTGTAGTATAAGACATCTTTCTGTACCATATCTGTCTCGGCAGCCAGGGCCTGGTGGACTACCACAGCAACGTCGTTGTGCCGACTCAGGTATTCTCTTTGTGCCAAAGCAGAACACCCGTCCATTATGTGTTTGAGGGCTTCGCCGGATTGATTGCAAAGGCAGTAGCGGTCTTCTCCACTCATATCCCCAATCACATATCTTTCGTAATAGCGAGTGGAAGTCACTTCGTCCTGAATAGAAATGAAGCCTTCTGTCTCAGCAAAGGGGCCAGATTTTGTTAGCCAGGAGACTGACGGTCCCATGTTCACAGCGTTCCTTTTGAGCTCAGTAGGAAACCTGCCGTATTGTCCATGTTGTTGAGACTTCATGTAAATTACCCTCAAAAATCAAAAAATTCGTGTAAAACTCCCAAACTCCCGAGTCTATTCAGATGAACTATCTATTTTATGTGAAGATGAACTATCTATTTTAGAGGAAACCGGCTGAACGGCTTAGGCGATTAGCGTTTACCACATTGAGACAGACAAGCGTTTTGCCGTCAATCAATTTTCCGGTAACAAGGACCCACAATTCATGGATTCTGGCAACACCTCGTGATTAGAAGTAATTTACTTTATATAGGAACAAGACTTATCTATTTATACTTTACCGGGGCCGACAATAAGAGCTTTTGTCGAAAATTCGCCGTTTTCCTGCGCACGATTACCATACATTCGCTCAGTACATTAGTAAGGTTGAGAAAGTAAAAAAGATATGATGGCAATCAAAGGAAAGAAATGATTCGCTCGAAATAAACCGATATCAGAAGATAAAAATATGACATAACATATTATAATCATTGTACAGAACATTGATACAATTGGTGATAATTTGAATATTCGTGGTTATAACTGCTTGATAGTAACACTTCAATTTTTGTTTTGTGCGACCCTCTTTCGTAATGTAAAATGTAACATATACAGACGTTAAATATTGAAAATCATTATTGAATTTTCCATCATGAGGTCACGGATTGTCACCTTATCTGGCGCAGTCTCGCGGTTTGTAATAAAAACGCTATCCAAAATATTGGGAAATGTATTTAGTACTTAAGAGTCGCATATGATACAAATTATCATTGTTCATTTCCGAGGTGTTGGAAACTCGAATACTTGTTGAAGAATATAATATATTACATTACTTGCATTGTATCAAAAATAGTTAAATAGCTAAACGTTTGAATTTGTTTACTTTCTCGAACATACACATATGCGATGAGCAAGATAGTACGTACAGAAAGTTACGTAATGCTAAGTAAAATGGATTTCGAGAGTTAAACCTAAATACACGTTTTGGGGTTCTCTGCCACTTAAAGTTTTTTTCTCAATTATATCAAGAATAATGTCCATAAACTGAACAAGAAAATACTGAATAATTCCCATTTTGACGTAAGATGAGAAAAGTATATTCCAGCTTTCTTTAGAACTCCTCTTTCACAACCTAGACCTATCAAATCGAAAAAAAACAATTTTAATATTCTGCTCTTTTTATATGTAAATCAAAAGAAAATAAAGAGGAAAATATTGAATAATTCTTGTGTTTCACATCGGAACAGAAAACAGTTTTCGAACTTCCGACAGAACTCTTCGTTCGCGACTCAGAACTCTTGACACAAGTGTAAAAAACGTCTTTTTCTTTTTTTCGTAAAAAATGTCCATGTGCAACGAGAACCCGTAATTATGTAATATTTCTTCTGTCTTTCTCCGTATATCTAAATGCTGATTAGAAGTTTTGTCACAAGCCGTTATTTGCTATTGAGAACATTTGTCGTGGCTTTGATAAGCATGAAGCATATTTGTCAGGATTATTTGGACGGTGTTATACATCAGCCGGCTAAGCGCCATTTTTTTTTTAAAAAAAAGACAGAGAGAGAGAGAGATAAGGACGCCATCAGTTGCATTGGACCATGTTCTAAGTGTACGCAAAATTTTGGCGCGAAATCTGTAAAAATTGCCTTATTATTAATGAAAAATGTAAACGCCATCAGCCACATCAGGAATTTTATATTTTGCAATAACAGGCTATAAACCTAGTTCTTCAAATCTGCTGTTCTTAATTTCACATTATGCAGGTAAGCGCCAGATATTCCACTCATATTTGTGTAGTTTGGGGCTTCAATGAATGAAATAATTAAATTAGAGCTTTTAGAGCTGAAAATGTAAGAACACCTATGAACACGATTATCTCAAAACTTGCATAATGTCGCATAGCCGATTGATGCACAACACCGTCCATTTGCTCTATGCTGGGAAAATGAAAATTAATATTTTCGATATTTTGGTTAGTCTTTTTTAAAATTTTTGTGAGATTTCTAGACCACTGACCACCATTGAGAACTCTTATAATATTTCGATTTTTCCGATTTTTGCCCGCAACACGTTCTTCGCTTTTGAATTTAATTTTTGTGTTAATTTTTCAATTTTTGAAGACAATTGTTTCGATTTTTTCGAGAAGCTTAGAACTTTTTGTTGGGCCTCACAGCTCTCAAAATATGTAGGATTTTCGAAATTCACCCGGTCAACCTACCACATCTGCTGTTTTTGCAACGAAACGATAATACCGTCCGAGTGAATTTGGGGGTCTGTGCTCCACTTCGAAATACTATAATCATCAGTCGCGTGAATATGGACAAGTAAAACTGTTCCGACTCCCCAGCGTGTTTGGGAGATCTTACTTCTGTTTTATTTAGCGCATAACTCTAACCTGCGATAATAGAATATTTATTTTTATGGAGCCCACATTGTGTATGTTGATACGAATCACGTGTACTTCGTGATTCACACAGGAGCGAATGAATCACAAAAGAGTATTTAATAATATAATACTTGCTGATGAATAAACGTTTTATTGATAATTTTGCTATTCATAATTTCATTATTTTACATCTTTAAATATATTTATCACATAAAATTACCTATTTATTAAAGAAGGTGGCAATATTTGAAGCAAGAAACATTTTTTTCATTTGTTCATTCAACTTCATCAGTTACTGACAATTACTTTAATTTTCTCTGCTGAACAGTTTTTTTTAAATCTCAGACCTTCAGTAAAGACATGAATCAATTTTCGTCGTCGATATTTCAGTATTTTACAAATAATAATGTGAATAAATGCTTATATTTATTGAATTGGTTTTATAATAACTTGGAAAAACATGCGTTTTCAATAGTTTTTGGGGATGTTAAAAACATCCAAATAATAAACACAATGTTACGCCGGTGATCATTAACAATGATTAATTGATATTTTCCTTAGGTGTAGATTTTAATGGATAAACTTTTTCGAAGATTGAACATTAGAAACCTTGAAAGTCTCGTTTTCATTTGATAAATCGCTTCGCCCTCTAGGTACAGATGGTCGTGCAAATACCAAGGTTCCTGGAATTTCATAGGGGCCGTCCATAAATTACGTAACGCAATTTTCGAGTATTTTCAATACCCCCTCACCCTGGTAACGCACTTCCCTACCTTTGTGTAACGCAGCATAACGGTGCCTCAGACCTCCTCCCTCCCCCTTTAGCGTTACGTAATTTATGGATGACCCCTAGGATGGCGAGCAACGTCCAACAAACCTCTTAACTCAGACGATATTTGTGGGATTGAAACTGAAATATAGTCTGTGTTGGGAGGTAATATAACCTGACCACAAAGGTCGTTCTAAGTATTTTCAAGGAAAATGCTACGGCATTGTACTAAATTGAAAGCATAAACGCTAAGTCTCTTTGAAGTGTTTTAACATGATTTTTTTGTTTTATTTTAGTAGTAACACCTAGTTTTGCCAAATACATGTCTTTGTTATATTTTAAGAAGCAAAAATAATTGAATTTTAGAAGTATTTATTTTCAACCATTTAGAAATTCACGAAATTTCAATAAAATGTTCCCCAACCTAAAAAAAGTTTTAAATATAATAATTCACATTGCTTAAAATATGTATTAACAATGCAAACAATTAGAATTTTGGAATGAAATTGTATTGCGGATGGGATATCTGTCATCTATCGAGTAAGGTGGTTTAAACTCGGCCATTCTTTTTATGTATATTAAGAATTTACAATGATCTTTCACATTGCAATGGAGTGATGTTCTATAGGTTAACGTTAGAATTTTAAAAAAATCTGCAATTTTACTGAATTTATAAAGAATACATATTTGAAAATTTGCGATGATACTTAGGATGTCCGCAAGCGATATTTCATTTTTAAGCCAAAAGTCTGTTGGCATGCGCTTCCTGATCGAGAGGAAGCGAGAATGTAACGCGATTTCATTCCGATAATGTTTTGACTGAGCATATGTACTGGCGTTCGAATATTATAGAATAAAAAACATCCAATTAACAGTTTTAGAAAGACGATTCTGAATTATTGAATAATCAACTGAATTGAAAATTAACTTAAAGTTTAAATACGTTAATTTATAAATTTCTATACTTGTGTAAATAAAATAGTATTTTGTAATGTGTGATTCTACTCAGATCTTTCAACACACAAAATTGAATATTTCTTTATCTGAAAACCGTTACATTCCATTCATCCAATCCAATGCAGTTTACAGCAAACAGCTCACAATATGTTTCCCTATTTTTTTAATGGTAATGGTTAAACAAATAGTTTCTGAGTCTCGATTTTAACAGGAGCCTTTGAAAACAATAATACAGCCATTCGGTTGCTCAACATCCCTTTAACAGAAACGCAGAAATTATCATCTCGGCGTCACGCATCTTGAAAAATAATTTGTTTACAATCAATTTCCTCCCCATTTGATAAATATATCGACTCGCAAATTGCAGGACTTGATATAAAAACAAAATAAAAGTTATGATCATACTCATCGTACAACAGACGGATTCATCGTGATTAAATTGGATGCAGAATTGTTTACAAGCTAGGAGCTTTTTAAGCGTATGTTGCAGGCAAAAGCGTGACATTGGAGAACTGTTTTTTTCAGGATGCTTGTGAAGAGCGAATGAACTGAGTGCAAAAATAATAAGACCATTGTAAGATGTTAATTTCTTTTAAACAATTACTTATCTCGAGAACGAAATACGATAGCACTCATCGAATTCCGGAATTTTGTATCGCGTTTAAACGCCATTCCGAAGAGACGAAAAAATTTGCAACATTTGCAAATTTATAAACAATTTCCAAGTTTTGGAAATGTAAAGGGGAGAGTCTCGCGATGTCTCAGAGCCGAAAAGAGCGAATTAACAATTTTGCAACAATTAACAATTTTATAAAAAAATGAAATATGCGTTAGAACGGCCGGTGAGGCTCCGCAAATTGTGCCTGAAATGAACGTTTTAAAATAGCAATTTGGCAGGACTTAATATTGATTGCTAAAAGTTAATATAATTGTTGCTAAAATGGTATATATTTACTGGCCTATTGACAGTAAGTCTAGACGGAAAACTCCCGCCCAGAAATATTTTTTCGTCATGGCGTACACGCAGGCAAAATCTCTTTTTAGGCAGGCTATTTCTGCCACATACGTAAACGAACAAGCTTTCGCTTTGACAGCGTTCTTTCTACTCTTTGGGATTTTGCACCAATCACTGACAACTGTGGTTCTACCTGCTAGCGATTGGTGAATGCGTCCCTCTCCCTGACCGCGGGGTGTCCAAGTTTGTCGGCGCGGTAGCGAATATAGAATTTCAGTGGAAAGATTTCCCGAGGGGTAGTGTACATCAGCTCGAGGGTGGGGGACATGATGTATTGAAAAAGCATTGATGCCTAAAAAGTAACTTTAGGAAAAAGATTTTATTAAAGGAAAAAATCTCTATCTCAAATATTTTAATTGTAAGAAGACGCCGAAAATTTTTGTAATTATTGAAAAATCAGGGTTTTCAATGAACATGACGCTTGCATTATTCTCTTAAACGCCCTTTACACTATCCAACAACAAACTTTTATTAAAAACGATGGAGCCATTTTTTTAACATTTTGAAATTTTCCCAGGGGCTTCATGTAAAGTACTCCCTATAATTAAAATATCGGTTT
This sequence comes from Acheta domesticus, assembly GCA_031308135.1. Lineage (NCBI taxonomy): Eukaryota > Metazoa > Arthropoda > Insecta > Orthoptera > Gryllidae > Acheta > Acheta domesticus. The sequence goes on from JAHLJT010008446.1 coordinate 20,139,405, forward strand.
CAAATTCAAGGGGCCGTGACATCAACAATATCTCTTGGGGAATATCAGTTTTGGACGGTTTAGCCGATAGGTTTGTTCATTGACAGATCGACAGACGTTTTACCAAAAATAGATTTTATCAGTATCAGGGACTCACAAAACATGGATTCTGGCTACTCCATGTGTTAAAGGATTTTTTCTAAATTTAACCACTGGATTTATCCACTTTTTCGTTACCAGGGCCCAGCAATAGGAGTTTTTCTAATGAAAATTCACCGCTTTTTCCCGTAGCCTTACATATCTTTCTCTTCTTCTGAAGGTGAGTAAAAAGTGTAGATTATATTTTAAAATGTAACAGAAACTACAAAAATTGAGTCTTACCTCAGAGTTGGGGAGATGTTCTATTAGTTTCACATTTTTTCATGTATTTGAGTTTTTTTAACGCTGGGTTATCACACACGACAGGTTATACTATTCTTCAAAATGAGAAATGCCTCCTTTACTCATAACGTGGCGCAATATGTATTTAGAATATATGTTTATACATGAGCTTGTATTTTTCAGAACGGGTGATAAGAAATTTTTTGTCATATAAGAGTGGGAACGCAAGAACATTTCCTGCAGTTCCACTTCTTTTCGTTTGAATTTCTCTTCGCCCTAGAAGATTCTTTAACCATCACCATGAAGGCTGTTTTTTTTACGAGTATTATTTGCATCTCCTTTGCATCCATCGTTACTGCTCAGGTGAGAAAAACATTCGTTGGTAGTGATCTTTTTATCAGGCTAAAATCATGAAACACGATCAGGATATTTTGAACTCAAATAACAAAACAAAATCAATGTGGGATATAGTAAAAAATGCGACCAAACCAACTAGAAACCTTGTAGAGAATGTTGTTTTAAAAGATAACGATAGAGATGTGAACGATCCGGCAACAGTGGCTAGTCTCTTTAACCAATACTTTTCGAGAATTGCTGTCGATCTTACTAAGGGTTTTCAGCCACAAAATTCAACATCTGACGTTTCCCTAAAAATCTTAGACACTATGTTCGTTTCCGAAACCTCTTCCTATGAAATTCTCAAAATAATCGGTAAATTAAAAAATAAATATTCGGCCGGTTTAGATGAATTTCCGGATTGTTAGTTAAAGACGTGCGCGCCAGCCATTGTACACCCGTTAACTCACATATTTAATGCATCCTTATGCACCGGAATTTTTCCAGATATTTTTAAAACAGCTAAGATTAAGCCGTTCTTCAAAAAAGGCAACAAAAATGAAGTTCAAAATTATCGGCCATTTCTCTTTTGTCAGTTTTTTCAAAAATATTAGAGAGACTTTTTTATGTGCGAATGGAAACCTTTCTCAATAAACACGACGCGTTTTCAAATTGCCAACATGGATTCCGGAAATCAAAATCTACGGAAACAACCATTTTTTCTTTTCTTAAGGGTGTTGCCTCATCATTGGATCAAAACGAAACAACTATTGGAATATTTTTAGATCTTTCAAAAGCTTTTGACGTCATTGATCATAACATTTTACTTTCAAAATTACCTTCGTATGGAATCCGTGGTATTGCTCTAGATTGGCTATGTTCGTACCTTAAACAACGATCTCAGAGAGTAGAAATACCTTACTGGAATGATGGAACTTTGTGTACACACCTTTCCGGTTCTTTGCCAATTGCAAGTGGAGTCCCGCAAGGATCGATTTTAGGCCCTATTCTCTTCCTATTATACGTAAATGACATGCCCTTAGCGATTCGAAACGGAAGAACAGTTCTCTTTGCGGATGATACAAATATTCTTTGCAACAAAGAAACCGTAAATAGTACAATATCAGACGTTTCAAATTGGTTCCGTAATAACAAATTAAAAGTAAATGAAAATAAAACTGTTTCAATGCAGTTTTCCATATCAAATAAAAAATTCTGTACTCCATTGAAAATGAACGGTGTGCCATTGACTGATGTTAATGTAACAAAATTTTTAGGTCCATCTATTTAATTTTTAGGTTTATTTTTAGGTTGGTGATCAAGTGTCAACATCTATAAACAGAGCAGTTTATTTTCGATTTTGTATCACTGTTTTAACTTAATTACTGGAATATTTATTCTATTTTTGTGACGAGTGACTATTCAGTTTATTTTATTTTTGTGGCGAGTGATTATTCAGTTAATTTGAACGTTACGAAACGGGTGTATCGTGTAGTTTTGAATTTGTTTCAAATCTTATTCAATATTTTGAAGACAAATTTCAGCTAATATTTTTATCTATTTACGGTAAAGTATAGTCGACATTGTATTAAACAGTTGCAGCTTAAGTGAACGAAATACGTAACCGCATTGCCAAATTTCGTAAGTACTAGCTTTCAATAGATTTTGTAGTTAGCGTACCTTCTCTTTCTTGTATCAAATCTTAATTTTTAATTTATCGAATACACATAAATATTACACTTTTAAAATATTAAGCTAGGTGACTGTTGCTTTTATCTGAGTTTTCTTGTATTTATTCCAATTTTATCACGTATTTTAACACGCATTCGTGACATGGCTACTGTTCGTTCTACTCTTTTTACTCTCTACACCCTCAAAGCCGACCTTCTGAAAGCCTTCACACACGTAAACAGTAATTTAGATAAACATATCCGAAGGCTGGAAGAGGTCGTTCTCTACAATGACGTTTGGGGCACAAGTAGGCAACACTGCGAATTTTCCCAACCGTGCACCCGTGACTTGCAACATAAGACACAGACACCACATCCAGTCGCAATTCAAAACAGATTTAGTGTTTAGATTATGAAACAGATTTTCCTCGCCTTCCTGATCCTCACAACCCTTCCCTTCCATCGACAAATACATGCACAAACCAACGCAAACAGGCTAGGAGCGTGTCAAAACCAAAACACGTAAAGCTTCGCATCCTAGCCCACTTGAAAGACAAAGCCATTCCTACTGAGCCTAAAAACAGGTACTTATTTTAGCTGACAGCCATGGTCGCCATCTTTCCCTCCATTCTCAGTAGGAAGTTACCTTCCCAACTACTCAGTCTCGTCTATTTTTAAACCTAACGGGAGGTTTGCAGACGTGACTGCAGAGTTGGACACTCACAAGAAGACAATGACCAATCAGGACACAGTCTTTATCATCGGAGGGCAGAATGACATTAATTTGGGCGGTAACTTTACACCTGAACAACATGTAAACAAATTACAATGTGCCGCCCAAAATACTAACATTGTAGTCTCGACTCTGCCCTTCTGGTACAACAGGCCAACACTCTGCAGCGAGATTAAGGACGCAAACCAACAACTAAAACTGCAACTGAGAGAAACAGATGTAACACTTTTTGAAATGAATTTCCTCTCAGTAAAACACTTCACCCGGCACGGTCTCCACATGAACCTTGCTGGAAAACATGTAGTCGGTGAAAAGCTTGCACAATACATCATCAACTCCAGTCCAACGCAGCCTCCTGCCAAAAATCCATCCCTTTCACCTTCCTTACGTTCCCCACCCCCACCCTTATTCTGAACCCTCTTACCCCCTCCTGTGAACCTACTCCCGTTTCTTCCATTCCCACTACCAATGACGCCTCTATTTCCTCACAACCTGTGACTGCTGGGACACATTACAACCTTCGGCCACGCACTCGAGGTAAAAATGGAGTAAATATATAGCAACTACAGTCAGATGCAGCAGAAAAACATTCGTGTAGGTACTTGCAAAAAATAAAGATATTGCACCATAATGTTCAATCCCTTTCAAATAAAACTGAGTTTATCGAGGCAGCTCTATAGAGCGATTTAAATCAAATGGATGTTCTTTGCTTTACAGAACCTTGGTTATCTCCTAATGAACTTAGCAGTTTCCAAATTCCAAACTTTTACCTCGCAGGCTATTATTGTAGAAAAAGTGAATCTCATAAAAGTCCTGCATATGGAGGTTCTTGTATTTACGTTAAAAATAATATTGATTCTATCTCCTTGACGGAATTCAATGAGTATTCCGTTGAAAATGTTTTTGAAATTTCTGTTGTACTTCCTGTGCTAAAAATGATATTGCTTTGCATCTACAGGCCTCCAACAAAGAGAGCTGCAGATTACATTTTGTTTTTAGAGAAACTAGAGATAACACTAATCAAAGTCATCAATCGCTCTTGTGAATCCATTGTTGTATGCGGAGATTTTAACATTGATTTTCTGATCGAATCTTGCGAGAAAGAGCAGTTTCTTAACTTAATTAATTCCTTCAATTTAGATATTACAATAAAAGTACCTACACGGATCACAGTAAATTCAAAGAAGGCAATCGATCAAATTATAATTAACAAAACCACTACTCGACATGAAATTGAAACAAAAGATTTAGGATACAGTGACCACGATGCACAAATTCTTACCATTATACGAAATGCGAACAATGACACAATAAATAATACACGTATGAGTAGAGTGTTTTCTAAAAGTAAAATAAAATTATTCATTGATTACTTGCTGCAGGAGTCATGGGACGCGGTTTATAATACTATTGATACAAACGATAAATATTATTCTTTTTTTTCAACGCTTTCATTTCATTTTAACACTTGCTTTCCTCTTCAGAAAAGAAAATTAAATATTTCACGCAAAAACAATTCTTGGATAACACAAGGGATTAGAACATCATGTAAAAACAAACGAGTTCTTTCTTTCATTTCTAAGCATCATAACGTATCTCAAGATTTCCTCCTGTACTTTAAAAAATACAAATCAGTGTTAAGAAAAGTCATAAGGCAGGCTAAAATCATGAAACACGATCAGGATATTTTGAACTCAAATAACAAAACAAAATCAATGTGGGATATAGTAAAAAATGCGACCAAACCAACTAGAAACCTTGTAGAGAATGTTGTTTTAAAAGATAACGATAGAGATGTGAACGATCCGGCAACAGTGGCTAGTCTCTTTAACCAATACTTTTCGAGAATTGCTGTCGATCTTACTAAGGGTTTTCAGCCACAAAATTCAACATCTGACGTTTCCCTAAAAATCTTAGACACTATGTTCGTTTCCGAAACCTCTTCCTATGAAATTCTCAAAATAATCGGTAAATTAAAAAATAAATATTCGGCCGGTTTAGATGAATTTCCGGATTGTTAGTTAAAGACGTGCGCGCCAGCCATTGTACACCCGTTAACTCACATATTTAATGCATCCTTATGCACCGGAATTTTTCCAGATATTTTTAAAACAGCTAAGATTAAGCCGTTCTTCAAAAAAGGCAACAAAAATGAAGTTCAAAATTATCGGCCAATTTCTCTTTTGTCAGTTTTTTCAAAAATATTAGAGAGACTTTTTTATGTGCGAATGGAAACCTTTCTCAATAAACACGACGCGTTTTCAAATTGCCAACATGGATTCCGGAAATCAAAATCTACGGAAACAGCCATTTTTTCTTTTCTTAAGGATGTTGCTTCATCATTGGATCAAAACGAAGCAACTATTGGAATATTTTTAGATCTTTCAAAAGCTTTTGACGTCATTGATCATAACATTTTACTTTCAAAATTACCTTCGTATGGAATCCGTGGTATTGCTCTAGATTGGCTATGTTCGTACCTTAAACAACGATCTCAGAGAGTAGAAATACCTTACTGGAATGATGGAACTTTATGTACACACCTTTCCGGTTCTTTGCCAATTGTACGTGGAGTCCCGCAAGGATCGATTTTAGGCCCTATTCTCTTCCTATTATACGTAAATGACATGCCCTTAGCGATTCGAAACGGAAGAACAGTTCTCTTTGCGGATGATACAATATTCTTTGCAACAAAGAAACCGTAAATAGTACAATATCAGACGTTTCAAATTGGTTCCGTAATAACAAATTAAAAGTAAATGAAAATAAAACTGTTTCAATGCAGTTTTCCATATCAAATAAAAAATTCTGTACTCCATTGAAAATGAACGGTGTGCCATTGACTGATGTTAATGTAACAAAATTTTTAGGTCCATCTATTTAATTTTTAGGTTTATTTTAGGTTGGTGATCAAGTGTCAACATCTATAAACAGAGCAGTTTATTTTCGATTTTGTATCACTGTTTTAACTTAATTACTGGAATATTTATTCTATTTTTGTGACGAGTGACTATTCAGTTATTTTATTTTGTGGCGAGTGATTATTCAGTTAATTTGAACGTTACGAAACGGGTGTATCGTGTAGTTTTGAATTTGTTTCAAATCTTATTCAATATTTTGAAGACAAATTTCAGCTAATATTTTTATCTATTTACGGTAAAGTATAGTCGACATTGTATTAAACAGTTGCAGCTTAAGTGAACGAAAATACGTAACCGCATTGCCAAATTTCGTAAGTACTAGCTTTCAATAGATTTTGTAGTTAGCGTACCTTCTCTTTCTTGTATCAAATCTTAATTTTAATTTATCGAATACACATAAATATTACACTTTTAAAAATATTAAGCTAGGTGACTGTTGCTTTTATCTGAGTTTTCTTGTATTTATTCCAATTTTATCACGTATTTTAACACGCATTCGTGACATGGCTACTGTTCGTTCTACTCTTTTTACTCTCTACACCCTCAAAGCCGACCTTCTGAAAGCCTTCACACACGTAAACAGTAATTTAGATAAACATATCCGAAGGCTGGAAGAGGTCGTTCTCTACAATGACGTTTGGGCACAAGTAGGCAACACTGCGAATTTTCCCAACCGTGCACCCGTGACTGCACATAAGACACAGACACCACATCCAGTCGCAATTCAAAACAGATTTAGTGTTTTAGATTATGAAACAGATTTTCCTCGCCTTCCTGATCCTCACAACCCTTCCCTTCCATCGACAAATACATGCACAAACCAACGCAAACAGGCTAGGAAGCGTGTCAAAAACCAAAACACGTAAAGCTTCGCATCCTAGCCCACTTGAAGACAAAGCCATTCCTACTGAGCCTAAAAACAGGTACTTATTTTAGCTGACAGCCATGGTCGCCATCTTTCCTCCATTCTCAGTAGGAAGTTACCTTCCCAACTACTCAGTCTCGTCTATTTTTAAACCTAACGGGAGGTTTGCAGACGTGACTGCAGAGTTGGACACTCACAAGAAGACAATGACCAATCAGGACACAGTCTTTATCATCGGAGGGCAGAATGACATTAATTTGGGCGGTAACTTTACACCTGAACAACATGTAAACAAATTACAATGTGCCGCCCAAAATACTAACATTGTAGTCTCGACTCTGCCCTTCTGGTACAACAGGCCAACACTCTGCAGCGAGATTAAGACGCAAACCAACAACTGAAAACTGCAACTGAGAGAAACAGATGTAACACTTTTTGAAATGAATTTCCTCTCAGTAAAACACTTCACCCGGCACGGTCTCCACATGAACCTTGCTGGAAAACATGTAGTCGGTGAAAAGCTGCACAATACATCATCAACTCCAGTCCAACGCAGCCTCCTGCCAAAAATCCATCCCTTTCACCTTCCTTACGTTCCCCACCCCCCACCCTTATTCTGAACCCTCTTACCCCCTCCTGTGAACCTACTCCCGTTTCTTCCATTCCCACTACCAATGACGCCTCTATTTCCTCACAACCTGTGACTGCTGGGACACATTACAACCTTCGGCCACGCACTCGAGGTAAAAATGGAGTAAATATATAGCAACTACAGTCAGATGCAGCAGAAAAACATTCGTGTAGGTACTTGCAAAAAATAAAGATATTGCACCATAATGTTCAATCCCTTTCAAATAAACTGAGTTTATCGAGGCAGCTCTATAGAGCGATTTAAATCAAATGGATGTTCTTTGCTTTACAGAACCTTGGTTATCTCCTAATGAACTTAGCAGTTTCCAAATTCCAAACTTTTACCTCGCAGGCTATTATTGTAGAAAAAGTGAATCTCATAAAAGTCCTGCATATGGAGGTTCTTGTATTTACGTTAAAAATAATATTGATTCTATCTCCTTGACGGAATTCAATGAGTATTCCGTTGAAAATGTTTTTGAAATTTCTGTTGTACTTCCTGTGCTAAAAAATGATATTGCTTTGCATCTACAGGCCTCCAACAAAGAGAGCTGCAGATTACATTTTGTTTTTAGAGAAACTAGAGATAACACTAATCAAAGTCATCAATCGCTCTTGTGAATCCATTGTTGTATGCGGAGATTTTAACATTGATTTTCTGATCGAATCTTGCGAGAAAGAGCAGTTTCTTAACTTAATTAATTCCTTCAATTTAGATATTACAATAAAGTACCTACACGGATCACAGTAAATTCAAAGAAGGCAATCGATCAAATTATAATTAACAAAAACCACTACTCGACATGAAATTGAAACAAAAGATTTAGGATACAGTGACCACGATGCACAAATTCTTACCATTATACGAAATGCGAACAATGACACAATAAATAATACACGTATGAGTAGAGTGTTTTCTAAAAGTAAAATAAAATTATTCATTGATTACTTGCTGCAGGAGTCATGGGACGCGGTTTATAATACTATTGATACAAACGATAAATATTATTCTTTTTTTTCAACGCTTTCATTTCATTTTAACACTTGCTTTCCTCTTCAGAAAAGAAAATTAAATATTTCACGCAAAAACAATTCTTGGATAACACAAGGGATTAGAACATCATGTAAAAACAAACGAGTTCTTTCTTTCATTTCTAAGCATCATAACGTATCTCAAGATTTCCTCCTGTACTTTAAAAAATACAAATCAGTGTTAAGAAAAGTCATAAGGCAGGCTAAAATCATGAAACACGATCAGGATATTTGAACTCAAATAACAAAACAAAATCAATGTGGGATATAGTAAAAAATGCGACCAAACCAACTAGAAACCTTGTAGAGAATGTTGTTTTAAAAGATAACGATAGAGATGTGAACGATCCGGCAACAGTGGCTAGTCTCTTTAACCAATACTTTTCGAGAATTGCTGTCGATCTTACTAAGGGTTTTCAGCCACAAAATTCAACATCTGACGTTTCCCTAAAAATCTTAGACACTATGTTCGTTTCCGAAACCTCTTCCTATGAAATTCTCAAAATAATCGGTAAATTAAAAAATAAATATTCGGCCGGTTTAGATGAATTTCCGGATTGTTAGTTAAAGACGTGCGCGCCAGCCATTGTACACCCGTTAACTCACATATTTAATGCATCCTTATGCACCGGAATTTTTCCAGATATTTTTAAAACAGCTAAGATTAAGCCGTTCTTCAAAAAAGGCAACAAAAATGAAGTTCAAAATTATCGGCCAATTTCTCTTTTGTCAGTTTTTTCAAAAATATTAGAGAGACTTTTTTATGTGCGAATGGAAACCTTTCTCAATAAACACGACGCGTTTTCAAATTGCCAACATGGATTCCGGAAATCAAAATCTACGGAAACAGCCATTTTTTCTTTTCTTAAGGATGTTGCTTCATCATTGGATCAAAACGAAGCAACTATTGGAATATTTTTAGATCTTTCAAAAGCTTTTGACGTCATTGATCATAACATTTTACTTTCAAAATTACCTTCGTATGGAATCCGTGGTATTGCTCTAGATTGGCTATGTTCGTACCTTAAACAACGATCTCAGAGAGTAGAAATACCTTACTGGAATGATGGAACTTTATGTACACACCTTTCCGGTTCTTTGCCAATTGTACGTGGAGTCCCGCAAGGATCGATTTTAGGCCCTATTCTCTTCCTATTATACGTAAATGACATGCCCTTAGCGATTCGAAACGGAAGAACAGTTCTCTTTGCGGATGATACAAATATTCTTTGCAACAAAGAAACCGTAAATAGTACAATATCAGACGTTTCAAATTGGTTCCGTAATAACAAATTAAAAGTAAATGAAAATAAAACTGTTTCAATGCAGTTTTCCATATCAAATAAAAAATTCTGTACTCCATTGAAAATGAACGGTGTGCAATTTACTGATGTTAAAGTAACAAAATTTTTAGGTCTATCAATTCAGTCAAACCTCAAATGGAATGCCCACTTAAATGAATTGAACACAAAATTAAGCTCATTATGCTACGCGTTCAGAATTCTTTCAAATTCCGTCAGCCTTCATACAGCTCGTTGTGTATATTTTGCCAATGTTCACTCCCGCCTGAGATATGGCATAATATTTTGGGGAAACACATCTTATAGCTCACAGACTTTCAGATTACAAAAAAAATTGTACGAATAATAAGCAAATCCAACCCACGTGATTCTTGTAAGTCACTCTTTATTAATCTAGGAATTTTACCATTACCTTGTCTCCTGATTTACGAATCAGTAGTTTTTGTCAAAAATGACTTACTTAAGGGCGGGAATATATTTTCAGCAAACGCCGATGTCTATAAGTATAACACACGACGTAGTAATCATATTCACCAAGTGGCAGTATCAACAGCTCACTACAAAAAATTCACATACAATTCATGTACATTACTCTACAACACTTTGCCAGAAGACATTAAACGATTAAATTCAATAGAAAAGTTTAAGTCCCAAGTAAAATCTTTTCTGCTGCATAACTGTTTCTATACAATTCGAGACTATACCGAGCATCAAAAAGGAAAGTAGAATTAATTTTAACAATGATAGTTAATGTAATTATTTATCATTTGGACTGTATAATTCTAAAGAACCTGTAACAAGTATTGTACCCCAGTTTCTGGGTTGATGGCCCCCATCTCGATCAGGTTTTTCGTCCAGTTTCCCTGATCCTTGAGCAAATGCTGAGATGGTCCCTTGTTTTGCTTCTGGACATAAATGTAACTTCATTATTTGTGCACGTCTTCTGAATTTCAGTGGGAAATATAGTTATTCAAATTATCGTTTTCCATATTATCGCGGCAAAAAGTATTATTCTTTCATGAAAAACATGAGGGTTCAGGGCAGGAATTTATACCTAATTTACCTTTGAAAATATATTTTATTATATAGGAGTGAATATTTTGTCAACAAAATTTGAAAAAAACCTCTCTTTTCTGTATTCAAAATTCGACTAGAAAATGGCTACACCATTTGTGATTTTGACCTTGCAGAGCGTGATTTTGACCTTGCGGATACTGAGAAGAATGGTGCAGGACTCATGTTCGTTGAAAATTATTTTTGAATATTGCAAAAAACTTTTTCGACGTCTTCCTACAACTACAATTATGAAGACAAACCTTTTGCTTGATGAAATTTGCTCACCAAAAACAGGTCTTCAAATATAGTCAAATTGAATATTTCGAAAATATGAGTATTTTTGGCGAAATTTTGTATCAGACATAGACAATTTTTATTTTCTTTAAACCATTTCCCTTAATCCTCCGGCGCACAGTGTGTAATTTCGAGGAACTAGCTCGTAAAAATTAATATCTTGGAAATTATTGCACATATCTCAATGAAATTTGGTATGGCACATCTCTTATAAGGTATTTTTTAAGTACATACCTTTGTGTTATACAGATTTTACCGTATATTAAAATTCAAATTTTCAATATTGGATCAATAAAAGTATTTTTGTATTTTAAAAATACAAAATACTATCAGAAAGTATTTTTGATTCAAATACAAAATACATGATCAAATATGTATTTTCGATATAAAATACAATTATAAAAGTATCGAAAATACGTATTTTATTTACATGAATGATTGATACTGCTGTTCTTAATTGCTTGGAAGTGGTCCTCTTCCGAGAATTCGTGAACATGTTCCACTTCTCCACCAGTTCATTGGCAGCATCAACTTCAGACTGAATCCAGGAAGTGTCTTTATTTTAGGATCTGCTCTCCTCCTAGATTCCTCCCCAAAATGCTTCGACGTCATCTTTTGAAGGAGTGACAGCCTTGGCATACGGTTTTTGAGTCAGATTGCAATAGAATCGCTTCGCGTTTGTTTCAAACAACCGATTATGCTCATGAAAATCTATTCTACGTTTGTAACGTCTAATTCGTTGCGCCCGTGCTTGAATATTCTCTTTTAGTTTCTCAGCTATCACTAGCCTTGTGTCATTTTCAATTTGGTATTTCTGTTCAACATGGAGTATTTTTTGTTGCACATTGGAAGTATGATTTGATTTGGAAGAAGCATCGGCTAAGAGTGATATTTCACGCCGAGTGTCGGCTATCCGTTTCATAATTCTTTTCGCCCATGGGAGTACGGAGCTGTTTACTCCATCGGTCTGGCGGCCGTCGGTGTTCTTGGCAGGCCCCAAAATTGTCTGAGGAACTAAATATCTAGTTGCATATATGATGTGATTTCAGTAATATCTAGATCTCTACTTGAGGTTTATGCAATCTAATTTAAGACAGAATTCGTTTAATTCGTTAAGAAGGTAGTTTCCTGCCGAACTTGTAAATGTGGGTTCCTGAGTACCTCAAGAGGTCTCCTTCACCCAATCCTGCCTTAAGGTCGACGCGCCAGGGGACCAACTGGTGGGTTGCCCGGTTGAACCGAAAATCAGGAGCTTACCATCGCCTACTCACTGTCTCTACTGTGAGACTAACGGCGTGAGTGCCAACGTGAAACTGAGGGTCTGGGTGAACGTTTACAACTCTTCACCAGAGATCGTGCTCACCTATGTGCTCACGAACACCCCCTGCGGGGAGAACCAGTGGATAGAGAAGGGTCGTACACAGCGACGAATGGGACCACAGAATGTGGCCAGTCCGGTGACGACAAGATTGCGAACCAGAAATTTGACGTGGACTCGACTTTCGAGCATTGCAAGTGTGTGGTGATGTCTGCGTCGACGGTTCGAGAGACAGTTCTGCTGAGAGCTGGACTGGTGGCACGCATATCACTGCGACGGATTCTGTTGACCAGAAACTACCAACGCCTGACACAGCAATTAGCACGTAAACGTGTTCACTGGTAAGCTGAGTGGGAAAATGTGTTTTCGGACGAATCCCGTCTCAATGTGTGCTACAGCGATGACCGCGTACATGTTCGACGCTTCCGTGATGATCGCAATCTACCAGCCTGCATTGTTCCGCACAGTAGCGGATAAACCTCAAGAGTGGTGATTTGGGGCGCCGTTGGCTACAATGTGCAATCTCGCCTCATACGTATTGAGGGAAATCTGAACAGTAACCACTACCTCAGGGAGGTTTTATAGTTCGAGGAGCTGTTCCTCCTGTAAGCAGCTCCACATGCCATATTTCAGCAGGAAAATGATCGCATGGGGTGAAGAAGGTGCAAGCTTTCTGCAAAGAACGACTCGTACTACTGCTTCCCTGGCCTCCACGTTCGCCTGACATGTCGCCTATCGAACATGTCTGGGACATGGTCCGTTGGCAACTTGTTCGTTCTTGTGCTCTTGCAACCACTGTCGATGCTTTGTGGTCAAGCGTCCCAGAAACCGCGTCGCAGTGTGTTCCCTAGCAGAATATCCAAGCTCTCTTTGAATTCATGCCACGACGTCTAGAGGCTCTGATGTCAGTGTGTGCCGGCTTCACACTGCACTAAATACTGAAGGTCAAAATGCAGATATATTTCAGTTATTCTAATCATTTGTATATTGTTATATACCTAATCTGTGAAATAAATCTCATTGTAATAGAATGTTTCTTTTTGGTCTTGCAATTTTCTCAGATACCGTTGTAGTGGAAATAAACCGAAAAAATCCAAATTTTGAAATTTTCGAATATTAGGTGTTAACAGTGAAAAACTGACTGATGCCATCTTTATAAATGTATTTTACTCTATATTCTCATAAACAAGTAAAGAAAAATTTGGAGCCATTTTTGAGACAATTTTGAAAATACTCCAGGATCTAATGTAAAGTACCCCCAAAGTTTCAAGAATGTTTTTTGAAAATTACAAACGTTTGATTCGAGCCAGATCGACCGGCATTATCCATTTTGGAAACTGCTGTGGCCAGCTTTGAAGCTGGCGCGCGCGCGCAGCTGTACGCCGCGCGCCACGGAGCTCGCCGGCGCGGAACGCTGCCCAGCGAGCGGGTAAACCTCGGGGTGAGGCTAACCCGGGCCGCGCCGCCCCTATTTAGGCGGGAGCAGGTGGCGGGCACGACAGTAACGGAGTCATAGTCAGTCGCCGAGAATCGCCGAGCCATAGCAAGAGAGGGAACGTGCTGGAGGCACGGCAGGATAGCGTGCCAGGAGCGCACGCCGAGAGGCAGCACCAGGAGTCGTGCGGGACAGGGCGACACACGGAGACGGCGTGTCGGAAGTGCACGCCGTGGAGCCACGCCGGGAGGCAGGAAAGACAGTACTTGAGCGTAGCCTCGCAGCAGCAAGAACCAGACAAAGAAGCCCCCTGTACTTTGATTGTATTTGTAGATGAGTAGTAAGAGAATAAACAAAGTTAAGCAAGTGTGTATCTGTCATTTGGTCAAACACTTCATAAACAATCCTACGTATGGTTGAGCCACTAGTAGTGTCAACACACGGAAAAGCAGGCGGCCAGACAGACGGACGGACGGATGGACGGACGGACGGTAGTTTTGAAGGAAGACAAACTTTTTTGGTAACAGGGAACCCCAAAACGTGCATTTCCGTTGAAGTTTCGAAATCAATTTTCAGCAGCATTTCATACTTTTCTCTATACTATATATATATATATATATATATATATATATATATATATATATATTCCGTATATAAGTACGTATGAGTTAAAACAACTACACAAGATATAGATATCAAAATTGCAAAAAAAATGATAAACTATGCTTGGGGTTACAGAGTTATCACCTCTCGGTAACAGAAGAGTTAAAGTGCTAGGCAATGTATTCTTACAATGTTCCCGCGACCTGCGAGTCCATCAGTGGCAGAATTTCGAAAGGTCTGTGTGTGGTGTGTAATCTATACTTCTTTTTAGACCTCAGTTGCATTCAGGAATGACAATTAATGGACTGTATACAAAGAGTACAGGAATAAGTATAATTAGGGTTCGTTTAAGTTTCAAGTATTTACATATTAAACAAGAAAAATGTCGTCTTAGAGGGTGAATACAGTGCTTGTTGGTGAGGGATCATATCTGGTGAAATATACGGGTATGTGATTTCTTTTTCAGCGCATAGATTCAAGAATTAAGCTTGTAAAAAAAGAGGAATTTAGAAAATACATGGAAAGAACAGGAGTTGCGGATGCATTAACTGAAGCATTGATTGCTCTGTATGAAGAAACTGAGAGACCAGAAAATGCTTTAGGGTATCCTTTTAGAATGATGATAGTAGCCTACTCTAATTTCAATATTGTTCCCTTCGATGCAATCATTTTACACACATTGTAGAGAGGAGGCCGTCAGTTTTGTTGATACTTATGAAGGAAATGTAGGAAGTGAAAATAATAGGCTTTCCCTGTTGGAAAAAAGCCAGTCGCAATTTGCCTGAATCAAAAATATCTTTCAATAAATAGTAGTATTGTTTGATTCCTAGAATGTTAGGTAGAGATTATTGTTTTCAAAATATCAATATTATTCCAAAGCATATGCAACTTGATTTCGTAATTACTATTTTAATTGCCATCAGGTAATGGATGTTAATATAAGCAATTGTTTATTTTCGAATTAACATGTTTCTTGCTTCTCTATTACTAGTAATTTAAAATAGTACTTACAGATAATTTATTCTGAAACCGTTATTAGCAGAACCGGTTATGAATGTAATTCTTAATGAGGTATTAGATATATTTTGGGTTACCTTGGTGATGATGATGGAAATGCCAGTGGAGGAGGAGGGGGTGTTGGTGGAAATGGCAGTAACAATGAAGAATCAAGATCTCTGCAGAAACAGATGGATGATTTGAAGATGAAAACAGAGACGTTGGAGGGCTCCGTCTTGAAAGGAAGTGGAGGTCACTCAAATGATACTGGATTGGAAGTCTTGGAGAACGGCCATTCCGGTAAAGAAGAAACTGTGAACCACATGCCAGAATCCCTTCCCTCTGAAGGGATTGTTTAATATGTTGGAAGATTTTATATCACTGTTTTTGAAGTAAGTAGTTATAACTAGTCTCTGAATTGAAATAATTATTAATATAATATAATATAATTATTAAGTTTTAATTTAAGAACAATATATCGTAAGTTCACAATTCATAAACATTTTACTTCACGAAGGGTACCCCTGGTTAAGATGGTGAAAAGTTCCCCTCAACCAAATGACATATAAGTAGTTACACTATTAGATAATTACGCACGATTACATAACTTTCTCTTCTTAAGAAGAACTTCGTAAGGCGAGAAAGTAAAAAGTAGTGGTGCTATAGATTGGCAAAGGCATTCTTGCATTACTTAGTTTCCTAATCTCCTTAGTCTGAACTAGCTTTTCGGCTGTCTTATTCTCTTTCCAGCTGGCTTCCTGTGGATTCAAAATTTTGCATTTTCAGAAAAGCTCAAGTGCCATTTTCTCAAAAAAACGTTCCAAATTTCTTCTTGAATTTTTTCGTACTGATAGGTCTCGCAGTGTCTGAAATAGAATTGTACTGTTTGAAATAGAATTGCACCATTTAAGATGACAGCAATTTAATTTTGTTGTTTTTTTAAATTACACAAATGCATTTTTTAAATATCTCACACGTCTTTATTATGCACATTTCCAAAGATTTGTATACATTATTGCATTTGTGAGTGAAAGAGCTTCAAATGACTTCCAATAAAAGTTTTCGAAAACTAAAAACATATCTGTTAAAAAGGTTCAAATTCCTTATTCACAGTGACGCCAAAACACCATCTTAAACACGACTAAATTTTGAAAGAAAATTTCGAAATAAGACGAGGTTTTATTCGTCTTACTATTTCTTAAAGTAATATTTTGGTTCTATTATTAGGAAACCGAAAAATGTAGAAACTTTCAAAAAATATAGTTTCGGCGGCGAAAGGTGTCAGCTAGCAAGTGTGTGTGGCAAATCTGAAAAGCTAGCCCATACGAAAGAAATTAAAAAACCAATGCGAGAAAGTCTTTGCCATTCTGTAGATGTACTAGTTATTTGTTATAATTAAATTTCAGCGGAGATATTTATTGGGAAATTTTAGATTCGTATTCAGCACCCCAAAAAAATACCACAAAGAAGCTGTAAACTAAAAAATAAATATTCGGCCAGTGTAGATGAATTTCTGCACAGTTTGTTTAAAAATATAAAAATAGATTCGTTATATCACACATTTACAGCATGCTAATGCCTAGGAACTTTCCAGATGTTTTCAAAATAATTAAGATTAAGCCATTCTTCAAAAAAGGGAACAAAAATGAAATTCAAAATCATCGGCTAATTATTCTTTTGTCAGTTCTTTCGAAAATATTAGACTCGTTTACGTACTAATGGAAACCTTTATGAGTAAACACAAAGCGTTTTCAGAATGCCAACATGTGTTTACAAAATTACCATCAACGAAAACAAGCATATTTTCTTTTCTTGAAGATGTCGCTTTATCCTTGGATCAAAATGAAGCACCTGTAGGAATATTTTTACATCATTCATTAACATTAGCATTTGACATTCAGTGTATTATTTTACTTTCAAAATTACCTTCGTATGGAGTTCGTGGTATTGCTGATTGGTTATGTTCAACATAAAACAACGATATCAGAAAACAAATATCGTACTGGAAAGATGGGAGATTATATATATACAGTTTTCCGATTCAGTGTCAATTGCACAAGGGGGACCTGCACCTATTTTTGGCCCTATTCTGTTCCTAGTAGACATAAACGATATATCCTCGTCGGTTTGAAACGACAGAACAGTTCTCTTAGCGAATGATACAAATATTCTCTACATTAAGGAAACTGTCAATAGTATAATACCAGATTTTCAAATTGGTTCCATCATAGCAAATTAATAGTATTCAAAGGAAAAAAACGTTTCAATGCATTTTTCTATTTCAAATAAACAATTGCAGACTTTGTTGAAAATGAAGTTCAATTGAACGATGATAAAGTAACTAAATTTTCAGAGAAATCTCAAATGGAACGTCCATTTAAATGAATTGAATACAAAATTATGTTCACTATGCTTCTGAATTCTTTCAAATTAAGTCATCCTTTATAGTGCTCGTATATTTCCCGATTGTACATTCCCTCCTGAGATATGGCAAAATATTTTGGAAAGAACATCCTATAGTTCCCAGACTTTTTATTAAAGAAAGGAATTCTACGAATAATATGCAAATACCCCCAACGTGATTCTCGTAACCCTCTTATTTATTCGTCTAGGAATTTTACAATTGCCGTATCTCTAATTTACAAATCAGGGATTTTTTTAAAAAATGAGCTACTGAATGGTGGGTAAATATTTTTAGCGAATACAGATGTATATAATACTGGACGTATTATTTATCAGGTATCTGTATCCAAAGTTCACTACAAAAATTTACATACAACATGAAAATTTCAGTTACGTAGAAATCACAAGATGCCATTAATCTATTTCCCCTTAAGTTTTCACTTTTCATCTTAAGCAATATCAGCAACTGTAGATACCTTTTATAAAGAAATATGAAACAATAAATGTGCTTATTATAAGTTGTATATGTGAAGAGATTTCAAATCCTAATAAGATTTTAAATGCATAGTTCAGTTACAAGAATTTTCTTTCCACAGGACCGACTACCAAGAGCTCTGATATAAACCGAAGACTATTGAAGAATTTAAATGTCACGAGTACTGAAAAGTCTAGCCAAGAAGCAATTATCTATATGTTCATTTCCTGAGTCTGGTTTTAAACGAAGAAAGTATTTTATGCTATTAATATTAACTTACAATATGTAGCAATATAAAGTAATTTCAATTTGTTTGTACATTCCTCAAATTTACCTATAAAAAGTATCTGAATTTATTTCTGTAAGTAAATAAATATGATGATTCAATGATTCCACACACTTTATTATTGGGATTTTGTAAGTTATTTCAAGATTGAAAACCTTTCAGTGCTTCATGGATAAGGACTTCAATAACGAAATGATGAACAAATGAAATCGAAAAGCAAGGCTGAATAAACTTTCATACAAATGGCTTATTTCAGAAATAACATACGTCACTGAAAAATTTTCAGTACGAACAAAAAACCTTCAAATGCGGCACCAAACATTGTGTCAATTGTTTTACAAGTTGTTTCGCATATTATATAGAATTATTGTCTTATTTAGGAAAGACTAAATTCCATTTCTTATTTTTTTCTGACTATCTTTACCTTGTTTCTTAAATGATAACATACTAGAACAAAAACCTATTCTCATTCATTAAATGCTTCTTTATCTGAAATATATTTTAGCAAACATGACGTTCATATCAATGACTAGAATGTTACACGTGTATGAAAACACCTTAATTATTAGAAATTGTTACATTTAACTAATCATTTCCGTAATTAATGATTCACGCACTGCCTAGATTTGTAATTCAGTGCAGAACGCACTTTCTTCCTCGTGGAGATATGCTAGTACTCTATGAACTTGATGACGTCATTAATCAATTTTTACATTCATGCACTTACTTCTTAAGAAGAGGAACTTATGTAATTGTGCCATGGAAAACGGCGAATTTTCGGCAGAAAAATTATTGCAGGGACCTGGTAAAGCAAAAGCGGATAAATCCTGTTTCTATACACATTAAATTACTTCCTCTAACATGTGGTGTAACCAGAATCCATGTTTTGAGGGGCCTTGATACCGATTGAGGGTAAAACGTCTGTCTGTCTGACCGTCTGTTGTCAACACTAGCGTCTAAGCGTTCAGTCAATTTTCTCCAAAATTGATATTCCTCGATTGATCTGATCGAACTCGAGGTTTTGCGAGTTTCAAACAGGATATTTTGAATTTTGAAGGTACTTTACATAACGGGTCAAAAACGGAAACGCGGACTAATATGACCCTCCATACTGGGTGATTTTCATTTTTTACTTCCACAGCCATATAAAGACATTTGAAAGTTTTTGAAGCTGGACATTGAAGTACTTATAAATTCCACAGGAAATTACGCCATCTTACTGGGTTTTTGAGGCCCCATTTCTTCATGATATACGAAGAATGTGGCAGAGTCATCCCTCAGGTAATGGACACAAGAATTTGCTGTTGGCGCAAGTTTTGGAGTGGTATTGTAGAAAAGTTCAAATTTTGCGTTAATGCACACAGTAATTACACCGTCCTGTAAACTTACAATAGATGAGCTGTTTGAACTCCAAAGAGAAGCCGCTTCTCCGCTTTAATGACTGCGGAATCTGGACTGTGACGGCACTGCTCCCAAGGTGCCGGCTCGCTCCCTTTATAGGGCCGCTGGTAGGCGGTGAGACTCGCTCTCACATGTCGAGCCTGCTGGGCAGTGTCCACGGTTTGCAACTGCCGCCGCCGATCGCCGACCGAGCGCGCTGCCTCGCCGCTCGCGCGCCAATTATAAACGTCATGCGCGACCTGACCAGCGCGACATGACAATTCCCATTTACGTTCTCTTCAAAAACTACCTTTAGAACTGCGTTATATCTGTGTGAAACGATGAATATACATACAGAGAATATGATTGACGAAGAAGTCAAATTGACCAAAAACCTGACTTAAGTT
The DNA here is from genome assembly GCA_031308135.1 of Acheta domesticus. Lineage (NCBI taxonomy): Eukaryota > Metazoa > Arthropoda > Insecta > Orthoptera > Gryllidae > Acheta > Acheta domesticus. The sequence goes on from JAHLJT010008446.1 coordinate 20,159,906, forward strand.
GTTTCTGAAATAAACCATTCATATTAAACACCTCCCGATATACATACCTAAACGTTATTTATTCGTAACGTTATTTACTGCGAACCTCGCATTTAAAAGGGTCGAGAGGGAAACGAGCAGTATAGCAGCAATGTAGAAACGCTATTAGTAACGATAAAGGGGGTACGGCGTGGTCGAGATTTAAGATTTCAAAATCTCTTATGAATAATAATTCCATAATGTCCTTTCATGAAAAATAATATATTTCGAAAAATATGAAAGGCGTCATAGAAGTATATTTACATCTAAAAACGGTTTTTTCTTCTTAGAGCAGAATGAGCATTTTTTAAGTAAAAAATTATTATTATTATTATTGTTATTGTTGTTATTATTAATGCGATGAAATATGTCAACTCCTTACCCCAATGACCACGCAAAACGAACAGCGAGGCACAGGGAACATTGATAGGGAACACAACTGAATGACCCATCATCAGCGGGCTTGTCCTCTACCTTTTCAAGAACTGCCCGGCGAAGAGAACACACTGAGAGAATAAAATAATCTCGAGAAATGAATATAGATATAGTGATGTAGATTTTATTTTGTAAATCAGTGCCAGGACGAACTGCTCCCAGGATATACGCACCTGTTCCATGCCGAATATAGCAGAGAACATCGAGAACTACTCATGAGCAGAATGTAATTGACGGAAGGCATTTATCAATCACGGCTATTTACTCGAGATCGAATTAGGAAACATAAAAGAGAAGTTGGGTAACAGAAGTCTCGCACAGTTGGTTGCAAAAGGTTCTTGTGATATACGGTGTATGTCCAAAAATCAGACTCTTAGTGCAATGATGGAGAAATGGAGAACGAACATATGGATGAGTTCGGAAAATATGTGTGGCCTAAATTAAAACTCGAATGTTCTAAATAGATTTACTTACATCATTATGGTTTTGTCTAGCAATGAACCCTATGCCCAAACTTCTTAATTACAGCAAAATTGGGTACAAATTAATGAAAAGAAACAACTTACGCCTGTCTAATTTGTTGTATGTTCATGACCTCAAACTCTATGCAGAAAGCAGAGACAAATTACACGGTATAATTGAGATAGTGAAAGTGTTCAGTAAAGCTGTGAAGATATTTTTTGGACTAGAAAAATGAGCCAGAATAGACTTTGAAATGGGCAAGACCGACATTTCTTTTAAAATTTTGGGCCTCAAGAAAATGTGCGCAAATAATCTCTTCCCCCATACGTCATATAGAGTTTTTACTGTTTCTTGACAAATAAATAAATAAGCAATGAACCAATTATAGACATTAACTTTAGTGCACTCGCACTGTTGTAAAACAAAAATGGAATATTTTACATAGTTACATAAGATGTTGGGCATCAGAAGTGAATTCCTTCTAGGTATTCATTTATTGAAACTTCTTCATTGTTATAGTTGAAACAGAGATTACCTTAATCGTTTGTTGAGTTGTGAGAGATACATGTGGGAGTAAACGTGTCACTAATTTTTACTACTGGTCCTTTAACCACGAAAAAGTAACAAAGAAGTGGATAAATACAATTGCTAAATTTAGCAAAAA
>JAHLJT010008446.1:20162484-20178979 GCA_031308135.1 Acheta domesticus
ATTGTATAATAACACCTGCAAATTAGATTACAGTACGGAAAATACCCTTCAGGAAAGTCGTGACTGAAGCTTCGACAATTTTAAGAAAGTTTAATTATGAATCGTCATCATTCAGTTCACATTAGCTTAAGCGATATAGACCTTCGTATCGTTTCCAAAACTGCTTTAGTGCTCATAGGTGCTTGTAGTGATTGTTAATTATTGAACATTGTTGAAAAATTGTATTGTGCGTGTACGTATATATTCGACTACGTGAGTATTAAATTATTTATTTAATAGAATGATTAAAATGTGGACGAATAAAGTTGAAGTTAAAGCTAGAAGTTTTGTTTTTAATTCTCACCATTATATTATTTTAATAAAAATATAAATGGTATCGGTATCGTTATAGTCTACGTGGACATTGGTGTTTTATTTTCAATTCGCTGATAACTGAATCTTGTCGTTCGTCAAGGTATAATCATGCGTAGGGAGCTAATTTTGATGACCGCCAAAAAATCAATAAAATGATTTTAAAATGTTCTAAGCTGCCCTAAAAGCAAAAGAAAAAATGGCATAAAAGATGTAATCAAAACCAGTTCCCACGAACAGATCGAGCTGTCGGATACGTTACTGATGTCATCCAGACTTCTGAAGTTCAAGTGAATCAGCTTTAAACTAGGATTGCACTCTTTTTTACCAATATCTGTCCTTAGCTATTCCGAAATCAGCAGATCTGCAATGGACTTGCCACAAACTCCTGCCAGCTGCCCTTATCGCCGCCCAAAGTACTTTTTTTATTTTCTTAAGTTTTTGGTTTACTAATAGTAGAACGGAAATATTATTCTAAGAACATTAAAACATAGTAAAATTTCGTCCTAAATGGCAATTTTTTGTTCTTTGAGTTTCCGAAAAACTCATTAGAAGTCATTGGAAGCACTTTATCTCAATAATAGAACAGTGTTTACAAATTGGTGGAAAAGTGCATATTACTGTGTTAGAAATACATTGTCTAAGTTTTGAAAACAAAAAAAATACCATAAATGAACTTTACGTCATATCAAAGAGTGCAAATTGCACTATCCGTCTGAAATGTTTGAAGAAAACATTGGAGCCATTATGAGAAAATGCCGTTTGAGAGTTTCTGAAAATGCGGAATTTGAGATAGTTTTTATAGAAAACGGTTGAGTTTTCGAGAAAAATTACTTGGCATCATTTAAAGACATGTACTCATAAATGTAATTATGTGAACAAATTGCCCTAATGTAAATATACAAGGATATAAGTGGGATGCAAGTAAAAAAAAATCATCTATCAAATGTCATCAAGATCCGTCTGTCACCAGTTCTTACCCTTTCTGCATAACACCAGGTTTCACTTCCTCTTTGAAAAAACGAAACGCTGTTGCTACTTCAAAGCTCGAACGAGACTATTGTCATCACTGGACCTCTCGAAGGATCTCTGCCGGGCAAGTGAAGGGAAAGGAACAAGGAAATGCTGGCCACAGCGGCGGCGGCGGCGGCCCTCTTAAGCGGCTACTGAACTTCCTGCATCCTCAGTCCGTTTCTTACCTGAGATGGTTTGGTCCTCAATTTACATATAGGATTAAGAAGTAGCTTCATGAGATAAGATGAAGGGATTATTTGGTCCTCATTTTACATACGCCCTTACGCATATTTCAATCGCAAACAACGTAATCAGTGGGTCAACAAATTTCAGCAGCTGATATTATATAGGTATTGCCATAATCAGAAGACTTATTGAATACAATAACAGAAAAGGAAGATCCAAGGAGTATTTATTGACAATCACCTTTTTATTTAAATCAGTAGTAAAATTGTAACGTTTCGGAGACCTACTTCTTCTCCATCTTCAGCCACTGAAATAATATATTTAAAATTGTATAATCATAAAACCAATATATCATAAAACACCACAAATACAAGATACATTCTAAAATTTGATACACTTACATTTTTAAAATTAATTACATTTAAAATTCAGGTATGGCATCATTCGCATTGGAAAGATGACTCGCGACTACTTGTTAAAAGTTGTCGGTCGTTTACATTGTCTACAAAATTAAAGCAAATTCAAATAAAAACTGTGATCTTAGAACAAAGATAACATTAAAATACAAATAAAATATTTACATCACCCACCACTGAACGTAAAGGACCGTCGTCGATAATAAAATTATTATCTCAAAACACTATCCATGAAATAAAAGAAGGAAATTCAAAAAGCATTACAATACTATCTAAACTAAATTCTACCTCAAATAAAAGTTTTTGAATGAGCTCGGCGTGGGGTAGTGTTACTGAGTCTGGCACGGTAGAAGTGTCGGGAACCGGTCAACAGTCCCGGGAGGGGTTGGGGGGGAGGGGATAAAGGAAGAATAGAAAGCAGGACATATGTTTAATGTAACAAGGAGCTATTGTTGCAGGTTGACCAGTGCATTGTCATAGCAATTGGTAAACGCATTAATTTCTGTTTTGGCATTCATAGTCCTATGTGTCTTTATATTCAAAGTTTCAAGACACAGCCTACCATATTAGTTGTTATTATGGAACGAACAGCCGAATTATCGAAATCTATGCGGTGGTAAGTTTGTATCCGGATGCTTGGTTAGAGAGTTGTACTGGTAGGATGGCCTGATTGATGTTGTTCCTGTGCTCCCTCATTCTATCTTTCAGCATGCGTGAGGTTTGTCCTATAATTACGTACGGACCCTGCATGCAATTGAACTTGTAAACCAACCCTGCCTTTTGCAATGGCGGGATGATATCTTTCTTATGGGTTATGAAGATTTTCTTATTATTAATCCTGTTCCGAACATGTTCGGTGTAGGTACAGTAAGATCATGGATTTGGCACCATTGACTACGTTTGAATCAAAACCATTGTTGCAGATTTGAGACGACCTCTTACAAACAACCCTCCGAAATCAGATTAACCGGGTAATCAATCGTTCCTAACAAAGAGAACGAACATCTTAAACAAATGGGCACACCAGAACTTTCGATCAGAAATGTTTAATACCTTATTCAAGGTATTAACAATTAAGGCAGTCTTCATTTTTTAAGGGTGGCAAGAATGAAAGTTTAATAATGTGCCAGAGCATACCGACTTGGTGTACCAATTAGTAATCAACCTGTCATGAAATCTGTATACGGTCAAATCTAGGAAGTTAATAGTACCTTCCCTCTCTTCCTCTACAGTAAACTTAATGTCACGGTGGTAAGCATTGAATTCGTTCAGAATATGATCCTTATCTTGTTTGTTTATGACCAACAGTGTGTCATCCACATATCTCGCATATAACATACAACGAACATCTTGCAAACAATACTGCTCTAATTTCCGCATCACAACTTCTGCAAAAAGTGCACTAGTCGTGCCACCTATAAGGCAGCCACTAAGCTGCGTCAAAACCTTCAATCGGCCTGAAAGTGCATATGATGGAGAATAATTCTAACCGATGTCATAATCTCATATATGGGTATTTGATGACAATCATTCTCACGCAGTAACTCTTCTATACCTTCATAAATTAGGTCATGAGGAATAGATGGAAACACTTGAACTATCTAGAGACACAAGAAAAAATTCGATTCAACCTGAACATCCTTCACTTTCGAATTACTTCTTCTGTATTTCTCACAACCAGTGGCGAGGGAGTGATCATCATTTTGAGAATAGTCCCCACATATTTGGAAAACATATTCTGGTGTGTTAATGCTCGAAACTACTGGGCGGACCGGAAAACCAGCTTTATGAACTTTAACAACTTCTCGTGCGTATGGTTTTGTTAAAGTTCATAAAGCTGGTTTCCCGTCCGCCCAGTAGATTCGAGCATTAATACACCAGAATATAAGTTTTCCAAATATGTGGGGACTATTTGGGGCTCCACAATCGATATCACTGATGTCACAGCTCCTGGAATTTGAAACCGATATTTTAATATTGAGGGGAGTACACAAAACGTTACATGAAACCCGTCGAAAATTTTCAAAAATCGGGCTCCAAATTTTTCGATTAAATTTTGTTGTTCAATAATGCGAAGGACGTTTAAGGGAATTATGTAGATATCACTTTCGTTGATATCCAAATTTTTCGAAAACACAATTTGCAAAAAACAATTTCAAAACTGCAAAATTGAAGATAGAGATTGTTGCCTCAGACAAAGTCGGTTGTACAAAATTAGCATTTTAAATAAGGTCATGTACATTTTTTTTAAAAAACGAATAGTTTTTGCGTAAATTGCGCTTCAGATTTACAACAAAATATTTTCTCAAAACCCGCTCCAAATTTTTTCTTTGAATTTTCTTCAGGGATGTAATGACGGACGATAAAAAATATGGTCTTATTCCTAAAACCGGGAATTACTTGTTTTTTTTAAAATTGCAAAAAATATTTTTACAAGTATCAAATTGTAGAGGAGATTTTTACCTCAGACAAGTCTGTTGTACAAAATTAGCTTATTAAAAAAAGTTATGTAAATTTTCTGGAGAACGAATCGTTTTTGCGTAATGTAGTACTTTCAAATTTACGAACATTTTTTCTCAAAAACCGCGCCAAATTTTTCTTTAAATAAAATGCATTTTAAACCAGTAAAATCTAGAGTAAGTAAATATTGTGCATTTAAATAAAGATTACCATACGAACCAACTGCAGTCCTATGTTTAAACTTCCACTATCTGTTTGGAAACATATACGGATTATTTTTTTTTTTTTTTCATTTTTTGAACATGAGCATTTTCAAAAAACTCAAAATCAAAATTTTAAATTCAAATTTGAAAAAACCTTTTAACCCAACCTCTATTGAGTTGTATATCATATAAAAGGCCATAAAGAAATCTGAAAAATGACACCTGTTCCAGCTCTCTATTTTAATTTGGAGAGGTTCTACATTAATTTAAAACTTTTCGGGAACCTAATTTTGTAAAATTTTACATGGCTGTATTTCACAAACGGGTGGAAATATTTTACTCAAAATTGGAACTTTTCTTATTCCTTGTTCATACTACCTATGTGTCAAATTTCATCTGAATCTGAAATGATGATGTATAATGACTGTGTTGATTTAATATGGAATGACCCATAAATCTTTGAATTGAAAAGAATTATTGCAATTTCAGGGTTTTCACAGAATTTGAGACATACAACATTCTCTTAAGTGTCCTTCTCACTATCAAATAACAAAATTTAATCAAAAACTATGAAGGCATTTCTTTTGAAAATTTTGAAAATGTCCCAGGGTCTTCATTAAAGCACCCCCATAATTAAAATATCGGTTTCGAATTCAAGGGGCCACAACATCATTCAGATCATTTGGGGAATATCAATTTTGAAGAAAATCGGCTGAACTGTTTAGCCCCTAGCGTTGTTCAAAGACGGACGGACAGAGACGTTTTGCCGTCATTCGATTTTGCGGTATAAAGGACCCACAAAACAAGGATTCTAGCTACACCACTTGTTTGAAGATTTTTGCTAAATTTAGCAATTGTATTTATCCACTGATTTGTTACTTTTTCCTGGTTAAAGGACCAGTAGTAAAAATCGGTGACACGTTTACTCCCACATGTCTCTCTCACAACTCAACAAACGATTAAGGTAATCTCTGTTTCAGCTATAACAATGAAGTTTCAATAAATGAATACCTAGAAGGAATTCACTTCTGATGCCCAACATCTCATGTAACTATGTAAAATGTTCGATTGTTGTTTTACAACAGTGCGAGTGCACTAAAGCTAATGTCTATAATTGGTTCATTGTTTATTTATTTATTTGTCAAAAAACAGTAAAAACTCTATATGACGTATGGGGGAAGAGCGCACATTTTCTTGAGGCCCAAAATTTAAAAAGAAATGTCTGTCTTGTCCATTTCAAAGTCTATTATGGCACACTTTTTTAGTCCAAAAAACATCTTCACAGCTTTACTGAACACTTTCACTATCTCAATTATACCGTCTCTGCTTTCTGCATAGAGTTTGAGGTCATGAACATACAACAAATTAGACAGGCGTAAGTTGTTTCTTTTCATTAATTTGTACCCAATTTTGCTGTCATTAAGAAGTTTGGGCATAGGGTTCATTGCTAGACAAAACCATAATGATGTAAGTAAATCTATTTAGAACATTCGAGTTTTAATTTAGGCCACACATATTTTCCGAACTCATCCATATGTTCGTTCTCCATTTCTCCATCATTGCACTAAGAGTCTGATTTTTGGACATACACCGTATATCACAAGAACCTTTTGCAACCAACTGTGCGAGACTTCTGTTACCCAACTTCTCTTTTATGTTTCCTAATTCGATCTCGAGTAAATAGCCGTGATTGATAAATGCCTTCCGTTAATTATATTCTGCTCATGAGTAGTTCTCGATGATCTCTGCTATATTCAGCATGGAATAGGTGCGTATATCCTGGGAGCAGTTCGTCCTGGCACTGATTTACAAAATAAAATCTACATCACTATATCTATATTCATTTCTCGAGATTATTTTATTCTCTCAGTGTGTTCTCTTCTCCCGCCAGTTCTTGAAAAGGTAGAGGACAAGTCCGCTGATGATGGGTCATTCAGTTGTGTTCCCTATCAATGTTCCCTGTTCGTTTTGCGTGGTTTTGGGGTAAGGAGTTAAAATATTACATCGCATTAATAATAACAACAATAACAATAATAATAATAATAATAATAATAATAATAATAATAATAATTTTATTACTTAAAAAATGCTCATTCTGCTCTAAGAAGGAAAAACCGTATTTAGATGTAAATATACTTCTATGACGCTTTTCATATTTTTCGAAATATATTATTTTTCATGAAAGGACATTATGGAATTATTATTCATAAGAGATTTTGAAATCTTAAATCTCGACCACGCCGTACCCCCTTTATCGTTACTAATAGCGTTTCTACATTGCTGCTATACTGCTCGTTTCCCTCTCGACCCTTTTTAAATGCGAGGTTCGCAGTAAATAACGTTACGAATAAATAACGTTTAGGTATGTATGTCGGGAATGTGTTTTATATGAATGGTTTATTTCAGAAACAAGTCAGGTTTTTGGTCAATTTGACTTCTTCGTTCAATCATATTCTCTGTATGTATATTCATCGTTTCACACAGATATAACGCAGTTCTAAAGGTAGTTTTTGAAGAGAACGTAAATGGGAATTGTCATGTCGCGCTGGTCAGGTCGCGCATGACGTTTATAATTGGCGCGCGAGCGGCGAGGCAGCGCGCTCGGTCGGCGATCGGCGGCGGCAGTTGCAAACCGTGGACACTGCCCAGCAGGCTCGACATGTGAGAGCGAGTCTCACCGCCTACCAGCGGCCCTATAAAGGGAGCGAGCCGGCACCTTGGGAGCAGTGCCGTCACAGTCCAGATTCCGCAGTCGGGAGAGCAGCCCCGCTCCGCCAGCGTCATGTGCGCAGACGGGTTTAGAGGTCGCGCATGGCGAGCGCGGAGACAGCGCGCAGGAGTACAGTGCGTGGGAAGCACGGACGGATAGGCGCTTCGCGCCGAGATGATTTCCATTTCAACATGTTTGGTGTAGTTGAAATGTATGGATGTTGTACCGGGATTGCAAATAAACAATTTGATTAAATTGCTCTAAACTATGATATTTTGGTGGACATAACAGAAATGAATGCAGATACAACAAAAGTGAGTGACTTGTATTCTTTTGCATTAAAGCGGAGAAGCGGCTTCTCTTTGGAGTTCAAACAGCTCATCTATTGTAAGTTTACAGGACGGTGTAATTACTGTGTGCATTAACGCAAAATTTGAACTTTTCTACAATACCACTCCAAAACTTGCGCCGACAGCAAATTCTTGTGTCCATTACCTGAGGGATGACTCTGCCATATTCTTCGTATATCATGAAAAAATGGGGCCTCAAAACCCAGTGAGATGGCGAAATTTCCTGTGGAATTTCTAAGTACCTCAATGTCCAGCTTCAAAAACTTTCAAATGTCTTTATATGGCTGTGGAAGTAAAAATGAAAATCACCCAGTATAGAGGGTCATATTAGTCCGCGTTTCCGTTTTTGACCCGTTATGTAAAGTACCTTCAAAATTCAAAATATCCGGTTGAAACTCGCAAAACCTCGAGTTCGATCAGATCAATCGAGGAATATCAATTTTGGAGAAAATTGACTGAACGCTTTAGACGCTAGTGTTGACAACAGACGGTCAGACAGACAGACAGACGTTTTACCCTCAATCGGTATCAAGGCCCCTCAAAACATGGATTCTGGTTACACCACATGTTAGAGGAAGTAATTTAATGTATATTAAAACAGGATTTATCCGCTTTTGCTTTACCAGGTGCCCGGCAATAATTTTTCTGCCGAAAATTCGCCGTATTCCATGGCACAATTACATAAGTTCCTCTTCTTAAGAAGTAAGTGCATGAATGTAAAAATTGATTAATGACGTCATCAAGTTCGTAGAGTACTAGCATATCTCCACGAGGAAGAAAGTGCGTTCTGCACTGAATTACAAATCTAGGCAGTGCGTGAATCATTAATTACGGAAATGATTAGTTAAATGTAACAATTTTCTATAATTAAGGTGTTTTCATACACGTGTAACATTCTAGTCATTGATATGAACGTCATGTTTGCTAAAATATATTTCAGATAAAGAAGCATTTAATGAATGAGAATAGGTTTTTGTTCTAGTATGTTTCATTTAAGAAACAAGGTAAAGATAGTCAGAAAAAAATAAGAAATGGAATTTAAGTCTTTCCTAAATAAGACAATAATTCTATATAATATGCGAAACAACTTGTAAAACAATTGACACAATGTTTGTGCCGCATTTGAAAGCTTTTTTGTTCGTACTGAAAATTTTTCAGTGACGTATGTTATTTCTGAAATAAGCCATTCGTATGAAAGTTTATTCAGCCTTGCTTTTCGATTTCATTTGTTCATCATTTCGTTATTGAAGATCCTTATCCATGAAGCACTGAAAGTTTTTCAATCTTGAAATAACTTACAAAATCCCAATAATAAACTATGTGGAATCATTGAATCATCTTACTTACAGAATATATTCAGATACTTTTATAGGTAAATTTGAGGAATGTACAAACAAATTGAAATTACTTTATATTGCTACATATTGTAAGTTAATATTAATAGCATAAAATACTTTCTTCGTTGAAAACCAGACTCAGGAAATGAACATATAGATAATTGCTTCTTGGCTAGACTTTTCAGTACTCGTGACATTCAAATTCTTCAATAGTCTTCGGTTTATATCAGAGCTCTTGGTAGTCGGTCCTGTGGAAAAAAAATTCTTGTAACTGAACTATGCATTTAAAATCTTATTAGGATTTGAAATCTCTTCACATATACAACTTATAATAAGCACATTTATTGTTTTCATATTTCTCTGTAAAAGGTATCTACAGTTGCTGATATTGCTTAAGATGAAAAGTGAAAACTTAAGGGGAAATAGATTAATGGCATCTTGTGATTTCTACGTAACTGAAATTTTCATGTTGTATGTAAATTTTTGTAGTGAACTTTGGATACAGATACCTGATAAATAATACGTCCAGTATTATATACATCTGTATTCGCTGAAATAATTTTCCCACCATTCAGTAGCTTATTTTTTTAAAAAATCCCTGATTTGTAAATGTAGAGACACGGCAATTGTAAAATTCCTAGACGAATAAATAGAGGCTTACGAGAATCACGTTGGGGGTATTTGCATATTATTCGTACAATTCCTTTCTTTAATAAAAACGTCTGGGATCTATAGGATGTTCTTTCCAAAATGTTTTGCCATATCTCAGGAGGGAATGTACAATCGGGAAATATACGAGCACTATAAAGGATGACTTAATTTGAAAGAATTCAGAAGCATAATGAACATAATTTTGTGTTCAATTCATTGAAATGGACGTTCCATTTTAGATTTCACTTAAAATTTAGTTACTTTATCATCGGTCAATTGAACTTCATTTTCAACAAAGTCTGCAATTGTTTATTTGAAATAGAAAAATGCATTGAAACGTTTTTTCCTTTGAATACTATTAATTTGCTATGATGGAACCAATTTGAAAATCTGGTATTATACTATTGACAGTTTCCTTAATGCAGAGAATATTTGTATCATTCGCTAAGAGAAACTGTTGTGTCGTTTCAAACCGACGAGGATATATCGTTTATGTCTACTAGGAACAGAATAGGGCCAAAAATAGAATCCTGCAGGTCCCCCTCGTGTAATTGACACTGAATCGGAAAAGTGTATATATAATCTCCCATCCTTTCCAGTACGATATTTGTTTTCTGATATCGTTGTTTTATGTTGAACATAACCAATCAGCAATACCACGAACTTCATACGAAGGTAATTTTGAAAGTAAAATAATACACTGAATGTCAAATGCTAATGCTAATGAATGATGAAAAATATTTCCTACACGTGCTTCATTTTGATCCAATGATAAAGCGACATCTTCAAGAAAATAAAATATGCCTTGTTTCCGTTGATGGTAATTTTGTAAACACATGTTGGCATTCTGAAAACGCTTTGTGTTTACTCATAAAGGTTTCCATTAGCACGTAAACGAGTCTAATATTTTCGAAAGAACTGACAAAAGAATAATTAGCCGATAATTTTGAATTTCATTTTTGTTCCCTTTTTTGAAGAATGGCTTAATCTTAATTATTTTGAAAACATCTGGAGAACTTCCTAGGCATTAGTATGCTGTAAATGTGTGAAATAACGAGTCTATTTTTATATTTTTGCAGAAATTCATACTACACTGGCCGAATATTTAGTTTTTAGTTTACAGCTTCTTTGTGGTATTTTTTGGGGGTACTGAATACGAATCTAAAATTCCCAATAAATATCTCCGCTGAAATTTAATTATAACAAATAACTAGTACATCTACAGAATGGCAAAGACTTTCTCGCATTAGTTTTTTAATTTCTTTCGTCTGGACTAGCTTTTGAGATTTGCCACACACTCTTGCTAGCTGACACCTATCGCCGCCCAAACTATACGTTTTGAAAGTTTCTACATTTTTCAGTTTCCTAATAATAGAGCCAAAATATTACTTTAAGAAAATGTAAGACGAATAAAACCTCGTCTTATTTGGAAATTTTCTTTCAAAATTTAGTCGTGTTTAAGATGGTGTTTTGGCGTCACTGTGAATAAGGAATTTGAACCTTTTTAACAGATATGTTTTTAGTTTTCGAAAACTTGTATTGGAAGTCATTTGAAGCTCTTTCACTCACAAATGCAATAATGTATACAAATCTTTGGATATGTGCATAATAAAGACGTGTGAGATATTTAAGAAAATGCATTTGTGTAATTTAAAAAAACAACAAAATTAAATTGCTGTCATCTTAAATGGTGCAATTCTATTTCAAACAGTACAATTCTATTTCAGACACTGCGAGACCTATCAGTACGAAAAAATTCAAGAAGAAATTTGGAACGTTTTTTCGAGAAAATGGCGCTTGAGCTTTTCTGAAAATGCAAAATTGTGAATCCACAGGAAAGCCAGCTGGAAAGAGAATAAGACAGCCGAAAAGCTAGTTCAGACTAAAGAGATTAGGAAACTAAGTAATGCAAGAAAGCCTTTGCCAATCTATAGCACCACTGCTTTTTACTTTCTCGCCTTACGAAGTTCTTCATAAGAAGAGAAAGTTATGTAATCGTGCGTAATTATCTAATAGTGTAACTACTCATATGTCATTTGGTTGAGGGGAACTATTTACCATCTTATCCAGGGGTACCCTTCGTGAAGTAAAATGTTTATGAATTGTGAACTTACGATATATTGTTCTTAAATTAAAACTTAATAATTATATTATATTATATTAATAATTATTTCAATTCAAAGACTAGTTATAACTACTTACTTCAAAAACAGTGATCTAAAATCTTCCAACATATTAAACAATCCCTTCAGAGGGAAAGGGATTCTGGCATGCGGTTCACAGTTTCTTCTTTACCGGAATGGTCGTTCTCCAAGACCTCCAATCCAGTAACATTTGAGTGACCTCCACTTCCTTTCAAGACCGAGCCCTCCAACGTCTCCGGTTTCATCTTCAAATCTTCCATCTGTTTCTGCAGAGATCTTGATTCTTCATTGTTACTGCCATTTCCACCAACACCCCCTCCTCCTCCACTAGCATTTCCACCATCATCACCATAGTAAACCAAAATATATCTAATATCTCATTAAGAATTACATTCATAACCGGTTCTGCTAAATAATGGTTTCAGAATAAATTATCTGTAAGTACTATTTTAAATTACTAGTAATAGAGAAGCAAGAAACATGTTAATTAGTAAAATAAACAATTGCTTATATTAACATTCATTACCTGATGGCAATTAAAATAGTAATTACGAAATCAAGTTGCATTTGCTTTGGAATAATATTGATATTTTGAAAACAATAATCTCTACCTAACATTCTAGGAATCAAACAATACTACTATTTATTGAAAGATTTCTGATTCAGGCAACTTACGATTGGCTTTTTTCCAACAGGGAAAGCCTATTATTTTAACTTCCTACATTTCCTTCATAAGCATCAACAAAACTGAGGGACTTCTCTCTACAATGTGTGTAAAAATTATTGCATCTAAGGAAACAATATTGAAATTAGAGTAGGCTACTATCGCCATTGTAAAAGGATACCCTAAAGCATTTTCTGGTCCCTCAGTTTCTTCAGACAGAGCAATCAATGCTTCAGTTAATGCATCCGCAACTCCTGTGGTTTCCAGGTATCTTCTAAATTACTCTTTTTTTACAAGCTTAATTCTTGAATCTATGCGCTGAAAAAGAAATCACATACCCGTATATTTCACCAGATATGATCCCTCACCAACATAGCACTGTACTCACCCTCTAAGACGACATTTTTCTTGCTAAATACTTGAAACTTAAACGAACCCTAACTATACTTATTCCTGTACTCTTTGTATACAGTCCATTAACTGCCATCCCTGAATGCAACTGAGGTCTAAAAAGAAGTATAGATTACACACCACACACAGACCTCTCGAAATTCTGCGACTGATGGACTCACAGGTCAGCGGCAACATTGTAAGAATACATTGCCTAGCACTTTAACTCTTCTGTTACCGAGAGGTGATAACTCTGTAACGCCAAGCATAGTTTATCATTTTTTTTTGCAATTCTGATATCTATATCTTGTGTAGTTATTTTAACTCATACGTACTTATATACGGAATGTATATGTAGTATACAGAAAAGTATGAAATGCTGCTGAAAGTCGATTTCGAAACCTCAACGGAAATACACGTTTTGGGGTTCCCTGGTACCGTAAAAGTTTGTAGGCAAAAGTTTGTACCCGCCGCCTACAGCACCACCTAGGACGGCCCTGAAATGAGCTTGCAGACGTGTTCCCATATGACACTGTGGCAAGCGCCGCATAGTGCATAGTGAGTCTGGTGTTGTAAGTGATAATACGAACTCGTGATTTTTTTTTTCATCTGTGCATATTATTTCTATGTGTGTTCTTCCCGTGTGCTGTCTTTTGTGCTTCGTAGCGGTAAGGCACTGAGCTATGGCAGAAAATACATGTATAATTGAGGATATTTTAAAAAATCAGTTCAGTTGTCGTACTTTTGTGTAGAAAAGTGATGTTATTCGAGTAGGGAGGCCTGTTCCGGAACTTCCTGACTTTAGATGTTTGCACAAAGAAAGGGGAAGGAAATATTTTCGCTATTTTAATACTAAAAAGTATGGTCTCAATAATGATATGATTAAAATAAGGTAGTAGAAAACTTAATAAATTATTTTGCTGGCCATGTTTACTGTTTTCCCATGATCATAATCTATGGAACAAAGAAGGCTATAACAATTTGAACAACCTTGCCAATGCAATAGCAAAACACGAACGTTCACAAAGTCATTTGCGTTCACTCGTTAAGCTGGCCAGTTTTGGAAGTGTCCGCATCGAAACTGAACTTGATCTTCAGACGTAATGCGACATCAGACGTAATGCAACATAATGAGACAGAAAAAATAGAGACATTAAAACGCCTAATTGACGCAACTTGTTTTTTAGCAATGCAGGAATTGCCTTTCAGAGGGCATCGTGAAAATGAAGAGTCGGTTAACAAAGGCAATTACATTGAACTTCTAAATTTGTTGAGTACGTATGATATTACATTGTAACAACACCTAGAATTTGCCAAAACATTTAAAGGCACTTCCAACAGAATTCAAAATGATTTGATTTCTGCCATTTCTTGAGCAAATCTATCAAAGATGATATTGCCACGGCCCAGCACGTTGCGATTATTTTAGATGAAACATCCGACGTAATTAACAAATCACAATTAGCTACTTCTCTTAGATATGTTCAGGAAAAACTGTAGAAATTCAGGAGACATTTATATCGTTGGTGGACGTAAGGGCGGATAGATCTTCCAAAGGATTATTTAATCATGTGGAACAAATAGTAAAATTCGGCGATAAATTGGTTGCTCAGATGGAGCAGCAGAATTGGCCAAACAAGAGAGGAGAATGGAGTTTATTTTGAAAAAAAATCGTAAGATTACTTGTTTACTTTCAACATTATTTATCCAGTAGATATGATGTAATAACAAATATTTGTTGTTCCTTATGCTTTACTTCAAATGTTATAACAGCGTATGTACGTCTTCAGTTGCCATTTTATTGCGGCTCAATTGCGAGTGGTACGCAGGAAATCGTAATACAGTACCACCTTTGTTCTCAGTTGCTTCATCTGTGATACTTTTCGTTTTCTCCCCTGACAACATAGGCTTAAGAGGGAAGAGGGGACACTTGTGTCCAAATGTTTCAAGCTTCTTCGAATTTTTGCAAAGTAAAATGTTAAAAAATTATTAATATAAAATATTAAACAAGATTTAAAACATATTACTATCGAATAATTTCAAAGTGGAAATATGTGAAAAAAAGTAATGAATAATTTCAGACTCCCCCTAGCCATTCCGCACCATATAATCTCCTAAAATTTCTTTCACTCATCAGACGCAATGTCGTGGGACGAAGGGCACTACCGTTGCGGAGGCCGCTTCCTCGAATCGACGCGTGAGCTTTCCCGTATTAGCACAAAGGACAGTTTCAATTCGGCGTTCATCACGTCCTGACAGACACGAGGAACATCTTTTCGACGTGTGGATCGTTCAAATGCCAGCGACTGTTGGTGACTGGTAGTTCGTAGAAAATTTTGTGCGCATATGCTGGAGACTCGCATTCTTCCGTAATAATAATAATAATAATAATATAATAATAATAATATTTGATATAATTAAATATTTATATACAGTTACTAAATGGATTTTCGTTTTGTCTCCTCAAACATCAAGTCGCACCCTTGCTATTTACAGAGCTTACCCGTAGGAATCGGTCACCGCACGCCCCTGGCATTGACCAATCGCTAGCAGGTAGAACAACAGTTGTCAGTGATTGGTGCAAAATCCCAAGGAGTAGAAAGGACGCTCTCAAAGGGGGAGCTTGTTGTATGAGGCGGAAATAGCCTGCCTAAGGAGAGATTTTGCCTGCGTGTACTCCATGACGAAAAAATATTTCTGGGCGGGAGTTTTCCGTCCAGACTTTACTGTCAATAGGCCAGTAAATATTTACCATTTTAGCAACAATTATATTAACTTTTAGCAATCAATATTAAGTCCTGCCAAATTGCTATTTTAAAACGTTCATTTCAGGCACAATTTGTGGAGCCTTCCCGGCCGTTCTAACGCATATTTCATTTTTTATAAAATTGTTAATTGTTGCAAAATTGTTAATTCGCTGTTTTCGGCTCTCGGACATCGCGAAACTCTCCCCTTTACATTTGCAAAACTTGGAAATTGTTTATAAATTTGCAAATAATGCAAATTTTTTTGTCTCACCGGAATGGCGTTTAAACGCGATACAAAATTCCGGAATTCGATGAGTGCTATCGTATTTCGTTCTCGAGATAAGTAATTGTTTAAAAGAAATTAACATCTTACAATGGCCCTATTATTTTTGCACTCAGTTCATTCGCTCTTCACAAGCATCCTGAAAAAAACAGTTCCTCCAATGTCACGCTTTTGCCTGCAACATACGCTTAAAAAGCTCTTAGCTTGTAAACAATTCTGCATCCAATTTAATCACGATGAATCCGTCTGTTGTACGATGAGTATGATCATAACTTTTATTTTGTTTTTATATTCTAAGTCCTGCAATTTGCGAGACGATATATTTATCAAATGGGGAGGAAATTGATTGTAAACAAATTATTTTTCAAGATGCATGACGCCGAGATGATAATTTCTGCGTTTCTGTCAAAGGGATGTTGAGCAACCGAATGGCTGTATTATTGTTTTCAAAGGCTCTTGTTAAAATCGAAAGTCAGAAACTATTTGTTTAACCATTACATTAAAAAATAGGGAAACATATTGTGAGCTGTTTGCTGTAAACTGCATTGGATTGGATGAATGGAATGTAACGGTTTTCAGATAAAGAAAT
>JAHLJT010008446.1:20179979-20248308 GCA_031308135.1 Acheta domesticus
GTAAACAAATTATTTTTCAAGATGCATGACGCCGAGATGATAATTTCTGCGTTTCTGTCAAAGGGATGTTGAGCAACCGAATGGCCTGTATTATTGTTTTCAAAGGCTCTTGTTAAAATCGAAAGTCAGAAACTATTTGTTTAACCATTACCATTAAAAAAATAGGAAAACATATTGTGAGCTGTTTGCTGTAAACTGCATTGGATTGGATGAATGGAATGTAACGGTTTTCAGATAAAGAAATATTCAATTTTGTGTGTTGAAAGATCTGAGTAGAATCACACATTACAAAATACTATTTTATTTATACAAGTATAGAAATTTTATAAATTAACGCATATAAACTTTAAGTTAATTTTCAATTCAATTTATTATTCAATAATTCAGAATCGTCTTTCGAAAACTGTTAATTTGAGGTTTTTATTCTATAATATTCGAATGCCAGTACATATGCTCAGTCAACACATTATCGGAATGAAATTGCGTTACATTCTCGCTTCCTCTCGATCGGGAAGCTCATGCCCAACAGACTTTTGGCTTAAAACATAAATATCGCTTGCGGACATCCCTAAGTATCATCGCAAATTTTCAAATGTGTATTCTTTATAAATTCAGTAAAATTGCAGATTTTTTAAAAATTCTAACGTTAACCTGTAGAATATCACTCCATTGCAATGTGAAAGATCATTGTAAATTCTTAATATACATAAAAAGAATGGCCGAGGTTAAACCACCTTACTCGATAGATGACAGATATCCCATCCGCAATACAATTTCATTGCAAAATTCTAATTGTTTGCATTGTTAATACATATTTTAAACAATGTGAATTATTATATTTAAAACATTTTTTAGGTTGGGGAACATTTTATTGAAATTTCGTGAATTTCTAAATGGTTGAAAAAAATACTTCTAAAATTCAATTATTGTTGCTTCTTAAAATATAACAAAGATATGTATTTGGTAAAACTAGGTGTTACTACTAAAAGAAAACAAAAAAAATTATGTTAAAACACTTCAAAGAGACTTAGCAATTATGCTTTCAATTTAGTACAGTGCCGTAACATTTTCCTTGAAAATACTTATAACGAACTTGGAGGTCAAGTTATATTACGTCCCAACACAGACTATATTTCAGTTTCAATCCCACAAATATCGTCTGAGTTAGGTGGTTTGTTGGACGTTGCTCGCCATCCTAGGGGTCATCCATAAATTACGTAACGCTAAAGGGGGAGGGAGGAAGTCTGAGGCACCGTTACGCTGCGTTACACAGAGATAGAGAAGTGCGTTACCAGGGTGAGGAGGTATTGAAAATACTCGAAAATTGCGTAACGTAATTTATGGACGGCCCCTATGAAATTCCAGAAACCTTGGTATTTGCACGACCATCTGTACCTAGAGGGCGAAGCGATTTATCAAAAGAAAACGAGACTTTCAAGGTTTATAATGTTTCATCTTCGAAAAAGTTTATCCATTAAAATCTACACCTAAGGAAAATATCAAATAATCATTGTTAATGATCACCGGCTTAACGTTGTGTTTATTATGTGAATGTTTTCAACATCCCCAAAAGCTATTGAAAACGCATGTTTTTCCAAGTTATTATAAAACCAATTCAATAAATATAAGCATTTATTCACATTATTATTTGTAAAATACTGAAATATCTACGACGAAAATTGATTCATGTCTTTACTGAAGGTCTGAGATTTTAAAAAAACTATTCAGCAGAGAAAATTAAAGTAATTGTCAGTAATTGATGAGTTGAATGAACAAATGAAAAAAATGTTTTTTGCTTCAAATATTGCCACCTTCTGTAATAAATAGGTAAATTGATGTGATAAATATATTTAAAGATGTAAAATAATGAAAATATGAATAGCAAAATTATCAATAAAACGTTTATTCATCAGCAAGTATTATATTATTAAATACTCTTTTGTGATTCATTCGCTCCTGTGTGAATCACGTAGTACACGTGATTCGTATCAACCTACCCAATGTGGGCTCTATAAAAATAAATATTCTAATTATCGCAGGTTAGAGTTATGAGCGCTAAATAAAACAGAAGTAAGATCTCCCAAACACGCTGGGGAGTCGGAACAGTTTTACTTGTCCATGTTCACGCGAGTGATGATTATAGTATTTCGAAGTGGATCACAGACCCCCAAATTCACTCGGACGGTATAATCGTTTCGTTGCAAAAACAGCAGGTGTGGTAAGTTGACCGGGTGAATTTCGAAAATCCTACATATTTTGAGAGCTGTGAGGCCCAAACAAAAAGTTCTAAGCTTCTCGAAAAAATCGAAACAATTGTCTTCAAAAATTGAAAAATTAACACAAAAATTAAATTCAAAAGCGAAGAACGTGTTGCGGGCAAAAATCGGAAAAATCGAAATGTTATAAGAGTTCTCAATGGTGGTCAAAGTGTTCTAGAAATCTCACAAAAAT
This sequence comes from Acheta domesticus, assembly GCA_031308135.1. Lineage (NCBI taxonomy): Eukaryota > Metazoa > Arthropoda > Insecta > Orthoptera > Gryllidae > Acheta > Acheta domesticus. Next base: position 20,182,431 of record JAHLJT010008446.1, read on the forward strand.
TTTAAAAAAGACTAACCAAAATATTGAAAATATTAATTTTCATTTTCCCAGCATAGAGCAAATGGACGGTGTTGTGCATCAATCGGCTATGCGACATTATGCAAGTTTTGAGATAATCGTGTTCAAAGGTGTTCTTACATTTTCAGCTCTAAAAGCTCTAATTTAATTATTTCATTCATTGAAGCCCCAAACTACACAAATATGAGTGGAATATCTGGCGCTTACCTGCATAATGTGAAATTAAGAACAGCAGATTTGAAGATCTAGGTTTATAGCCTGTTATTGCAAAACATAAAATTCCTGATGTGGCTGATGGCGTTTACATTTTTCATTAATAATAAGGCAATTTTTACAGATTTAGCGCCAAAATTTTGCGTACACTTAGAACATGGTCCAATGCAACTGATGGCGTCCTTATTTCTCTCTCTCTCTCTCTTTTTAAATGGCGCTTAGCCGGTTGATGCATAACACCATCCAAATAATCCTGACAAATATGCTTCATGCTTATCAAAGCCACGACAAATGTTCTCAATAGCAAATAACGGCTTGTGACAAAACTTCTAATCAGCATTTAGATATACGAAGAAAGACAGAAGAAATATTACATAATTACGGGTTCTCGTTGCACATGGACATTTTTTACGAAAAAAAGAAAAAGACGTTTTTTACACTTGTGTCAAGAGTTCTGAGTCGCGAACGAAGAGTTCTGTCGGAAGTTCGAAAACAATTTTCTGTTACGATGTGAAACGCAGGAATTATTCAATATTTTCCTGTTCATTTTCTTTTGATTTGCATTTAAAAACAGCAAAATATTAAAATTGTTTTTTTCGATTTGATAGGTCTAGGTTGTGAAAGAGGAGTTCTAAAGAAAGCTGGAATATACTTTTCTCATCTTACGTAAAAAATGGGAATTATTCAGTATTTTTTTTGTTCAGTTTATGGACATTATTCTTGATATAATTGAGAAAAAACTTTAAGTGGCAGAGAACCCCAAAACGTGTATTTAGGTTTAACTCTCGAAATCCATTTTACTCAGCATTACGTAACTTTCTGTACGTACTATCTTCTCATCGCATATGTGTATGTTCGAGAAAGTAAACAAATTCAAATGCTTAGCTAGTTAACTATTTTTAATGCAATGCAAGTGTGAGGTAATATATTATATTCTTCAACAAGTATTTGAGTTTCCAACACCTCGGAAATGAACAATTATAATTTGTATCATATGCGACTCTTAAGTACTAAATACATTTCGCTATTACGAAAGGTATGTGATTCTCTGCAAATGGACTGATCTCCAAAGAACTAACTTCATCGTCTGCAAGGCTTGTCGTTAAGAACTGGCACATTCAGGCAATGCAAGATGCTGATCTCCTGAGTACTACACGCATCGTCAGGAAGTGTTTATTGATACAACTTCACGTAGAATCCTGACTAACCGAGTTAGCAAGGGAGCAGGCAACTTGGTCTTCCAAAGGTCCCGGTGTCTGCTGTAGCACACCTCGCTAGGCGAGAGTCTTGAAAAGTATAAATATTATTATTATTATTATTATTATTATTATTAATGAACCGCCCTTAGGTTCGCCATCTAGGGACCTTTACGGTCTTCTTACTTTGAGTATAAAATCAGTAATATTTCACTTACTTTTTTAATTATTAGGAAAGAATTACGGTACAATTATGCTATTTATTTTACGTTCAAAACAGTTAAAAATATGTGTGTGACGTGCTACGGAGAGAAGAGAATTCTGTGCACGTTTTCATAATTTGTGATCCCTACCTTAAGCCGTATACTAGTTGAATTTTGAATACAGAAAGAAATGAGCGTTTTTTGCAAGGATTGTTAACAAAATATTCCCTCCGATGAAATAAATATATTTTCAAGAGTGAATCAGCAATAGATTTGGGCTCCTATCTCTCATTATGTTCTTCGCGAAGGAATCCTGCCATGCAACATGGAGAACAGAATTTAAATAACTGAGGAGCAACTGTTCAAAAAGCATATTGGCTCTAGTGGAAAAATTTTGAGTGGAGTTTGATATAAAATTGAAGGACGCATTTAATTCAATGTGCTAAACGCGTTTTAAGGAAATCTGAAAACAGGAGCATGTAGAATGTATTCAAAAATACAAGATTTCATATTAAACCTAATTTTTTCCCCAGTGGACAATTGATTAGTTTTTCCTAAACTAATTTCCCTCTGAATTCTAGAGGACGTGCACAGGCACGTCCTCTAGTTACATTTGTGTTCAGAAGCAAAATAAGGAAGTATCTAAGCATTTCCTCAAATAATTAGGGAAACTGGACGAAAAACCTGATCCAGATGGGTGTAATTGGCCGAGAAGCTGAGGTACAATACTTTTTGCAGGTTGTTTACTCCATATTTATAAGAAACACATTAAATATCACTGTTAAAATTAATATTACTTTCATTTTTGATGCTCGGTTTAGTCTAATTGTGTAGAAACAGTTAAGGAGCAAAAAATATTTTACATGAGACTGAAACTTTTGTATCGAATTTAATAGTTTAATGTTATTGTTTAATGTTAATGTTTAAGTAGTTTAATGTTAATGTTTTAATAGTTTAATGTTAATATTTTAGTTATATAAAATAATGTAGTACATGTATTGAATTGAATTTTTTTGTAGTGAGCGTTGATACTGTCACCTGATGTATATGATTACTATGTCGAGTGTTATAGTCATCAGCGTTTCCTGAAAATAAATTCCCGCCATTAAGTAAGTCATTTTTGTCAAAACCACTGATTATTAAAGCAAGAGACAAGGTTATGGTAAAATTCCTAGATTAATAAAGGGGTTATAAGAATCAAGTTGGTGGGATTTGCTTGTTATTGGTACAATTCTTTTTATAATCCAAAAGTCTATAAGATGCATTTCTCAAGAATATCATGCCATATTTGCAAAATATACACAACAACCAGTATGAAGGTTGACTGAATTTGAAGTAATTCTGAACACGTAGCATAATGAAATTAAATTTGTGTTCAATTCTATTACGGTATATGGTAATATGATATATTTATTTTTGGGATATAAATTATGGTATGATACCATAATTATGGTACAATTTGGCAACCCTACTTTGAAAATACCTACTGTGTTGTTTTGATAATGTTCGGCCTTAAACCGCCATCCTGATTGAGGTTTTCTGGGTTTACTCAATCGCTTCAGGCGCATGCCGGAATGGTCCCTAGTTTTGCTCTCCCACACGTATATGTACAGCTTGTTCTCCTCCTCTTAAAAGGTAACTACTCTGAGTTAATGTACATTGAGTGGTTAGGCGGAAGAGAAGGCCCTTTGGCCTGAGGCTCGCCATTAATAAAGACATTATTATTATTATTTTCCCCTGCATCAGACAATGTTATAAGTCGGCTGAATACAAAATCTACTCCAACAAGTGCTCCCCATCCTGGCTTCATTCTTCGCCTTTTAAGCCACATAAATGATTGACTTTTATTGATCTGTGCTCTGTCCATTCGTTTCAAATATTGTCCGGAGCAGATCCGGTGACAGTTAGTGCCTCTACAATACTTTGCGCAAAATGTGGGCTGTTCCAAATAAAGCAATTTCTTGCACTTCCCAGTCTTTTGAATTACCAAACTCTTGTATTTAAGACGTTTCTCTGCCTCCTTGGTAAAGACGTTTTGATCGCAAGGTAGAGCAACATCGATAAGTAAACACGATTTTTTCGCCAAATCCCGGATAACTATATCCGGTTTGTTTCCCGCTATCGTGCGATCAGTTTGAATTTGTTGGTCGTACAATATCGTACACAATCCAACAGACGTCACCGGTTTTGGTGAGTGTTCGTACCACTTGGGACATGTGTTTGGAACTTCGAGGGCGGTATAGATCTGCCAGTGGAGGTAGCTACACACCCTGTCATGTCTTTTCATGTATTCGGTCTTTCCGAGGATTGGACAAGCTGAGACAATATGATCAATGGTTTCTACTTGCTCCTGGCAAATGCGGCATTTATCATCTTGGGAAATTTTGAGAACCGCTTTATCATAATGTCGTGTTCTCAAGGCCTGATCTTGGGCAGCTATTACAAGTGCTTCCGATTCTGGCTTCATTCTTCCCCTTTTAAGCCACATAAATGATTGATCTTTATTGATCTGCACCTTGTCCATTCTTTTTAGGTATTGTCCGTGGAGTGGTTTGTTTCTCCACGATTTCTTTAACATTTTTTGTGTCTCAAATTTCACGTTAAGTAGCATCAGAAGTTCAGTGTCTCTGTCATTCTGGGTGTCTTGCATAGTCTTGTTCGCAATGCTTCTTGCTACACTTACAATACCTCTGTTTCCCATTCTTCGGTCAGATTTCATGACCTGCCTCATTAGAGGGTCATCTTGATGGCTGACTACATACTTCCCCAACCCGACTATTGCGTTGTGCCAGGAGGCCTCAATTTGTCTGAGCCCTCTCCCTCCTTCCTTACGTGACTACATAAAGTCTATGTATATCAGCTCGGGGGTGGGAAACATAATGCATTGTTAGCAGTTTTCTGGTTTTTCGATCCATGGTGCGAATTTCTTGCTCAGTCCAGTCCACTAGTCCAAAACTGTATTCGGCTAAGGTGTATTATACTTGTTCCACGATTTTTGGTTTTTGTGCTGTAGTATCTTCGCTTGGTTTTTTCTTCATATAGACTATTTCTCGTTGTGACAAAAAGTTAGTTCCACACGTGTTCGCCTTTGAAGTATCTTCGCTTGGATATCTTTAATTGCGAATGCTATTTCTCTCTGTAAAATGGCGCTTAGAAAGTTGAATAATTTTAGAAACTAGTGGTGCGAAAACAACACGTAGTTTCTCACCTTTTGTAATGGTTATGTAATGCTAATTACACCACAATTTCTCTCCGAAGTAACGCCATCTCAGTCATCATCTTTTGTGAAACTCATTGCAAATCGTAGAACGTTTGGTGCAAAAAATAATTATTTTCAAGCCAATATCAACACAAATTTTACTCTTGTAACTGCCTTTTATGAAGCTAAATCATGCCACAACTGTCTCAGTCTCTCCTGTGATTATAAGTCATTTGGATCAGGCAGAATGGTTTTTCCGCGGGCAACATGGCTTTAGAAATGGCTTTTCTTGTGAAAGTCAAATTATTTCCCTTACTCAAGACTTGTCTGAAGTAATTATGTTCTTGGCTGTCCGGGATGAGCCGCGTCTCAGTCGGTTTTACTGACGTTTCGGCCATCTTGCTGTGGCCTTCTTCAGAGCTATACTGCTGCCGAGAGGCTAGCGTGTCGCATAGATATAGGACGGGGTGCAGGAGCTGATAGGTCGCAGCGGCGACCAATGGGAGGAGGGCAGGTGGCCCGCGATTGGCGGAGAGGGAAAGGAGCGATACTGGGAGACCTGATAATGTGGGGGGAGGGAGGGTGGTTGGAAAGGGAAGAGGATAGAAAAAATGGACAGGATAGACATCTGGAAATTGCAACTGCGTGGTCGGAGACGGGAGAAAAGGCCGAAAGAAACCGGGCGAATAAGCAGCCACGTCATTGGCCGACCGCGGGGGTGTGTCTCCGTGGGGCGCGACCGTATTGGCGGGGAGCGCCGACCCGCCTCCAGGTGTTGCTAAGGCGGAGCCCATCATCTCTGTTGAGGTTTTCGGGCCTCCTGGAGATTTCCAAAGCCTCTTTGATCACACGAGGCCACCTCCGGTCTTCAATAGATAGAGTGCGAGTCTCGTGGTAATTGACGAGGTGACCGGTTTCGGCGGCATGTTGGGCTAAGGCCGATTTGTGGATGTTATGTAGCCGGTCATGTCGCATGTGTTCCCGCATCCGCTCTTCTACCGTGCGCCCGGTTTGGCCTATGTAGACAAGCCCACAACTGCATGGGATTTCATATACGCCGGCGTCTTGAAGTGGGTCCGGGCGGTCCTTCACCTGGACCAGGCTCCCTCCGATTTTATTGCGCGCATGAAAAACGGGGCGGATATCAGCCCTGCGCAGCAGTCTACCAATCTTGTCCGTGACCCCTTTGATATAGGGTAACCGGGCTGTCTTGCGGGGTGGACTGGAGGGCTCGTTCCGTTCACTCGATGTAGAAGAATCGAACCTCGATAGCGCACGATGCACGGCGGAACCGCTGTAACCATTGGCCAGGAAGGTCTCTCTGAGGAATGCTTTTTCCGACTCTAGGCTATTGTGGTCACATATCAGGGAGGCGCGGTGAGCAAGGGTGGAAAGGGCACCCGTTTCGTGGCAGGGTGGTGGTGTGAATCGGCATGTAGGTAACGATTGGTGTGGGTGGGTTTCCGGTAGACAGAATGGCCGAGAGTTCCATCAGGACGCCTGGTTACTAAGACATCCAGGAAAGGGAGCTGTCCGTTCTGTTCCGTTTCCATGGTGAACTTGATGCGCGGGTGGATGTTGTTGAGGTGCGCGAGGAAGGTTCCGAGGGAATCGGTGCCATGGGGCCAGATGACGAATGTGTCGTCGACGTAGCGCAGCCAGAGCGACGGTTTTAAGTGCGCATTTTCTAAGGCCTGCTCTTCAAATGCTCCCATGAAAAGATTCGCTACCACAGGGGATAACGGTGAGCCCATAGCGGTGCCTTCTATTTGGGCGTAGATCTCTTGCCTGTATTGGAAAAAGATTGTCGATAGGCAGATCTCGGTGTGTTTGGCCCACTCCCTCGGAAGATGATGTCGTATGAGGTTGTCTTCCACGATCTTGATGGCGTCACCGACGGGAACCATGGTGAAGAGGGAGGTGACATCGAAGCTGACCAGGATATCATCAGGGCCTATTCTAGTGGAGCGGATAAGTTCGATGAAATGTTTGGAGTTGAGGACGGAAGACGGCATATGGTCGGTGAGAGGTTTCAGTTTTCTGGCCAGGAAACGAGCTAAATGTTGGGTAGGTGAGTTGATAGCACTTACTATTGGGCGCAGAGGCACGTCGGGTTTATGGATTTTGGGTAGGCCTGTATTGGAAAAAGGTTGTCGATAGGCAGATCTCGGTGAGTTTGGCCCACTCCCTCGGAAGATGATGTCGCCACCCGAAGAGCGGGCCAAACTCACCGAGATCTGCGAAACGGGGTGCCCTTTCCACCCTTGCTCACCGCGCCTCCCTGATATGTGACCACAATAGCCTAGAGTCGGAAAAAGCATTACTCAGAGAGACCTTCCTGGCCAATGGTTACAGCGGTTCCGCCGTGCATCGTGCGCTATCGAGGTTCGATTCCTCTACATCGAGTGAACGGAACGAGCCCTCCAGTCCACCCCGCAAGACAGCCCGGTTACCCTATATCAAAGGGGTCACGGACAAGATTGGTAGACTGCTGCGCAGGGCTGATATCCGCCCCGTTTTTCATGCGCGCAATAAAATCGGAGGGAGCCTGGTCCAGGTGAAGGACCGCCCGGACCCACTTCAAGACGCCGGCGTATACGAAATCCCATGCAGTTGTGGGCTTGTCTACATAGGCCAAACCGGGCGCACGGTAGAAGAGCGGATGCGGGAACACATGCGACATGACCGGCTACATAACATCCACAAATCGGCCTTAGCCCAACATGCCGCCGAAACCGGTCACCTCGTCAATTACCACGAGACTCGCACTCTATCTATTGAAGACCGGTGGTGGCCTCGTGTGATCAAAGAGGCTTTGGAAATCTCCAGGAGGCCCGAAAACCTCAACAGAGATGATGGGCTCCGCCTTAGCAACACCTGGAGGCGGGTCGGCGCTCCCCGCCAATACGGTCGCGCCCCACGGAGACACATCCCCGCGGTCGGCCAATGACGTGGCTGCTTATTCGCCCGGTTTCTTTCGGCCTTTTCTCCCGTCTCCGACCACGCAGTTGCAATTTCCAGATGTCTATCCTGTCCTTTTTCTATCCTCTTCCCTTTCCAACCACCCTCCCTCCCCCCACATTATCAGGTCTCCCAAGTATCGCTCCTTTCCCTCTCCGCCAATCGCGGGCCACCTGCCCTCCTCCCATTGGTCGCCGCTGCGACCTATCAGCTCCTGCACCCCGTCCTATATCTATGCGACACGCTAGCCTCTCGGCAGCAGTATAGCTCTGAAGAAGGCCACAGCAAGATGGCCGAAACGTCAGTAAAACCGACTGAGACGCGGCTCATCCCGGACAGCCAAGAACACAATGACTCCGGCCGCGGAAGCCTACGAATCTTGTCTGAAGTAATTGATTTAGGGGGAAGAGTGGACGCAATAGTTACTGATTTTACCAAAGCGTTTGATGTAGTACCGCATGACATACTGATATTGAAACTTATTGATGCTAAAATTGACAGCGGGTAATAGCATGGATTAGTGAATTTCTTCGCGATAGAAATCAAAATATTCGACTTGGACAGTATTTATCGGAAAAGGGTAGCATTACTTCCAGAGTCCTTCAGGGCAGTGTCATTGGCCCACTGTTGTTTCTTATCTTTGTAAATGATATATCGCAAAATATATCAAAAATTCGACTCTTTGCCGACGACTGTATATTATATAGGGAAATTACAGGACAGCACGATATGATTCAACTACAGGAAGATTTAAATAAGATTAATGATTGGGCAAGAGCTAATAAAATGGCTGTAAATGGAAATAAAAGTAAAACGATCACAGCAATTTTTGTAGGGCCAGAGACTTTCATACATTGCCTTAATGACATAGTTCCGCGAGTATCAAACTGTAAATACCTTGGCATCCTCCTGGATAGCAAGTTGGGTTGGGAGAAACAAACTAACTACGTAGTGGGTAAAGCTTGGAGGTCTTTGCATTTCGTCATGAGAAATCTTAAAAAATGAAATACGAAAGCAAAAGAAACTGCGTATACCTCGCTTGTTAGGCCAGTAATGGAATATGGAGCCAGTTGTTGGGATCCTTACAGAATAGGACTTAAGAAGAGCTTAGAGAGGATGCAAAACAGAGCGGCTAAATACACTTTTCGGAGGAACATACCTGCACATTGGGAATCGTTAGAACATCGGAGGAAAAGGGCTCGACTTTGCGTAATGTACAAATCATACACTGGTGGCTCTGCATGGCAGGAAATACGGGAAAGGCTAGACAAACCAGATTATTTTAATAGATTTGATCATAAATATAAAATTAGAACTAGAATTCAAAGAACGGACGTAGGCAAATTCTCCTATGTAAACAGAACAATCGTAGATTGGAACGATTTACTTGCAACAGTTTTTGAGCCCTTTTCGTGCTAAGCGCGTGGTTTTAGAAAAAAATATAGGAAATTAATCAATAGGGTAAAAACGTGAAGTGAAGTGAAGTGAAGTGAAAGGTGCGATTATGGGTAGTCAACTAAAAAGTATTGAGCTATTAGTATTTAAGTAAAGATTTATGAGGTGCAGAGACGTGAAGTGAAGTGCTGTGAAGTGATTTCATTTCGTTGTTTATTTCGCTAATATAAAGCGTCTTTTATAGGATATTCTGACAAAAGTTGCTATTTATTGAATTATGTTAACGAGTGTTTTACGTGTTAGAAATGTAAAAATTATAATAAGTACTGTATATTATTATGTTGTAGGTAAAAAGTTTATCCATATTTGTCTGAATATGATTGTGAGTGAATACGTGCAGGATGGTGTGTATGCGAGTGTTCCTATGTCTTTGTATGATATGTATGTAAGCGTGTATGTTTGTATGTATGAATGTTGGTGTAATATGTAAGTAATTTTAATTACTTAAATGTTAGTATATATGTAGTTTCAATTGTTGTATATGTATGTAAATGCATTGGAACGTTCTAGCTAATGACGAAGATAATTTGTTTGTTTTTATATTGATTTTTTTATATATTGTTTTTATTGTGAATTGTGTTTTGTAATTGTAAATGTACTTTTATGTTTCCGTATTCTGCCACCGGGCAACATCAGCCCAATTGTAGAATGAACCTGATATTTATCTATCTATATAGGAAGGATAATTATGCATGTGAAGTAACGCCAATCGAATTAACATTTTTTAAGCATTACTGGTAGATGTCAAGTTCTTACACAACGGATTGACGAGAAGGGGCGTACTTAGAGGAAGAATTTGAATTTGAGATTAGCGCTAAAAATCTGTAGAACAAAAAGGGTAGTTGGATATAGCTTTCAAATTGGACAGCAGTTTAGACCCCACTGCAGAGTCCGAAAGATTACCCAATTTTATTGATTTGGCAATTGTCTTTCATTTTGTCGATAGCGACTTTTTATTCATTTATTTATTTATTTACGTCAAAAAACAGTTAAAAACTGCGTACGACGAGCTATGGGGAGAAGTGAATTTTGTGCACGTTTTCATAATTCTGTGGTCTCTATCCTAAACCATATTCTAGTCGAACTTTGAATACAGAAAAGAGAGGTTTTTCTCGAGTTTTGTTGACAAAATATTCGCTCCTATTTAATAAAATATATTTTCAAAGGTAAATTAGCTATAAATTCCTGCCCCTCATTCCTGTCCTCATGTTCTTTATGAAAGAATAATACTTTTTGCCGCGATAATATGAAAAACGATAATTTGAATAACTATATTTCCCACTGAAATTCAGAAGACGTGCACAAATAATGAAGTTACATTTATGTCCAGAAGCAAAACAAGGGTCCATCTCAGCATTTGCTCAAGGATCAGGGAAACTGGACGAAAAACCTGATCGAGATAGGGGCCATCAACCCAGAAACTGTGGTACAATACTTGTTACAGGTTCTTTAGAATTATACAGTCCAAATGATAAATAATTACATTAACTATCATTGTTAAAATTAATTCTACTTTCATTTTTGATGCTCGGTATAGTCTCGAATTGTATAGAAACAGTTATGCAGCAGAAAAGATTTTACTTGGGACTTAAACTTTTCTATTGAATTTAATCGTTTAATGTCTTCTGGCAAAGTGTTGTAGAGTAATGTACATGAATGGTATGTGAATTTTTTGTAGTGAGCTGTTGATACTGCCACTTGGTGAATATGATTACTACGTCGTGTGTTATACTTATAGACATCGGCGTTTGCTGAAAATATATTCCCCCCTTAAGTAAGTCATTTTTGACAAAAACTACTGATTCGTAAATCAGGAGACAAGGTAATGGTAAAATTCCTAGGTTAATAAAGAGGGACTTACAAGAATCACGTGGGTTGGATTTGCTTATTATTCGTACAATTTTTTTTTGTAATCTGAAAGTCTGTGAGCTATAAGATGTGTTTCCCCAGAATATTATGCCATATCTCAGGCGGGAGTGAACAGTGGCAAAATATACACAACGAGCTGTATGAAGGCTGACGGAATTTGAAAGAATTCTGAACGCGTAGCATAATGAACTTAATTTTGTGTTCAATTCATTTAAGTGGGCATTCCATTTGAGGTTTGACTGAATTGATAGACCTAAAAATTTTGTTACATTAACATCAGTCAATGGCACACCGTTCATTTTCAATGGAGTACAGAATTTTTTATTTGATATGGGAAACTGCATTGAAACAGTTTTCTTTCATTTACTTTTAATTTGTTATTACGGAACCAATTTGAAAGTCTGATATTGTACTATTTACGGTTTCTTTGTTGCAAAGAATATTTGTATCATCCGCAAAGAGAACTGTTCTTCCGTTTCGAATCGCTAAGGGCATGTCATTTACGTATAATAGGAAGAGAATAGGGCCTAAAATCGATCCTTGCGGGACTCCACGTACAATTGGCAAAGAACCGGAAAGGTGTGTACATAAGGTTCCATCATTCCAGTAAGGTATTTCTACTCTCTGAGATCGTTGTTTAAGGTACGAACATAGCCAATCTAGAGCAATACCACGGATTCCATACGAAGGTAATTTTGAAAGTAAAATGTCATGATCAATGAAGTCATAAGCTTTTGAAAGATCTAAAAATATTCCCATAGTTGTTTCGTTTAGATCCAATGATGAGGCAACATCCTTAAGAAAAGAAAAAATGGCTGTTTCCGTAGATTTTGATTTCCGGAATCCATGTTGACAATTTGAAAACGCGTCGTGTTTATTGAGAAAGGTTTCCATTCGCACATAAAAAAGTCTCTCTAATATTTTTGAAAAAACTGACAAAAGAGAAATTGGCCGATAATTTTGAACTTCATTTTTGTTGCCTTTTTTGAAGAGCGGCTTAATCTTAGCTGTTTTAAAAATATCTGGAAAAATTCCGGTGCATAATGATGCATTAAATATGTGAGTTAACGGGTGTATAATGGCTGGACGCGCACGTCTTTAACAAACAATCCGGAAATTCATCTAAACCGGCCGAATATTTATTTTTTAATTTACCGATTATTTTGAGAATTTCATAGGATGAGGTTTCGGAAACGAACATAGTGTCTAAGATTTTTTGGGAAACGTCAGATGTTGAATTTTGTGGCTTTTTTGGAATTTTGTGACTTCCTTTTCGGTTTTAAAGTTTGCCTGTCTTTGTCAACGTTTTTGCAACGCATATAAGTATTCGCAACGCATTAAGTAATCTATAAGTATTCGCCACGAAAGAGGGGCGTTGCTGCCACCGTCGTGCATGGATTGATTCATTGTTAGTGATTCCGGGCGCGTCAACTGCTAAGGGACATTAGTCTCATAAGCGTAGTGCAATTTTCCTCGGGAGGTGGCGGTGGTCTTCGCTCCTGGATGGCGAGATCTGGCGCCAACCTACCGCCGGCTAGCGGGTTTTCTTCAACTACGTATTCGCCAATAGCGTGGCACCACCTCAGCCGGGACAAGCTCTAAGCTCCCAACCGGTCTCCAGGCATGTGTGGTAGTGTAGTACATGTAAGTGTAAATGTCTGAAAGGGTGAGGATAGGACGAGGGAGAGGAAAGAAAGATCGCGCGAGGTCCGTGGCCTGTTTGTTAGGGTACTGCACCGGCATTCGCCTGGTGTTGAACGGAGAAACTACGGAAAACTACCAATCAGAGCAGGCGGCCACTGGAATTGTCCTCCAGACAGCGCTCCAGCTATCTAGCTAGGGTCAAAATCCTTCCAGCGTCGGGAGTCGACCATAGGACCTCCCGGTCAGAGGCACTGCAGTGACATCAGATGATGCACTGAGCCACTTCTCCCGGTCGTGGTGCATAGAGTTCACTGTTTCGACCCCAGTGGCGCAACCTTTCGGGGAGCTGCTGCTGCTGCTGCGGTAGCGGTAAGCGGTTGTACCTTTTCACAAAATCACAGTTCTCGATTGTATTTCCCTTGTATTCCTTGTGCGTTGTACAACAAATGCGCTGTTTGCGCTGAAATCGATTCTCATATCGTCGTGGTAACTGCAATAGGTTGCATGTAAAAAAATATCATTTTTTTGTTTATTCCACCATTGTGATCTGTGTAAAGAACTGCCGTAGTTGCAAATGTCGTAAGACGACAGACTAATATGGAAAACTGAATAAAACGACTCTACATTTGTGAAAGCGACTGTGACGACGGGGAGAGGTAGAGAACGTTTTTCGTACCTCCTGAATGGATGTATAAATATAAATGCATGGAAGAAGTATAATTACTCATGGAATATTTATGGAGTGAGTTGTTTCCTTTACATAACTATTTTTTTGGGGATTTATAAGTTTTCAATGTACATTAAATAATGGAACCATGGTTTGTAGATGTATTTTTCAATAAACAACAGATTAGGAAGTTACAAGAATGATTCTTCAGTAGAAGCTTCTGGTTCGCTTTCACGGTTCGTGAGTCACGAAGTCGATTCACAATTCACTATACTCACGGTGTAAGATATATAGGTGTGTCAACGAGCCGCCTTTTGGACAAAATTTTTGAAGCCAGTTTGAGGCTAGTTCCTCGCTTATCCGTACGGTGCGCACGATCGAGTTGGGCATTCATGATGGCGTCTTCGCGATTTAGTGGCTTCCACCAGAGGTCACAAAGCTATTAAATATATCTTGTCCCAAAAATGCCCAAGTCGTTCGCAGCGTTTACATAGCAAAAACTGTGAGATCTAGCCTCACATTAGCTTCAGTTTTAGACCGGGAGTGATCCCACCTATATCTCTTACACCGTGCTATACTTCGGTTTTTCTTTCTTGGCGCACTGGGAGTGTGAATAAAATGGAATATCTCACGGTATTTCGCGTTGTTCTCGCCGAGGGAATCGCATGATCGCGACTGTATCGAGCAGTGCTGGCGATCATGCGAGTCTTGACGGCAAAACGGAGAACGACGCGAAATACCTTGAGATATTCCATTTTATTGACACCCCCCGTGCGCCAAGAAAGAAATACCGAAGTATAGCGCCACACAGTGGGATGAAATTCCTTAAACAAGGTAAAAATTCATTATCTCTTGCAAAATGCAAAATAATGTCTATATTGGGGTTTATATTGGGGTTTTCGACTTTACCAAATACGAATATGATATCAAAAATAAAAAAATCAAAATGGCGGAATTAATATGGCGGACACATTTGGAAAAACGGAGAAGAATGCAACAAAAATTAGTATAATGGGGTTTTCGAGCTAACTGATTGCCAATATGATATCAAAAATGAAAATTCAAAATGGCTGATTCAATATGGCGGATGACATTTGTAAAAAACGTGGAAGAATGCAACAAAAATCACTATATTGCATTCTGAATTCGAGCTCACTGACTACGAATATGATATCAAAAATAAAAATTCGAAATGGCGGATTTAATATGGCTGATGATATTTGAAAAAACGTGGAAGAATGTAAATATAACAAAATATTTTTGTCTGATTGCGTACAACTTTTAAGCCTAGATTACAAAGACGTCGTCTGTCAGACGACGCAACTATTGCCGAAACAGTATTCCACCTCCTTCTCCTCACTCTCCCGTTTTCAAATTCTATGTAGCTTCATTGTGTGTTCATATTGTTGTGCTCATAGTAACTGAACTATACGATGGCACCACCACCCGAATAATGACACCAGAGGGACTATCAGACCCTATACCGATTAAGTGCGGCATCAGACAAGGGTGCCCACTAAGTGGGCTTCTATTTAACCTCGTTATAGATCCCGTACTACAAAAACTAGAAGAACAAGCAGTTGACACTGCCCCCCAAGTTCTAGCTTATGCGGACGACCTGGCTGTCATGGCTAGATCCCCGGAAGATCTCCAAATAAGACTAGATCTCACTAACTACACACTTAAGACATTAGGACTCAGACTAAGCCTCAAAAATGTAGCACACTGTGCATAAAAAGGAGGCGTGAACTTGAAGCTACATTAAAACTTGAAGACACCCCCATACCCCGCATGACTGAGGGGGAAGCCGTTGAATACCTTGGAAAGCCAGTAGGATTCAATCTAGTAGAGCCCTGGGAGGGGTTGAACGAGCAGGTCCGATTATTAGATAATATAGCATCATCTCAGCTCCGGGACCATCAAAAAGTCGACGCGCTGGTACAGTTTGTGCAGCCAGCCACCGTCTTTCCCCTCAGGCTAGGCCGCTATACAATTTCCATGCTCCGGCAATACGACAAGACTGTCCGGAGTAGGGCTAGGCAGTTCTTGTCCCTCAGCCATGGCTCCTCCACCGCCTTCCTGTATGCCGGCAGGGAGGACGGTGGAATCGGACTATTAGAGGCGTCCACTGAAGCGGACGTGTGGTCAGTTGACAGCGCATTTAAGTTGCTAACCAGCCCCGACCCGATGGTACGAACGTCAGCGATAACTGACCTTCAGATGGAAGCCGCATACTGTCATGTGGGTGCCGAAGACGCTGATATATATACGTATCTCTCGGGGGCTCCGAACGACCGTAGTGCGCCTGGTAGATCGACCTTCACCCGAGCCCGCCAAGCCTCGCGACGGCTTGGGCTATTATGGCGCCCACCCAGGACTGAGGAGGACGGAGGTCTCCCATACATCGAGCTGCCGCTAGAATTCGCCATCCGCAAACCTTCGCGCCGCGCCACTGTGAAGCGGCGCGGTGACGCGCTGAATGCGGGGGCGGATGAGGAGGAGGACGACGACGACGGAGAGCTACGGCGCAGAACAAAAGGAATGGTTCGCCGACATCCGGATTCCGTGGGACTTCCTCACGGGCCCTTCCATTGACCCGTCACCCCCTGACGCCCTGGACCCTGCTATGAACGGGGAGCCTCCCATACTGCCTTTTGCAGCCGGCAAGCACCGCCCCGGAGCAGACGTGCGTCGGTGACCCTCCCGATGCTACCTGCGGCGACGCCCCGGAGAGAACGTGCACGGTGGACCTACCTGACGCAAACGGCTGCAGCGGCCCGACCCGAGACGTAGACGCCCCGGAGCAGGAGCGTCTGTCGCAAGCAGCCGATGGCACCGCCCCGGACCGGAGCGCGAACGCTGAGGTGGCCGTGCCCATCACAGCGGAGAACACTGACCCAACCGGCATGGTAGGCACCACGGCCCTGCCCGCTCATGACCCAATTCAGCCCGAGACGGATGAGGATGGAGTCATCCCCCTCCCCAACTTGACAGCAGCCCCAGCAGAAGTAATACGTAGTGGAAGTACAGAGGAGTTAGAACAATTTCTCGCAACAGTCACTGATACCAACGGTGAGGAAGAAGAAGAAGACGCCCCCGCCCGGGTCAATCTAAAGTCGCGCCATCTATTAGTTAAACTAATACGTTCGTTGATCCATAAAGCACATGCGAAAAGGTGGCGGGAGCAGGAGCTGCAGGGCATCTATGCCTCGGCAACCATGGGCGTAGGCCGTGAGTCCACTTATTACCTCCGCTCGGGCGAAAATATGAGGCCGCCCGTATACAAATTCATACACGCCGCGCGCCTCAACAGCTCAAAGAAGTTAAATTTCCAACCTCAGAATGAGAAAGTAAACAGAATATGCCGTCGCGGCTGCGAGCAGAAAAACAATCCAGAAATACCTGCTGCAGAGACGATCGGACATGTCATTTCCGAATGCCTAACACACACAGTGCCATCCTGCAGCTGCGGCACAACCGCGTGCTAATGCACCTTAAAAACGCGGCCGTAGCGAACGGATGGTCTGTGCTGTATGAAGACCAGGCTGTAGGAGGCCGGCGACGCCCAGACCTGATAATGGTGCGGGGCCATCAAGCTGTCTGTATCGATGCCGCCGTGAAGACAGCGACCATTGGGAAGCTTCAAGAGAAGTATGCAGAAAAGGCCGCCAAATATCAAGAAGTGCGCCCCGTTCTATTAGCCAGAAACTTCAGGGAGGTCGAGTTCCTACCACTTGTAGTAGGAGCCCTGGGTGAGTAGGTGCTCAAGTAGCATGGCGGTACTAAATAAATTACTAAAGACCAGCGCGATCAAACACACTAGAGAGCGCATTATCGCCGAAGCGATCAATGGTAGTGCCGCCTGCTATTACAAGCACACCGCCCAAGTAGACCTGGTCCCTGCCGAGTACCGCCGTGTGTGTAAATAAATAAAGCGGTGCCCGGCGGGGGCCGCCTCGGCCGATGCCCGATCATCTGGCGGAGGCCAATCCGCACCTGAAGACTCCCGCGCCACCACACGGAGCCCCTCGATGCCCCTACTCCTTGTCAAAGAAGATAGTGAAGTGATGGAGCAGATAAAATGTAAATAGTGTAAATAGTAATCAGTGCACAACAAGGACGTGACAGTGACACCTGTGCTTAGAGTTAGGCCATTTCAGCTAAAAATTTCGCTAAGATAAAAGCAATAAGGACGCGACAGAGTCGCCTATGAAGTAATTTTAAATAGATGTAGGTTGTTGAAGTAATTATAGTGCAAATAATACAAAAAAGGTGCGTCAGAGACACAAGAGAGGAAAATCCTCAGACTACTATAAATAACGCAAGAAAGGTCAAACAATCCTGAACTCTACAACCAACCAATGTATAAATACTATGTAGTGCAAAACTACCACCATGTATAAAAATTGTTCTGTCGACAATAAACGCTACTTAAATACGGGATTTTAACACTCGTCGTCCAAGTACACTACTCTTTGCACTTACGTCAGTGATATTTTTGGTGTTTTATTCGCTAATATAGAAAAATAAATAAATAATCCTTGTGTTGTAGCATTTAAGTTTTGTTCTGAACATTTAACAATCATAAATGTGACGATGACGATCGTAACAAATGTCGTGTGACGAGGTACTTTTGCGGACTTTTCTCAAAAGGCATGTATGTACAGCAAGTGTCTGCTGTCAAGTCATTTAGGTGTATCTAGAAAACACTTTAACACGTAATTTATAACTCCTATAATATCATACATGTTCAATTCATTAAATTTAGTGATTCATTGTATAGGGTTTTTCTTCATTTTTACCCGAAGTAGTCTGCCAAACTACGCCTTTGTAATAACGCTTGGTATAGGGCGACTTCGAAATCTAGGGTTAATTAACATAGGACCCAATTAGTGATATTTCCATTAAAATAAAATGAAAGTCAGTAATGCTGACTAAAATATATTGTATTACACACATGGTAAAAGTGGTTTTATTTTTCTCGTAGGATTGCGCTTCTCGGCCTGACGGTCCTCTGTCGCAACACCTCTTTCTCGCAAAATAAAATGTAATTTTCACTACTCGTATCATAAATAACTATTTTAGACAGCCATGAGTAAATTTAGTTATTTCAGGGCATGCGTAGCATGCTGAAAGTTTAATTTTTGGAAACAGTGCTATTTTAAGGTTGAAATGATCTTTGAATGCAACAAAGACTGCTCTGGCTTTTTGATGCGGTATTGTTTATTTTTTTCTAAGATAAGCGGTTCTTGCTGGTAGAGAAAGTTGTATTCCCCCACACGTTTTTAGTATATTGTCCATTACGAACTATTAATATCGATTTATACATTATTTTTATGGACAAGGGGCGTATTTTATACTTTTAAATTAAGTTTAATAAAATTAGAAAAAACAGAATTTTGCAGCTACCGCTATAAACATGTCTCATTATCGGATTCGTTCCTGTTTGTGCGATTTTATAAAATGATCGTGAAGTCAATATTATAACTATCATCAAGATATATGAATGAACGTGGGATATTGTGGGATTTGTAACTTCTCTACTGTTTCATTCATTTTTAAATAAATCCTCTCATTTACCGGCACGAACATTCATTTAAAAAAAAACATGCTTACCATGAAAAAAAATTTAACTAGGGCTTGTAATTCAGTGCATACCTTCTGTTACATGTCCTATTTTAAAATTTCAATGATTATTTTCATAGAACAAAAATACTTGCCTTTAAATCCGCACTAAAATTTCCGTCCGACTTGGGTGTCGCGGTAAACACAATAGAGCCCTATGTTCAACCTGGAGTACAGCTTTCGCTTGTAAGTTCCGGCCGTTCGTACGCACAGGATTTCACAGTCCCATCAATAGTGAAGCCAACCTGAGAGTTAAAAATTCTCAACTAGAAACTCTGTTTTTCGAATTTTGGCCAGGTTTTAGTCATTTCATCCCACTGTGCGCCAACACAAAGCAGACGTACTATCAACTACATGGACCAGCCGATTCACTCGGTTGAACCGGTGCAGCTATACCAATCATCGGTTGAAAACGCGGGAAAATGCGGTGGCAATGTGGGTGGAGGTACAATGGAGGCCCTTCGGGAACATGGCGCCAGCTTCAAAATTTATCATATCTGTAGCATGAAAAGAAATAATTCCGAGTTTATTGTTATGACAACACGTACTTATAATACTTATAAATGTAACTTCATTACACGTACCTATAATACTTATAAATGTAACTTCATTATTTGTGCACGTCTTCTGAATTTCAGTGGGAAATATAGTTATTCAAATTATCGTTTTTCATATTATCGCGGCAAAAAGTATTATTCTTTCATGAAGAACATGAGGGTTCAGGGCAGAAATTTATAGCTAATTTACCTTTGAAAATATATTTTATTATATAGGAGCGAATATTTTGTCAACAAAACTCGAAAAAAAAATCTCTTTTCTGTATTCAAAATTCGACTAGAATATGGTTTAGGATAGAGACCACAGAATTATGAAAACGTGCACAAAATTCACTTCTCCCCATAGCTCGTCATACGCAGTTTTTAACTGTTTTGACGTAAATAAATAATTAAGTAAATAAATGTGTCAGGTTAATGACAATTGAAATAATTACGTTATTGGGTTTATTGATAATTTAATCTGAACAGCTATCAGTAAATAACTAGTGGACGTTCATGTGTAATGAATAATGGTTAGGTAAATATGTAATGAATATATAGCTAATAATGTAGGCCTTAATATTTCAGATATAACTATCAAATTTCTCGTTATTAAGATGCTTGAAACAAAGATGCCTTATCTCATGGAAACCCACCTTTCTCTGAAAAATGTATCTTTTCAAGCACACATGACCAATAATGTGTCTACCAAGGTTGAATATATTTGTCTCAATGACATTCATTGTATAAACAATATTCAGTTGACATCATGTGAAGTACTCGTACTCAAAAATGCAATATGTCTGCATATACATATAAAAATATGTAAATATTAACTATGTGGGAGATAAAAAAATATTTTGTGCACTTTTTGAAAAACAAAAGAATATAGCAAAATGGTGTTTATGTCATCTTATACAGCTTTTAGCACTAACTGTGACTAAGTATTTGAAGAAATAATCCCAGGCCATTCTTGAGAAAATCTTGTTTTAATACGTTTTAATATTGCCCACATGTCACTCAAAATTAACACAAAAAATATTAATTTTTATATGCTATTTGTTAAAGAACTAATTGCGGAAAACCAATTCTATCTGAAGAAAAAATATGTATCCTCAATATTGTATTTGTAGAAAGACAAATAAAAGTTCCAGAATTTTCCAATTTTCAAAAATGTAGGGGTATTCATGAATATCAAATCAATGTCATCTTTATAAGTGTATTTCACTCAACTCTTACAAGAATATTAAGAAAAGATGGAGCCACTTATTAAGAAAAGAGGAATATTTCACCGGACGAACGGAATAATTCACCATCACCACAACAACATACAAGATAGAAAATATAGGCAGACACCTCCCTATTGAACGCAGTTATTTCGTATCTAATCTAACTTCGCTGCGAAGTGTAACTTAACATACCGCCAAAATGATATTACACCGAAAAAGAACGACTGTTTTTATAGAGAGAAGAATACGTTGCCAGTGAAAACACTCGTAATTTATTATGTGACGACTAAACACAAGCAAAAACATTGATAAATTAGCACTGTAAAGTCGTGTACGGGAAAAGAGCGAACTACAAAGTAATGGTTGGTCAACCAAATGCAACCGATTCCAACGGTTGAAAAGTGGGGAAAGAAATGTTGATTCATCCAATCACTCGATGCCAACACTACTTCTCATTATATTTTCAGCCTGGCGTCTCTGCTTATAGTTTCCAGGCATTAAAACTTCAGAAATTCCATTGAGATTATTGGCACTATAAATAAATATATAGTAGATCTAATGTAAATATATTATGTAACTTAGATAAATATATTATAAAAAATATATTACCGATCTTCATTTGAAACGAACGAGTCAAATTGCTTCTGTTCCGAGCATTGTACTCTCTCTCTCTCTCTCTCTCTCTCTCTCTCTCTCTCTCTCTCTCTCTCTCTCTCTATCTATCTATCTATCTATCTATCTCTCTACCTCTCTGTCTCTCTATCTCTCTCCCTATCTCTTTATCTCTCTCCCTATCTCTTTATCTCTCTCTATCTCTCTATCTCTCTCTCTATCTCTCTCTCTGTTAAAATGTACAAACATTAAGGTGCAAATGTTTAACATTGGTTCTGAGATGAATTGTCTCTCTGAGTCCTCCTCCTCCCCCCCCCCCACTTCCCTGCAGAGGGCACTTCCTTTCAAAGATAAACAGCCTTTGTGCGTAGCGGAGAGAGGCATTGCAACCCCTCAAGTCCAGCGCTTTCTTCAAAAGGGTGAAGGTGTCATAAAACACATCCCGCACACGTGCAAACCCTTGGAAAATTGCCGTGAAGTTTCTTTTAAAACACGGCCAGAACAATCATTGTTCGATCACGCGATTCACCAGCGACATTCACAACACCCTCTCGCCACCCGCCGTCCTCTGAAGAGTATCGCCTGTCTTTCCGGGCGCACTCGGTTCAAGTAATCACCGTGAAAATCCTTAGGCACGTAGGAGGAAACCATGGCCCACTTCGCAGCGTGCGACGTGCCGAGATAAACTAAAGGTTCACTGAATCAGTCCAATCCAGCCCAACTTGAAATCGTGAAAATACAACAGAAGTAAGCCACGTGACACCAAAGAGCGAATCCGAAGATTAGGCGCCAACGCGAGTCCCGCATTCCTTCTCTTCTCGGATTTTAATTGGGCAGAAGTAAATAGAAAAAAATACCTTGGAAGCGAGATTTTTAGCGGCAAAGCGCTTCTGCGAGGCGAGCGTGCTTCGCCAAGAACGACACTTGAATTTAGATCACGGATAACTTCACTTCATTCCTGGCCGCCGAAAGTAATACTTGAATTTAGAACACCGAGAGAGACAGTTCATTTTCTAACCGCCGAGAGCGGGACTTCATTTTCTGATCCACGAGCGAACAGTTGCCGCTAACGCAATTGTTCTGACCGCATCTTCGTATCGGTTATTGCGCGGCCGCCGCGACAAATCAGTTACGCGGTCTGCAACGCCGACGCCGGGAGACACTTTGCGTGGCCAGGCTGACCTGCCGCATCCCGTGAACGCGTATCATCAGTTCCCGCTGGCGCCCTCCATCCCGCGTGTCAGTTCACGCCACGGCGCTCATCTCTCGAGAATGGCCGGACTTCTTCGGGTGAATACGATCAATTCACAGCCTCCTCTTCATCATCAATTGTAAGTAGATTAAAGATCTTAACATCAGAAACTGTGCAACTCTATGAAATTTTAAAGACTTATCGAACTCATAAGTAAAATCGCTAGATAGAAGACGCCGTAATGCATGACCATTAATAACTGTTTATTAAATTCAAGAATTCAAGATACAAGAAGACCGTGTAATTAAATTTAGTAGTGCTAGTAGTAACTATTTTCACTTCTAAATAAATAGGTGGGCTCCGTTCAGGAACCACATCAAAAGGAATTCGCCTCCAATTGCATTGTACAGGAGCCAACACATAAAATGTAACGGACAAATTCAGAAGTTCCAGTCTTTCCGCGCATTCTGACACACAGTACGGACGATAACGCCATCTGGTTCTTTCATGGTTAACTATGACAAAAGAACATTCGGAACCAACTGAGAGGCTGATAGCCTAGATTTCCCGCAATCATGGTCTCTATTTGAACGTTCGCTATGATACGCGTGTTTGTCCAAATGATTGAGAGTATTGGCGTAGAAGGCACAGGGGGGGGATAGTCTCCATCGCGTCGTGATGCAAGCCATTCGATCGTCTACAAGAAATAACTTAATAAAGATAATATCATACATTACGACATAAAAAGTTCAGCACATGCAATAGAAATAGAGGAATTTGAATAGGAAATTTGTAAATATTTAATTCCGATTTACTTGCAAAAAAATCAATTGAATATCCCCTCTTTTAACGCAAAACAACTAAAAGTACGTGAACGAATTTACGAATACGAGGCGTAGAAATCAAGTGTGCGAAGGCGGCTCCCGGATCGGAAAAATAATTGGGAGTGGGAAGTTTTGGCGAAGTAATAGTGTTCAAATATCAGTGTTTACGAAATTTAAGGTTTTTGCAACAATTAAACTAGGTATTCAGTAATAATTTTGCATCGTTTGTCAAAACTGTTATTTTGCAATACTCACCTCAAAGACAATTTGAGGACCCTTCCTGGTCCTACAGCGCACGTTTCGGAATAGTTTATAAAATTGTTAATTGTTGAAAAATTGTTGATTCGCAGTTTTCGGTTTTGGAATACAAGGGAACCCTTTCCGCTTCAGAACTGCAAAATTTGGAAATTGTTTATAAATTTACAAATTTTGTGAAATTATTTTATTGCCTTTTCTAAACTGCCTTTGAATGAGATGCAAAATTCCGCAATCCAATCGGCGCTATCGCCTTTCGTTTTCGAGATATGTAATTGTTTATAAGAAATTAGCTTGTCATGACAAGTCCCATTTCTTTGGAAGTCAATCGCCGTTCTCTCACAAATCTACCCTTCAAGCCGTTTTCCAAATACAACGTGCATTGAGCGACACTCTTTTCTCATGCGACCCTGACACCAGAATGGTATTTGAAACAATCTTCAGAACGCAAGTCGATTGCTTTGCGAATCAAAATCATGGAAACATGAGTTGTTATAAATGTTCCCTAAATACGTAAATGCCAAGAAGGTCATCTTCTGGCAGGTCTGTCCAAGATTTCTGCCCCGCTCATGCTCCGGAGTACCAACATCCTCGAATCTTCGATTTTGTTGACTGCTTATAAAAAGAAGCTCTCATATACATACGTGGACCCAAACATAGAAATTACTTTGGCTGCTTTCATATGTAGTTTTGGGAACTCATGTTGTGGAAAATACTCATAATACTCCAAAGAGTTCGCCGTTCGAAATCTTTCTGTCTTTTAGATGGATGGTCAGAATATAAGTCCTGTAGAACCACTATGAAACAAAATGTCTACACTCTTCGCTGTCGCCATTGAGATAAAGTCAGCAGCTAGCCAGTAGCAGGTTGTCCGTTCTCTTATCGCACGGACTAAAGGAATGCCCCCCGTCCCCGGTGACTAACGTGTGCCGGCGCGCTGCGTGGAGCACGGGCGGAGCAAAATTGTACCGGAGCACGGTTTTGGACAGGCCTGTCTTATGGGAAAGCACAAATTCTCTGAGCGAATGAATCAGTCATTTTAACAGCGAAGCTACTACCTTATAATAGTAATAGCATCCACAATTTCTTTAATTTAGTTATTTAAAGAATTAAACGAGTGAACATACTGGTTATACTGTGCCAGAGCATACTGGTTATACAGTGCATAGGTTACTTATTACAGTACAGAGGTTACTTATTTTAGATCAAAGACGTCGAGCACAGTTTACTCTTTTGTGGGAACCAGATATTAGAACCACATAAATGCAATGGAGATATCACGCCATAGAAACTCATTCAAGAGTTTCGCAGACGTGGACGTAACTCTCTTTATACTTTTAGATTTCAGATATCGGAATGACAGAACTGCGATGGAACTTATATCATTTAGAACATTTGAAAAACACCATTACCAACTTCACTGAAGTTTCTAGATATCGTATTACTTCTCCATATTTTTTCATCGCGTCTCGTATAGATTCCAGGGATTAAAGCTTCAGAAATTCCACGGAGGCTACTGGTATTAGATCTTCATTTGAAACAAGAAAAACCAGTGAATTTCCTGATGTTTCGAGGATTGTACACCCGTGGAAACATAAAATTTCGCGTCGAAAATGCCTCGGCCCGTGGGCTTGATGGCGATGGACATCCCTCACTGCGGAAAGCGACATCTAACGGTGGGTTTCAAAACTACGTTCTCTCGACCTAACTATGAAGATGAAATTCATTTGATTGGGGCGTATGAAATATTTTAACGTCCATTGAGAGCTAAAAAGTAGTACAGAAGTAAAAGACTTCCGTGATTCCTGCCCATGAAACTAAATTGACATTAATTTTTGTATAGGTAATGTTGCATTGAAGTTGCTTTAATTTAAAATGTGTTGTTATAAAAAAGGTAATCGAGCAGCGAAAGGATAGCTCAGTGCCAAAGTGTTGTTCCCGAACTGGAAAAGAGTCTACCAGAATATTTTTATCCATTCTACATTGCCACAAGATCTTCTAAATTAAAACATTCTACATTTGTCTTGTCAGTGTAATGCATAAAGCAGCTAACATTTGCATTCGCTAACAAGGTGAATTTTTTAAATCTGAAGAAATGACGTATTTCACGATTACGTAATTTCGATTTAATAAAACGAATTCTATAAAAAATTCATGTAAAATAGAACTGCTTCGAGTATTATTATACGACCATGACTTTCTGCTTGCTAAAATTTTATAGTCCAGGAGAGTTGAATATACTCGTCTTATTTGTTGAGAGACATTATCGATTTTCTCTCTTTCTAAGCAACAGGATTTCAACTGTCTTTGGTAGGTTCGGTTCCTGGGCAGAATGAGATAAGAATGCAACGTTGCCACAAAGAAAAATCAATATTTTCACTCACAGGTAAGCGAACAGAACTTTATTCTCCGTATTCAATTTTTCGACTGGGCCATCATGCCACAAGTGAGCCAGGTATCTCATTAGTGGGAGAGAGACACTATTTGTCTCGGAGATGTTTTTTAATTTCCTTTTTAATAACGCGTAAAAAATTATTTATTCAAAGGAGAGAGTACTACAATAAGTTAATTTGACAAGAAATCACGGATAAGGAATGCGTCTTTCAGCGGATTCGATTATGCTACCTAAGGTTCCGGAAGAACTTTCTATCATTGAGCCAAACGAATAGTGTTGTATTACAATTGATCGGTTTAATTATTGTGCCAAAGTTTGGTCATTGTTTGAAAATCTTCCAAGATATATAGACATTTACAAATATCGTTCATATGTGACATGAATTTTGCTACACAAAATTTAACTATAGAGGAAGGAATTTAGAGGTTGGTTTTAGTTCAATATTTTGAGTATATTGTTCCCACGCAAACGACGATTGAGTGATGGGTGACATATAATCTTCGAAATTAATTCATATTCGAGCTGCTAGAATTCTTCCTCGTTAAGTGATCCCCTTCTCGAGGTATCTTCTCCTATGTTATCTTCCCGTTGCTGGTGCACATTCGTGTGAAATGAATGTTATGAATATAATAGCGCAAAATATGAAAGTTTTCCTGGCGATTTACCTATGCATCGCGCAGGCGGACAATGTTTATATTGCATTCTCAACACTTTTCCCTGCACAAACTTTCGACTGAATTTAGCCAATGAGAGGCCAGATATCTCTTAGGGACATTTTTACTCATCATTAGGGAGAAGATTTTCATGCACAAAAACTGCTAATAAAAATATGCATTTATGATCTAAAAATTCTTAAATATGCACTTTAATATCCAATTAAAATCAACAATATATCATTTCCTCTATAAACCTTCCTTGATAAAAATCATAAGAGGCATGTTTGGAACGAAAAGATATACAATTTTTGTGCAAACATAATATAATTTTGCGTTCTTTGCCAAAAAAATAATTGAAGTAAATATTCACCTTAGTGAAACATATGTTTTGTTGTATTTCTTCTGACTGGTTTACACAATAATTTATCAAGAAATACCCTAAATTTGCACAATTATTTTATCATCTTTATAAAAAACTGTGACAAGTTCTTTCGAATCAATGAAACCTCACAAATAAATAGATTCTATGAAAAGAAATATTTTATAGACGTCTCTATTTTAACAAAATATGCAAACTATGCGCCTCTACTTACAGGAGAATGCACCAACAGTAAAAATCGGTCAAATATCCTCTAACATATTAATCTATGTAGCATCATATTCTAATCCAATGACAAGAAATTTCACTTAGCTATTCACTGAAGCAACGGACAAAAGTATGCAAAATCTTAGAAATTCGCTCCCTGCTCATCGTGTAGTGCTCCCAAGGGTTCTTCAAATTTCGCGTGTGGAGTGATTTCGTTGACGTGTGAACGACATGCAGGATGCATCTTAACACTCCCGCGCGCCAACTTTGTGAAACAAACTCTACAGTACAAGCAAAATGTAAGCATTTTTGTATAATGTTATATTTCACCGACATTTCTACTTTTATTTCTTCAAATGTATTTTATATTTATTATTACTATTATTATTATTATTATTATTATTATTATTATTATTCCTCTAAATCACGACTAAAGATGTTATGTGTCGGCTGAATATAAAATCTACTCCAGGTTGCAACCAGCTACCTAAGGGGTAGATCTAGGGACTGTCGGTGCCTCTACAATACTTTGCGCAAAATGTGGGACTGTTCCAAATAAAGCGATTTCTTGCACTTCCCAGTATTTTGGAATACCTGGGAGTTTAGACAAGTTCTTACACAAATTTTGCGGAACAAATCCCAGAGCTCCGATAACTATCGGGACGACCTGTGCTTTTACGCCCCACATTCTGCTGATCTCGATTTCCAAACTCTTGTATTTAAGACGATTTCTCTGCCTCCTTGGTACGAACGTTTTGATCGCAAGGTACAGCAACATCGATAAGTAAACACGATTTTTTCGCCAAATCCCGGATAACTATATCCGGTTTGTTTCCCGCTATCGTGCGATCAGTTATGAATTTGTTGGTCGTACAATATCGTACACAATCCAACAGACGTCACCGGTTTTGGTGAGTGTTCGTATCACTTGGGGCATGTGTTTGGAACTTCGAGGGCGGTACAGATCTGCCAGTGGAGGTAGCTACACACCCTGTCCTGTCTTTTCAGGTATTCGGTCTTTGCTAGGATTGGACAAGCTGAGACAATATGATCAATGGTTTCTACTTGCTCCTGGTAAAATGCGGCATTTATCATCTTGGGAAATTTTGAGAACCGCTTTATCATAATGTCGTTTTCTCAAGGCCTGATCTTGGGCAGCTATTACAAGTGCTTCCGATTCTGGCTTCATTCTTCCCCTTTTAAGCCACATAAATGATTGATCTTTATTGATCTGCACCTTCTCCATTCTTTTTAGGTATTAGTCCGTGGATTGGTTTGTTTCTCCACGATTTCTTTAACATTTTTTGTGTCTCAAATTTCATGTTAAGTAGCATCAGAAGTTCAGTGTCTCTGTCATTCTGGGTGTCTTGCATAGTCTTGTTCCCAATGCTTCTTGCTACACTTACAATACCTCTGTTTCCCATTCTTCGGTCAGATTTCATGACCTGCCTCATTAGTGGGTCATCTTGATAGCTGACTACATACTTTCCCATCCCGGTTATTGCGTTGTGCCAGGAGGCTCCAATTTGTCTCAGGTTGTTGTTATTATTATTATTATTATTATTATTATTATTTTAATTTAGAGATCATTTTTCTAAGAAACTGGCATTATATTGTTCCAAGTCTCAAAGTATTTTGAAGAATTCTGAGGATATTTGACGTTGCTAAAGAGTGTGCTGGCGTTACCTGTGATACCGATCACCGGATTGTGTGCGGGAAGCACAAGTCAGCGCAGAAATACATATGATTGTGATATAGTAACCGGCATTCCGAAGATGAAAACTAAACTTCTTGACCTCTTTCCGTCATGATTTGCTATCACAAATGTTAAATTAGTGATAGTCAATGTTTGTGTTTTCACTGTTTATTTTGAAATAAAAAATAATAATTATATTAATTTGTTTTGATATTGCTTAAAATAAGAAAAATCTTTATAACGCGAAAGAAATCTCAAATAGCATTCAATGTCAATATTACGGAGATAAATGCAGTATTGTGCTAACATAGCGAGTATAGGCAGGTTATTATCAGCTAACATTTAATTTTTACGTGTGTTGATTGTTCCACGTCAGTTGGGGAATTTTTCTGTTTAGCTTTTAAACAGAAACAATTATTTTTGTAATGTTTTGGGTTTCTGGTCCTGCTCATGCTGGCTCAAATCTTTTACAAATCCCCAAAAGCCCTGGGCGGTTCAAACACTGCCAGGCGAGCAGAATAAAAAATAGTAAAAAAATGGCGCGCACGGTAAAGGTTAAAATTTATTATTTCAAATACAAGCGATCAATTTTCTAATTTCTTCAAAATTCAAACATTTTTCTTCTTTACAAAAGCGAATTTTGACTGCTTTATGCATAACTTTGACAAGACAAATGTAGAATGTTTTAATTTAGAAGATCTTGTGGCACTGTAGAATGGATAAAATTGTTCTGGTAGACTCGGAATCGAAACTGCCACTTTACCAGTTCGGGAACAACACTTTGGCACTGAGCTATCCTTTCGCTGCTCAATTACCTTTTTTATAACAACACATTTTAAATTAAAGCAACTTCAATGCAACATTACCTATACAAAAATTAATGTCAATTTAGTTTCATGGGTAGGAATCGCGGAAGTCTTTTACTTCTGTACTACTTTTTAGCTCTCAATGGGCGTTAAAATATTTCATACGCCCTAATCAAATGTATTTCATCTTCATAGTTCGGTGGAGAGAAAGTAGTTTTCAAACCCACCGTTAGATGTCGCTTTCCGCAGTGAGGGATGTCCATCGCCATCAAACCCGCGGGCCGAGGCATTTTCGACGCGAAATTTTATGTTTCCACGAGGGTACATACCTTCTCTCCATACAGATCCCACATACTAGATCTACATACGTGCAAAGGAGGTTACTGGTATTAGATCGAAGTCGTGTTTTCGTTCCGAGCTGAGTACTGTTTTTTGGGAACGCGGATATTAGAACCACATAAATGCAATAGAGGTTTCACGCCATAGAAATTCATTCAAGAGTTTCACCGAGTTCTATAGGCATTTTGGACTAACACTCTATGTTTATAGATTTCAAATATCAGAATGACAGAAATACGATGGAGGTTATGTACTTGAGCCAAGCATTTTTAAGTTTCATTCACTGGAAACTTGGACACATGAAAGAAACGTAAGTGCAGCACATAAAAAAACACGATATTAAACTGCAGCAACTAACACAAACGCTTCTACAATCACGACAGCAGCTTATGCAATGCCCACATGGACTGAGCATGGCCTACACATTCCACCATGTTGTGTGGAATCATTATATGCGCAGTATGAACGCAGGCCAGTGTCGAGGGTGCCGATTATATATCAATGATAAGACACAACGGGTTCTCCTCCGTAACTTTTTAGTGAGTTGTTTGTGGCAAGGAATTATTTAATGGACATACAAAACAAGGCACTATATTTCAGAAACGTTTATACTAGTGGTTCCTCGAAATTTTAACTTGATCATTCACGGTGGAAGAGAAATCACGGTTCAATTTATGGGCTAGACAACAATGCTTAGAACGTTGTGAATAATAATTTTTTTTGTATAAACGTAATTTATTACTTATCTTAAATATACAAGTAACAGAATTCACAAACGTCTACATCAAAACAAGTCCGATCACGCATTGGCATTACATTGCCTCTACAGACGACTCCCCCTCCTGTCAGTTCATTGGAGTTCATTGGAACATACACAGATGGCGTTTCTGTCTGCATTTTTCTTTTAATACTAACACTTCCACCAAAAGAAAGATAAAATGAACACAAACTACACAAAATAAACTATATTTAACAGTCTGTGGACGCAATCTTCTGTATCTCAATCCTTTCACGTAGCATCTCAAATCTAACCCTCTCCAGAGGTTTAGTCAGTAGATCAGCAAGCTGATTGGTTCCGTCTATGTGCTCCAATTCCAGATCTCCATCCAAGAATCTCTCCCTTACATAGAAATGGCGAACTTCGATGTGTTTTGATCTATGATGATATTCTGGATAACTGATTCTTTTTAGCTAATTTTAGAGCACCAACATTATCGATGTACATCGTAGGAGACTTTTCCACAGTTTCCAGTAATTCAGATAGTAATCTTTTCAGCCAGATTAAATCCTTAGTTCCTTCACTTGCTGCTATTATTTCAACTTCTGTAGTCGACGTTGCCACTGACGTCTGCAACTGACTGGTCCACGAAACTGCTCCATCATTGAAGGTTGCAATGACACCTGTCGTTGAACGTCTTTTCTTGTTACCGACGTAGTCAGCATCACTGTAGACCTTCAAATCTTGACCGTTCCTGAAGACGATTTCATAATTTACAGTGCTCTTCAAATATCGAAATATTCTTTTCACTTGATCCCAATCATGATTTGTAGGATTTTCCATGGCCCGAGCTGCTTTATTAACTGCGAAAGCAACATCAGGACATGTCAACATCAACAACATGTCCTCGCGTCCAATTGGAGTAGACTCGGTCATTCCAAATCTTTCCAAAACCTTTCGTCTGTAGTCTTCTTGATCAATTGTTGTTGATCCTTCTTCATTTTGCTGTATTCTCATGCCCAAGAAGTTTCTGAGAGAACCTCTTGTTGTATGAAATTCCTCTAGTAACATTTCCATGAATTCCTCAAGTTCTTCTATATCTGTT
The DNA here is from genome assembly GCA_031308135.1 of Acheta domesticus. Taxonomy (NCBI): domain Eukaryota; kingdom Metazoa; phylum Arthropoda; class Insecta; order Orthoptera; family Gryllidae; genus Acheta; species Acheta domesticus. Next base: position 20,214,430 of record JAHLJT010008446.1, read on the forward strand.
GCAACAACCACACCGTCATCAACGAAAATTGCAACATACACATCTTTCCCATCTCTCTTGCGGTAGAACAGACATGGAATCAGCATTACTGTTTTTAAATCGAGCATTCTTCATAAACTTCTCAAATAGTTTGTTTCAGCAGCGCGGCGCTTGTTTTAAGCCATACAAACTTTCTTCACGTAACACACTCGTTCAGTATTGTCCTCAAAACCTTCCGGTTTTTCCATATACACGTCTTCTTCAAGCACGCCGTTCAAAAAAGCGGTTTTGAGATCAAATTAAGGAAGCTTCATTCCAAATGCAGCAGCCACCGCCAACAAGATCCGAACGCTTTCATATCGTGCAACAGGGCTGAATGTCTCTTCATAATCAATTCCCTGTCTTTGTACGAAACCTTTTGCGACCAATCGAGCCTTGAAGCGGATATTTCCGCTGTACAATAGTTTCTGGCAGAAGACCCAGCGATTCTTCAGGATTTGCACATTTTTTGGACGTTCGTCAACACCTAGGTATCATTTTTCTCTAAAGAATCCAATTCTTCTTTAAGAGCCTTCAACCACTCTTCTCTGTCAGGAGACTGCAGCACTTCAATGTAGGAATTTGGATTCTTGTTTTCAGTGATCGAGGATCCGGCCATATAGACAAAATCTCCGCTGGTCACCCACCATGGTTTCTTTGATTCAGGTTTGTTTTTCCTTGTTGTCTCTTCTTTGACATCTTCTTCAGCTGGAACATCACTTCCTCCGGAGCTGGACACTGGTACAAATTCTTCACCTTCACTCCATTCTTCCTTTTCATCGTCGTTGACTTCTTCTGGCTTTATTTATTTATTTGTCAAAAAACAGTAAAACTGTATATGACGTGTGGGGAAAGAGATTATTTAAGTTTTTATACTTCAGATGATGCATGTTTTTCACATGAATTTTCAAGCTTGACGCGCACATTGCAGACAAACTTCAGGCTTGAATCTCACATCGTGGCTCAGGACTATCTTCCTTTGTGTCGGAATCAAGACCCTGAATCCATCCCTATCGTTCACGTATCCAACCAGATGTCCATGAACAGCTTTATCGTCAAACTTAGAGCGGAAGTTCTTGTTGATGTGCACGTAGTATTCTGTTCCGAAAATCTTCAAATGATTGAGACTTCCTACTGGTCGTCCATGCCACAATTCATAAGGAGACTTAGTTTCAATGGAAGACTTTCCAGTGCGATTCAGGAGGTATGTGGCAGTATTGCATGCTTCTGCCCACAGTTCTTTTGGCAACTTGCTTGGATTCAACATGGAACGCGCGCACTCGACAATAGTTCGATTTTCACGCTCCGCAACACCATTTTGCTGTGGTGTATACGGCGCAGTAATGCAATGTTCTATGCCCCTGCTTGCTAGCAGTTCAGAGACTTTCTTGTCAAATTCATTACCTCCATCACACCTCAGTTGCTGGATAACATGTCCATTTGTCTTGGTTTCATTCAAAAACTTGCTCCAAAACGGTGCATACTTCACTTTTCTGTTTCAAAAAGAATATTCTACGATATTTGCTAAAGTCATCTTTGAAACACACATAGTAGCGCGCTTTTCCGAGAAATTCAGTCGGCATGGTCTGTTTACATCGGCGTGGATTTGTTCACTAGTTACCATTGGTCGATTCATTCATTTCTTGAATGGCAACCTAACATATAGTAAATTATTCCATACGCAAATAACAAAGCGAGAATAAAACTTTATTTTCCAAAAACCAACCCTCGGAACAAACAACCCCGTACCAGAAAATCCTTTATCCCTCTCATGATTTCAAGAACAACCAATCACAACCCAATCAACCTGCATTTTTCCCAGTGCACATCCATCGCAGAATTCTTCCTTCGTCCACGTTAATAGCATCTCCTTCACGACGCCCTTTACATGTTGTTTATGGTGATGTCCAAACCTTTCATGGTAAACTTGCAATGTCTCCGATGATGTCATCATATTCACTTGAACTTGTTGTGTTGGCTTCACAACGTGCATGTTAATACAGACCATGACTAACATATCCAGTCATCATCTTTTTTCCAGTGACACTATCTTCAATGCTGACACTTAGATCATCAAGTCTCGTAGAAAAACCTTTTCTCGCAGCTGCTTTCACGGAAAATAAATGGGCACTTGTTTCAGGAACATACAAAACGTTTTTCAGTACGCCATTTGACCAAGCATTATTCAGACGTACGTTCACACTTCCTTGTCCATGAGCCAGCACATTTACACCTCGTTTCCCGAGCGAAATCTTTTCAGGAACGGCAAACTTCTCATACGATGTAAAATTTTAATTAAACTGTTTATTCGTGGTGATGTGATTTGTGGCGCAATTGCCGCAGTACCACTTGTCGGCTTCTATAATGTTATCGACTGATGCACCCATGACATGCGTCATAAACGCTACACTTGCATCAGACTGACTTCTGTTTCCATCAGCGCCATCTGTCTTCTTCTCCGGACACTCTACTGCCCAATGATCAACTGCTTACATTTGTGACATGGAAACTTCTGTTTTGCTCGTTGAACATTCTTCTTTGATTTTCCCCCGGTGTCAATTTTATGACAAGGCTTCTTGTTAGGACCACCGCGTGCAACAAACGCAGTCGATTCGACATTCCCTTGATCACGCAATTCAATCGCCCACAATTTTTCAATCAACAAATTCACGGTTTGATTTTCCGACGAAAACGTGTCCCAAAAGTCTTTAAAATTGTCATATTCTTTTCTCAGCGTAAATAAGATACGGCCAGTCAAAATTCTCTCGGACAAAGTATTTTCTTTATTCTTCGTCAATTCATCATTCAAATCTACGAACAACTTCTGCAGTTTCGGGACAAGCGTACTGACGTCTTCTTTGTCGTCACGCGGAAAAATGACTCGATCAGCATAATCAGCAAAGTATTTTCTTTATTCTTCGTCAATTCATCATTCAAATCTACGAACAACTTCTGTAGTTTCGCGACAAGCGTACTGACGTCTTCTTTGTCGTCACGCGTCACGCGGAAAAATGACTCGATCAGCATATTCAGCCGTTGCGTACTGCTGCGTTCAAACCGCACACTCAGTTATGTCCAAATCTCTGCAGCACTGGTGCAAGTCAACACGAGCTCGGCAATAGTTTTTCCTAGCGCACTTGCTAACAAACTTGTCGCTTTTGCGTCGTCCTTTTTCCATTGTTTATAAGTTGCTTTTTGTGCCGCAGTTGCATTAACTCCCAAATCAGGACACGCTCGCGAACCGATAACAATGTCTTCAAGTTCATACGCACGCAACACCATCGAAATATGCCATTTCCACTTTGCCCAGTCTTCAGGTCCATCAAGCTTATCCACTTGTATTTTGTAGTCACTCCCGGTAGCCATGTTTGCTGTTTACACACAAAATTCCAGTTCAAACGTATAGAAAAATATCCAGCACGTTTTCTTCGGAAGTTCAATTTCGGCTCCAATCACAAGAGAATACGATTCACACGTGGCCTGGGCCCATAACCTATTAATTTGTTCTGTATAAACGTTATTTATTACTAATCTTAAATATGCAAGTAACAGAATTCACAAACGTCTGCATCAAAACAAGTCCGATCACGCACTGGCATTGCATTGCCTCTACAGACGCTCGCCCTCATCTCAGTTCAAAGAGTTCACTGAAACATGCACAGATGGCGTTGCTGTCTGCAGTTTTCTTTTCATACTAACAGTGAAGAAAAATGGCTGTTAATGATGCTGGACCGTGGAAAAACACCAAAAAACATAGTGATATTGAAAGGTGGATCTGTATCTATCCTGCTTATTTAAACAGCAGGAAGACCCTGGCAGAAGGAAGAAGAGTTCCAAAAGATGTGGCAATTGAAAACCCAACCCAACAAGAAATTCGAGATGTGCTTGCGGCAGCGGGGTTGAGAATTGAAGTGGAAGATAAAATGTATAGTCGTGAACGCAGTAAAAAATTATTATATACAGGACGTATTAGAGTTCAACTGAAAAACGATGATGGGTCACTTTGTAACCCTAACTTTCCAACAAGAGATTCTGTTATGCTTCATGCATGCCAAATGATACCAAAACTGAAGACCAGACAAGGAAAAGCGGGTGGTGATCAAGGCCAGTCTCAAGGTGGGGGCAGAGGCGGTGGAGCCAAAAAGAAAAAGGGTAAGAAGATAAAAAGAAATGCAAAGACTCATGCAGGTTCTATTATTTGCATTAAAAGTTTGACAGTTTGTTCAAAGGCTTGTATTGTAATTATTTTTTATGAAAAATTTAAAAGTATATTTTGTTATCATGATGCAATTTTAAATTTTTCATTTTTTCATTTGGTGAGAGAAAAATAAAGAAATAATCGGTTTATTTCTCTAATACATGTAAATCCTACAGTTGCCGAAAATGATATCATATATGTAGTTCAAATTGGTTAATTTTTCTTATGATTTCCTAATTTTTTTATGTTTATTATAATCAGAACTACTGTAATGTCTTTTGGTTTTACTTTTGGTATTATAAGAGTGTAAATAACCATGTCAATAAAAGGTGTTGTCAATTGTTATGATTGAGTGTTTTGTTCCATTGAAATGATATGTGATTGCCACTCCAGTTAGCTTTTTGCAGTGACTTAATTGAGTGAACACTTGATGGTCAGAGCTGTAGTTTATTTAGGTAAGTATCCAACATCTTTTTCTTACATGGTAACATTTCAAACGTTGCAAATTATGAATAGATTTGCTCTAGAAGATGTACATATCTCTTTCTGGCTGTAAATGTGGTTTCAGTTTGTCAAGAGAAAAACTATTTTTCATGCCATCACAACTCTAAACCCCGGTACCCAAAATCATTTTGTTTGGCAAAGACTTCAATAATTTTCACTGACAATCAATCATTATAGTATACCTTAGGCCATATCTCTCCAAATTCAAAGCATAGTAACAAAACTTTATCCTGATATTCCTCAACTATATCAATTTAAACTCCCGCTGAATCTGGAAAACCCCGTAAAGCACTGAAAATAGAAACAATGGCAGAATATCTCAAGAAAACGACAAGTCCTATTGTAGTATATGGACCACTTTTCTATGAAATAGACATAAAGAAAGCATTCACGTATGTGCCAATGTCTCAAACTTTTTTCAAGGAACTGGATATTCAGTTGCATTTGCGCATAAATAATAATGTAGATATTCTGATATGCCGACGGTTTTCCTGTCTAAATACCCAGTAATATTGTTTTTGCCACTGAAATGTTTGCCTTTAGTTAAACCCTAACTGAAATAAAATCAAGTAACTTCAAATTTCTCCTTTTTAACTGACTCATTGAGTGTCATTGCACCTAGGGGAAATAAAAATATTAAGAAATCAATTTGTGTGGACATTGTTTTAATGAACTCTCAAATCTATTTCATATGGAAAAACTTATATATGTGTGGATACCTTCAAACATAAAAATATCAGGTAAATAAACAGATGAAAGAGCAGCAAAATTAGTATCTCCTCTTCCTAATGAATCAAACCACCCAGCGTCCCATATTGAGATAATGTAAATTTATAAACATAAAACAAAACAAAACTAGAACACATAATGGTTAAATTAAAAAATTGAAACTTCATCCAATGGGAGATAATACTTTTGAAGTATAACCAACTTGTGGGACTGTTTGAAGAACTGAATCTGAGAAATGGTCACTCTAGATAAACCAATGGACATATATTTAGCCAGGGAAATCCTAAGGTTTATATCCCATATAGTTCCCCATATGTTATTTGTCTTGTGAAGCTGCAATGTTCAAATACCCAAAACAGAATAAAATAATTAATAGTAAATGAAGATTTGGAAATCTTTACTCACCAAAAGATTTTAAAATATTATATTATTACTAAATAAATACTTATATTATATTACTACTAAAGCAATATACCCTACATGATATGATTTAGGTGTTAAAATGTGAGTACTAAATATCAACTTAATGAAACATTGAAATGTGCACTAATTATTATATTGTTTAATGAAAACTTATAAGTAAAAGAATGTATGTTAGGTATAGTTAAATCTGAAGATGCTTTTATACTTGTAGGCGAGATGTATTAAAGCTTAAATAAAGTTAATTTTACCTTTGTTCCTTGAAGTAATGGTAAACCATATCTAATGTGGTTGTTTTTTTTATTATTTTTAGGGAAAACCAAATAGTTAGTATTAGAGAATGCATTTGTCAACATTGTGATATTGTTTCTTTTATTTATAAGTTTCAGCTGCATTTCCATTTTATAGGTGCACGAGAGTGATGTATTCCCCAGTGTTCCTTTTGTAGATACAGTTCAATATTCAATGTTAGAAAACATTATTTCAACTTCAGAAGAATGTCTTGAAATAATCAAGAGATCAACTAGTGGTGCTAAAACAGCATGTACTTTCTCCCCATATTTTCACACAAAATTACTTGAAAAGTACTCACATTTTCGAAAAACTGTACATGACCGTATTTCAATTTCTTCCACTAAGGAACACATTTTATTAAGGTAAAAATCTCTTATCTTTAGTATTTTAGTTGTAGGAAGGCTTCGAAAAAATGTTGAACTTTTGCAATTTTCAAAAAATCAAACTATTCAACAAATATGAGACACACACCATTCTCTCAAACGTCCTTTACACTATTCAACAACAAAATTTAATAAAAACGATGGAGCAGTTTTTTTCTTTTTTTTAATTTTGAAGGCTTTAGATACAGGTGTCCAGAAGCTCCAACTCCAGATTCTTTGTTGTCATTTATGAAAAATGTCAGATCTAGTTTTCTGAAAAAAAAATTGTCTTCAAGAAAATTGAGTTGAAATGTTAGTTCCAGGCACAAAATTCAGACTGTCTGTCGTGTTACCAGACACCCAGTGCATCTGCCGAAGGGACTGGGTACAGGGACGTTTCTTTGCGTTTCCGGTGAAACTGTCGAGTGAGGCAATCATCGCTTGCCGTGCACTGAACTTCCATAATAGAATCGAATTTTATGTGTACTACTCATTTAAATCTATTAAATCTACTAAAATTAATTTTTGCTGTATGTTATAACCATGCTATGCAGCCAAGGTTGGGCAGTATTTAAATACTTCTATTTGAAATCCATATTTTAAATACATTTTGTATTTTAAAAACTGTACTTTTGAGCATGTACTGTAAATAATTAAAAATGCCTCAGTTAAAAAAGCGTTTATTCCTTATAAGACTGATTTATGTTCATCAGCATCAATTCAACAACTGTTTTCCTTTGCGAGTTTTATACATTTGCCAACTAGGAGTTTATTGTCAGAAGATTTCTTTGAAAAACTAGTCGTTTAAAAGGAAATTTTGCTTATTTGAGTGATACATATTTTTTATATCTTTTATTGTTGGTGTGAAAGTAGGCCTATAAGTCAAAGTGTTTAATATTTGAATGTATTTAGTTACTGTTCAGAAATTTATGACTAAAAATTAGTCATTTATTGTAAATGACAATTACAATATATTTTTGCAATAAAAAAATTATAATGCAAAATTATTGATTTTTACTGTATTTTTAGTATTTGAAGTATTTTAAATACATGTATATTTAGCCATTCAAAACTGCATGTATTTTGAGTATGTATTTTAATACTTATTTACAAAGTATTTTGATGAAGTATTTAGTAAATACCAAATTTAAAGTATTTGGCCCATCCCTTTAAGCAGCTATGTAGTAAATTGTTATGGGAATAATGAGAATTAACACTGAAATACAAAATAAATTTGTCAACTGTACAAATCTCCACTTCGGAGCAATGTTGTATGTTGGTAATTTCCCTCCCTCCACGCCCTCACTCTTTACACCTTACTCCCTATTTCTCCTCACCTTGCCGCATCAGTGATGTAGTTCTTTCCCCACCTGCCAGTCCACACCTGCAGTCACATTGGTGATGCGCACTAGTCTGGTTTGAGATTTACAGTGCCCAATAATGTAACTGTATTTTAACTATTATTACATTTCAAAATATTCCAGGGTTAAATGGCAAATATTTAATTCTGAAATTTCTGTGTACATTCCAACTCTCATTTGGTTCTCAGTGCAAAAGGTTGCAACTACAAGGCTCGTATGTATGTTTCCAAACATGAATGTCTGCATGTGGAGGTTCAGACATCGATCCATTTCCCTTGTGAGCATGTGGATCCCGACAGCCATTACTTTCAATGTTAGCCATTACTATCTCCATTGTTTACCTGGAGATGATGATACTTCATAATAATCAAAGGAAATTATACTTGTCTTCTCTCTGAATTGAGGTATAAATTAGTATTACAAATTCCTCCTTGCTGAAAAAAGTGCCAAGTTGCTAAGTTTGCTAAGTTTTAGCTGTCTACTTTTAAATGTAAATTTTAATATTGTTTCTTTAAATACTTTAAATCTTACATTATTCAGCAAAATTCAGCAATTCATAGATCTCATACAGAACAGAGTGTATCATTTGCATTTATTTGATTTATTTTTGTCAAAGAACAGAAAAGACTCTACCCATAGTTGTAGTATCAAAAAATAGATTCATAATTATTAATAAAACTAATAAGTGTATTCATATTTAAAATTCTAAAAAACTTGTGATTCATTAAAGAAACAAACAAATGGCAAATTTGTTGTCAAGATAGCTAGAGAGTAAAAGGTGGACAAGTCACTTCTAATCAGTGAAGTTTGTTGTCTTCACTTAATTTTTCAACCAAATTTTTGGTATGAATGGAAATAAAATTGAGGGCGACAAGTGGAGAAACAGTATTTTTGCAATATCATGTATCATCATTAGGGAGTGGATTGCTATGATTTTGCATATTTTTGTCTGTTTCATCATGGCATAACTAAGTGAAATTGTTTGGCATTTCGTTAGAGCTGGATGCTTTACTTCTCGGCTGTCCGGGTGACGCCGAGTAACATGTCGTAGGCTTCCTCAGGGCAGTGACATGTTAGGGGAAACGTCGGCCTCTCTGCCAACGACGCGGCGTCACCTGGACAGCCGAGAAGTAATGAACTCGAGCCGTGGAAGCTTGCGTGTACAGAACTGGATGCTACTTAGATTAATATGTTAGTGCATATTTGGCCGATTTTTCCTGTTGGTGCATATTTGTGTAATTATAGCCGCAAATTTTGCATATTTCATTAAAATAGAGACTTATCTCTAATGTTTCAACTTATCATACGATGTATTTATTTGTGAGCATTCATCAATTAAAAAGTGCATGTCACAATTTGCAAGTTTTTTTGTTTTGTATTTTCTACAGATGATAAAATACTTGTGCAAATGTAGGATATTTCTTTATAACATATTTTTTAAGCCAGTCAGAAATACAACAAGACATAAAATGTACTTCACTGAGGAGAATATTTACTTCACTTATTTCTCCCATGAAGTAAGGTAAATCACATGTTTTCTGTTTGCACAAAAATCGATGGTCACAGGGAAAAACTTGGTAAGTCTTGAAAAGTGAATTTTTCAGGAGATCACTTCTAAAGTTCAACAGTTCTTGAAAAATCGGTTAATGAAACAACAGAAATTCTACTTGGCTCAGAAATTGTAATTTCCACTATTGTTATGCAAATTACCTTATTTTGTACCATTGACTCATCAAGTTTTTCACCTGTTTACTTATCATTCTTGATGTACTGGGATAGGTGATGATGGAATAAAAATAAAAAAGAAAGTTTCAGATAATTGAATTTTTGTTCATATTAAGCATACAATTTGCAACTAACAATTAAAGGAATGAAATAAATTGAAAAACATACATGTTTTAAAAAATAAATCATTTTTTTGAAAAAACACAATTGAAAATACACTCATAAAAATGCTTTCACAAAATATTCAAGTTGTCACAAAGTAAGTTCTCTGGTTTCTTTCTTTCTTTCTTTGTCTCTCTCTCTCTCTCTCTCTCTCTCTCTCTCTCTCTCTCTCTCTCTCTCGCTCTCTCGCTCTCTCTCTCGCGCGCTCTCTCTCTCGCGCTCTCTCTCTCGCGCTCTCTCTCTCGCGCTCTCTCTCTCGCGCTCACTCTCTCTCGCGCTCTCTCTCTCTCGCTCTCTCTCTCGCGCTCTCTCTCTCGCTCTCTCTCTCGCGCTCTCTCTCTCTCGCGCTCTCTCTCTCGCGCTCTCTCTCTCGCGCTCTCTCTCTCCCGCTCTCTCTCTCGCGCTCTCTCTCTCGCGCTCTCTCTCTCGCGCGCTCTCTCTCTCGCGCTCTCTCTCTCTCGCGCGCTCTCTCTCTCTCGCGCGCTCTCCTCTCGCGCGCTCTCTCTCGCGCGCTCTCTCTCGCGCGCTCTCTCTCTCGCGCGCTCTCTCTCTCGCGCGCTCTCTCTCTCGCGCGCTCTCTCTCTCTCTCGCGCTCTCTCTCTCGCGCGCTCTCTCTCTCGCGCGCGCTCTCTCTCTCGCGCGCGCTCTCTCTCTCGCGCGCTCTCTCTCTCGCGCGCTCTCTCTCTCGCGCGCTCTCTCTCTCGCGCGCTCTCTCTCTCGCGCGCTCTCTCTCTCTCGCGCTCTCTCTCTCGCGCTCTCTCTCTCTCTCGCGCTCTCTCTCTCTCTCGCGCTCTCTCTCTCTCGCGCTCTCTCGCGCTCTCTCTCAACAAACTTTTTTTATTATGAAAGTATTGAGAATAAAGAGAAAAAGAAACATGATTGGATTGAATTTCTTTATACAACGCATACCTCTTTGAAATATTTAAATCAGATGATAAACTTTTTTTTATGAACTCTGAGCACAAGTGACTTTCGTAAAATGGAAATGAATCTGTGTGATCGTTAACAGCTTGAATTTGTGCAAGGGAGTATTTATTTGAAGGAGGGTCTCGACAGTCCGGAGGAATGATTCCTCACAAGGATACTATTACTTATGACTATATCATCAAAACCATTAGTTTCTCCTAGTGATTTTACAAAACAACCCTTACAAATGGAAACGTTCTGACTTTTTATTACTAATATGTACAGGAGAAAGATCTAGCATCATAAGAATTCATTTTATGAGTTTTCTTAGGCTTCATCAAAATAAGAGAAGATACTTATTTTGCTCTTTTATTTTAAACATTGTAATCTGTCTTGTAAAACATTGTAATCTGTCTTGTTCAGTAATGCGTTCTGCACATTTCATAATGAATTGCTTATTTGATTCATGAATTGCCTCTTTTTGAAAGTCTGTATATATGTGATTACTTAGCTAAGTTGAAGTGCCTTGTTTTTATAATTGCATGCGCAAACTGGATAAGTGAACTTGTTCAATATTGATTATGCAAAAATAGGCGTGTTTACTTATCAAAATTGATTCACATAATTTGAAGATACCTCAAAACTCACATTCAATTTACACCTCACAGCTTAAGATTGGGACTTGCATACTTGTTCACAAATTAATAATTATGATTCTCTTCCATTAAATATATTTCCCCAATTTTCCGCAAAATTTGGACTTATCAAGTTTTTCCCTGTGACCCTCGAAATATATATTTTCATTCCAAGCACGCTTCCCCTGAATTTTATTAAGAAAGGTTATTGCAGGAAATTAAGTATTGTTAATTTTAATTGCAGATTAAAGTGCATATTTGAGAATTATTAGGTCATAAATGCATATTTTTAAAAGCATATTTCAAGATTTTTTAGGGTTTAAAAATCCTCTCCCTAATCATCATTAAAGCTTATAATAAATGTATTATTTTTTCACATTTAACTGTTGTTACATGTAACTTATTTTTTCATGGTTCTTTAAAATTTTTATTTTCAAAATGTGTGGGTTGTGAAATTCAAATCCAAGGACTAAAACATTTTACAGAATTTTAACATAAGTTCATCATGAGCAACACATCTGGGCCAAAAGAATTCTTGGAGTACCAGTTGACATTTGGTTGGAGATAAAATATATTTTAACTTTGCAACTTTTCTGCACAATGATCATCAATACTTGATACCTTTAACATATGCTTTCAGCATATCTTTGCGTTCTTTGCCAAATTACCACACTAAATGGTTAGTTGATCTTTGAACAATTCAACAGGGTTACATACACTCTTGCATGTTCATCTTAGTTCATTGTTGCTCAGTCCTGCAAAAACCTGAATAAAATATAAAGAAATTGCTTGACATCATCCTTTATTTGCAGTTAATATATTTTCTAATAGTGTAACGAGCTGTATAATTTTCAATAATTTTTTCATACAGGTTCAATATAGTGGCTCTTTTCTATTTCCTTGGATGACAGAGATATTGCTTTAAAAGCAGGAATTGTGTATGGTGCCATTTGTACTTTGTCTATTGGAAAATATACTGTTCAGTCTATCTTGGTTCAGGCAATACAACAGGGATTAAAATGTAAGTAGAATTTCATGTGTTTTGTTTATAATGCTGTATATAATTGGTTTTCCTGGTAGTGAACCTTGTAGTTTTGACAGTTGTGTGATTGCATACCGTTTCTATTACAGTTATTAAGTCAAATCATTTTTAATTAAGTAATTTGCAATTAAAACCTGTAAATCAGTTGTAATCTAATATACTTTTTGCTGATTATATATATAGAGCAATTTATGAGAAATCAATGTGTTTCTTTTTTATGCAGAGAATAGATTTAGTAAAGGAAACAGAGAACATTTCTTGAATGCAGTGTTTTTACTGTCTGAGATTTATTTTCACATAGGTCTGAGACCAGAGGATGAGCCAATTTCAATTGTGGGAAAAGAATTATTGAACTGCTTTCATTGGCTGCTGTCTGGACAGGAGGAAGAATTAGAGATTTTAGCTACATGTGTACGTACTTTTGTTTGGTGTTTAATTTTGCGAATTAAGAATTATTGGACACATTGTTGTGTATAAATATTTATTTCTATAAAATGGAATGGAATTCAATTAAGTGGAATATTTTTATTCCATTTAAATTTGTGTTATTTTCAAAATTACAAAAGCTTTCTATAAAAAAATTATAGGTACTTTCTGAAATACTGAAAATGTTTAGGGAAAACTTATTTAGTTTCATCATCATCAACAGCTCAATGCTAATCTTCAGAACGTACAAGGAGCAGTGATTATTCTGAATCACTTAAATGGAAGATTTTGTGGATCCTGCATTTTCTCGTTCCTTTTACATTTTTTAAAAAAAATTTCCCATCAAAGGCAACAAATTTCTCTCGATTTTGGTGTCTAGATGAAAATCTGAAAAATTGAACATGTGTTTCAGTTGATTATAAATGGATCATGTCTGAAGAAACAAAACCCAACAACTTAAAGGAGGCTCCTGACAGACATTCAGAGACATTGCTCACAAGAAACATTTCCATGATTGGTAGATGCTTCATGCTTCTGATAATTGATATGGACAATATTAATTTTTAGCTCATTACCTGAAGATCTTATGTTCTTTCATGTGGAATGTACTCATGTAGTATCTAAAGATTTTATTAATAATAAACAATAACAACAATGACTACAACAACCACAAACAATAACAACAACAACCACAACCACAATGACAACAACAATAATAATATTAATGAGCTTTTTAAAGACACAGGTTGGACATCAAGGATTTCCCAGACTCGAAGGAATGAAATGGTCTCCAAAATCAAGCTCTGGAAGCATGAGTGGAAGCACTAGTACAGTTGAAACGTCTCCAAAGGAGCAATTGGCCACAAGAACTCAGTGTACAGAGCATAGACAATTGGGCAATAGGAAAAAGCCTTTTATGCAGCTCTACACCCCTCCAAAAATGAGGCAATGTTCAAACAATTTGAATTACTTCTAGCGACTCCAATATGTGACTCCAATATTCCATGCCAAAATATGAATGAAAATATGATGATAGGAAAGAGGAGTCATTAGATTTAGGTAAATTCCCATAATTTTATTAATGCTTTATGAATATTGTTTGCTGTATATATTTATATTGTTTGCTGTTCAATATTTTTTTGTTTTATTAAAATAATGAGTACATACTTCCTGGGTACTGAATTAAATTGAAAACAAAAATGTATATATTATGTTATAAAGTACAAATTTGCTTATAACAGAAGCTCACTTAATAGAGATAATTAGCCATCCCAAATCTTATTTTCTATGTTATGTAGTCACAATATGTAAGTTAGTTTTCATCTCGTAAAAAAGACCTACCTACAAGTTTCCCTTGTATAGAGGGCAGATAATTGCTTTCAGAGGAATTTTTTCTCACTGGTAAGAGACAGAAGCAGAAAAGACAAATTTTTCCACTCAGCAAGCAGATTGTTTCACATCTAAGTGTTTCACACTAAGATGCTTAAGTCTTAAGCATCCTCGATACAGTGCGTAAGAATGGAAGTCATTCATGAAAAAATATATTTATGTTTTTCTGGAACTGCTGAAAGTTTTAGCCTAAAACATGCCTACTCTTGACAAGAGCTCATTGACCCTTTATTCCTCACCAAGATTCCTCACCCCTCAAGCAAGAGATAACAATGTGAGCTGTGGTGTATTTGAAAAATTGCAAGGCTCATAACTCTAATGCTATGTGTACATTGTATTGTGATTTTCACCATTGCATTGAGTGTAAAAGTTCTCTGTTTGGTTTGGAGGTGACATTTCAATTTAGATTTTTTTTTGTATCCAATAATCATGAGTTCTAAAAGGATATTAATGACAATATTGTCAGAAAAACTGGACATCACACATTGGATTGAGAATAATAGAAACATAAGTTACTCTTAGTTACATCAACTTATAGTAACTTATGTAGCATGTCAACTTTAAGTCCCCACCTGTAAAAGACAAAATATATTTTTTTGTATCTTGGTACTACAGAGCATCCAAATAGTCTATTGTTGCATTTGTTTAATGTCATTCTAGTGTCAGGAAGTTGTTAATTTTTGGAAGGCATGGACATAATTGTCATTTCAAATCAACACTGAAACATAGTTTCCATTTATTATCACGTTTATTTATTTATAAGAATATTAATATTTTATTTAATTATATCAAAGGAAGCAATTGTAATAAAAGGAGCTGAAAACAAAATACATTATATTGCTAGGCAGATATCTCTCTTTATAGTAATGTATTATTCAATACAGAAAAATAATTAATTTTTTAGATTGTTTAATGCATGAGGAAATGAGGCCCCTAATTCTTGAGCATTAATATTTTTTTAATAATCCAGTGCCATGCATTCTTTTTTCACAAAATGCCTGTTGACAAGTGCCAAAAAATTTAAAGTAAAATATC
This sequence comes from Acheta domesticus, assembly GCA_031308135.1. Lineage (NCBI taxonomy): Eukaryota > Metazoa > Arthropoda > Insecta > Orthoptera > Gryllidae > Acheta > Acheta domesticus. The sequence continues at coordinate 20,229,636 of JAHLJT010008446.1, forward strand.
TTCAGCGTACACATATGCCCAAAAAGATATCTTTTACAGTTTTGATGAAATTTCTTTTACAAAGACAAAAATGACTCACTGATGTAAATTCTATTAGTAATGAAATAAAATTCTTAGCTAGAGATTAATATTCGCTAATTTATTAGAGAAATATTTGTTACCAATGTTTGTTACAAAATGAATTTTTATTTACGTAATTGTCATGAATAAAACACATTTAATTTTTGTCTTTATTGCGTTTTATCTCCAAATAAAGAACTCACCATGGTGGGATTGAGTCCTATTTAGAGGAGTATGAAGCTGGAGGAAGATGGTAAAGGAAGTTGGTATTCAGAGAATGATAAATAAAACAAGAATAATTGTTAACTGGTGTGTCTCAGATGATGTTCATTTCTTATAATTTTATTGTTCTGACACCTGCTGTTTAATAATGGTGCATTTCAGTTAAGCCAAGCAATACCAAAGGAATGGGGGTTACAGGCCTAGGGATATATTTTATAGGTTTCAGTTTTATTGGTAAGTCGATAATCCTATGTTAATGACGAGAGTTTTGTTTAGAATATGTTCTAATCAATCTCAAGTTTTCCATACAATTCATGTAATAATTATCTCTAGACTGAGAGACAGAAAAATATGTGACTGGTATGAAGCAAGGTCTTTTCTGTTCTGGAATTCATTGCAGTTCTTGTGCTTGAAATGTTAGTCCAGTTTTTTGAACATATTCAAAGGTAGATGTCATTAGTATTTTTTATTTATTCTGTGATCCTGTTTGTTTCTGTTAGCATTAGAGTTTGATCCTCAGCATGTTGAAAGAATGTAAGAATTGGGATGATTCAATTCAATAATGCTAAAAATCTGAGTATCCAGAAACTCTCAGGTGAAATGTTTGAAACATCAATAGAACTTTAATTTTTTTAAAAATAGTATGCTATACTACTGTGTTATGAAAATACATTTGAGTGACATAAAAATGTAATACATTTTATAGTTGATCACAAATATCGCTGCAAGAAGTCAAACTTTCTGGAAATATAGGTCCTGGAAATGAATTGAATTTTCTTTGCATACAAGAAGAAAAAAATTGTATTAACAGATAAGTCCATTAATAAATTTACAGAGATAGCAAATACTTCAATACTCATTTGTCGTGAATGCTTCATTTAAACTTTGGGACTGCTGGGGTTAATTTTTTGTTACCATTTTATTGTTTTAAGAATAGAACTCAGTAGAAGTATGTAATTAGAAGATAGTCTTAGTTCATTTGCACGGCTCATTTCTTGTCACATCATGCACATGAACATTTTCAAGATTCAAATTTAACATTATTTTGATTTTTGAAATGTGCAGTAATGCTAGGATAATATAAAGACACTTCAGAATTCAATATCTTTTTGTTCTATAATAAGAAAAAATTATTAAAACAATAAATGAACATACTTTTGGAAGGCTTTGTCAAAAAAACATGAACAAAACATTGCTTAACAAGAAATGTACTCTTAATAATTTTGATATGTGAGAGATGTGACTAGGGTAAATAGGCAGTTTTGAAGTGCTTAGTTGTTTTTTATGTAAAGCTTATCTAACATGTTTAACCCGTTTTTGCCCGAGTTTATATTTTCTTGAATTTTCGTGTATTTCTTGTATTATCGCATGTAAGTAATTACTAGTGAATGGGGAAAAATGATTTTCTGTAGTTTAATGTGTTCCAATAGTTGTTCCTAAAATAACGCCTGTTCCCAAATGGGAACACCGGGCTCGAATGGGTACATGACGGTTTCGTTAAAAAAAAAAACGTAATTCAGTACTCTACCTCATCACATATAATAATAAGTTCTTGAACAATATGGAACGTTTGATAAAACAAAACACATAATGCATTTTGAGCACTTTTATTACTAGAAAAGATAAAAATTTACAAATCATAACATATTTATTATGTAAATGAAATACAGGAACTTAGTACCATGTAAAATGTAATGTACCATGTAAAAGCAGTTTTTATGTAGTACAATCCAGCATTTCTTGCCATATTTTCTTGAGTTTTTTTGCACAAATCACAATGGTTTTGCTTCACGACATTGATCAACCAATGATTCAGGCAGTCGAACCAAATGGAATGGTTCTGTTCTGTATTTGTTTTGATGACTTATGGCTCCCTCCAGAATAAACTGTAGTGCCATAGTTTTGGAGCTATCTCGCACACTTTTTCGCCTAAAAGCCAATTGATCCATATAGTTGTCAATATTTCCTTTCCTGTACAACTGCCATGAGTATTGAACTGCAATCTCAATACAGAATGCAGACTGGTCACTACCACTTCTGTGACCTGAAGGATTCTCGGTAATTTGAAAAATTTTTGTCCATTCTGTCTACACTTTCCATATTCTTGTTGTAGCATGATACTGTGTGTGGCTTAATTACATGAAATTTTTTTGTACTGTTTTCGTGACCACCACATGACATCTATTACTGGTCAACAGGATCACATATAGTGATAATATGGACAGCCCGGTTGTCATTCCACTCAATCACTAGTACTCCAGAGTTAGTGTCAGTGTGATAATTGTACGTACCTCTCGCTAGCTTCTCCATTATTTCTTTATCAATCAGAGAACACTTTCCAATTCTGTTGGCCATTATCGTTCCAGTGTACCCGAGTCATCGGTACTTCAGTTTATTAGCCAAACCGAAGGTTGAGAAAAAACTATCCGCATACATTTTGTAAGGCGCAGGAAGAAGATTACTAGCCAGTTTTATTACAACATATTCCCCCAATCCAATGTCCTTAGGTCTATCTTTGTCCTTTCCAGTGTAAGTATGGAACTAGATAAGGTATCCAATGGATCACATATGCACCACATCTTGTAGCTGAATCGAATAAGTCTTCCAAATTATGGAATCGTGTTTTCATCCATTGACTTTTCTACTAATAGAGCATGTTTAAAAAATCTTCCATTCAAAAGCTTTATCAAGGGTGACTGTTTAGCAAACTTGTCGGTTGAATCAAGTTGGGAAATGTATGTGCAATGAGCGTACCTTTTAGTAACTCAAATCTGTTTCTAGGCATTGCAAGACTTACTATTTCATTATGTGACTCCGTTCCTTTTTCCCACAACCTCCTCCACCTTGGCATGGTTCACGTTTTTCCAGTTTTATTTTTGTGTATCATATCTGGGGGATAGGTTCATGAGATGAACCTGGTGCATGATCGTGTGATGATAAGCCTGGTGTAGATTCCGGAGATGACTGGTCTAAGGCATTTGAATATATTGATTGCTGGCCAAAATACCATCAGCTACCAGCTCTTCCGCTCCATCGCAGGTACTACTAGCCATCTTTCCGTTCAATAGCAATGGCTGTTTCAACTTACACGATCTATTTATTTATTTATTTATTTACGTCAAAAAACAGTTAAAAACTGCGTATGATGAGCTATGGGCAGAAGTGAATTTTGTGCACGTTTTCATAATTCTGTGGTCTCTATCCTAAACCATATTTTAGTCGAATTTTGAATACAGAAAAGAGAGGTTTTTTTCGAGTTTTGTTGACAAAATATTCACTCCTATATAATAAAATATATTTTCAAAGGTAAATTAGCTATAAATTCCTGCCCTGAACCCTCATGTTCTTCATGAAAGAATAATACTTTTTGCCGCGATAATATGAAAAACGATAATTTGAATAACTATATTTCCCACTGAAATTCAGAAAACGTGCACAAATAATGAAGTTACATTTATGTCCAGAAGCAAAACAAGGGACCATCTCAGCATTTGCTCAAGGATCAGGGAAACTGGACGAAAAACCTGATCGAGATGGGGGCCATCAACCCAGAAACTGTGGTACAATACTTGTTACAGGTTCTTTAGAATTATTAGGTCCAAATGATAAATAATTACATTAACTATCATTGTTAAAATTAATTCTACTTTCCTTTTTGATGCTCGGTATAGTCTCGAATTGTATAGAAAACTTCACTCCTTCTACTTCACCCCTTAGCTCTCTATAACAACATGCACCCAATCATGCCTGGAGTTCCCATTTGGGAACATCGCAATTTCTTGCGTAACAACTGAAACACAATCTACATTATTTTATAAATTGATAATAATTTACCACCATACATATCTAAACTATATTTTACAATACTAAAATTAATGATATCGTATTATCAGAAGTGAGAAAAATTACTTTTTTGAAATCATAGTGAGTGAAATTTAGAACACGTATTTCTTTGTGCTGTGGCTCAGCTCAGGTAGAAGTAAATACAACAAATGACTGTTAGTCTACTTTTTCCATGCAAGTGGAGACGTTCAATCAAAATAAGAATACTGCACGACATTATCGACCTCTTTCAGAAACGAAAATATTTTGCGGAAAAAATGTTCCCAAATGGGAACACCGGGCAAAAACGGGTAGCTGTATTATCTAACATGTTTAAGAAAATATTTTGTATTGAAGTTTGAAATAAAAATGTTTTCAGTGTTGGTCTTGTTTCTAATGCCTTTATCAATTTTTGTTTATTGGCCCCTGAAAATGATCACAAAAATTTTAAAAGATTTTAATTTACTTTCCCTTCTTGTGTCTATTTTTTCAGAAAATAACAACTCTACACTTTTTAGAAAAGTTGATATATGAAGACATGATTTTATGAAAGTTAATTTATTTTGGAAAGAATTACATGTAGTTGGATATTGGAAAGCCTAATAGGAAAATAATAGGATAGTAAATAGGAATAATAAACATAAATAAATCAGATAATAAATAAAAAATTAGATAATAAGATAAATATAAATAAATAAGATAATAAATAATAGGAAAACCTGTGGTCCTGATGGGGTTGACGTAGAATTAATGAAATATGGAGGTATGTTATTGAAAATTTGAGTGCTCCACCTAATGAATGAATGCTGGCAAAGATGTACAATACTAGATGATTGGTTATATTCATTTATTATTTCATGTTTTAAAAAAGGAGATCGTAGTAAAAGTGACAACTATAGGGGCATTTGTCTACTTCACTCATGTTACAAAGTTTATGCAAAAATTGTAAATAAAGGAATTGCTCCAATTGCAGACTGCACTCTTCCCCAGAAACACCCTTTCACTTTTTTTTTTTTTAACATTTGTTGCGTGATGACGCAACGCGTCTCTTAAGCCCTTGTAGGCGTAAGTCGATCGGAGTAATCCTCCATTAGTAATCCTCCTTGTGAGCGTTGAGCGCAAGTCGATCGGAGATTACTCCGATCCATTAGCATCAGCGCTGTACCTATTTCATCATAATACTTAACATCAGCGCTCTCTATATTTGAGTCACGTCTCGTCTGTCAATTGTCAAGAGGGCCGCCAGGTAGCATCTCCGCGTACGCGCTTCACACCGCGCGCCCAGAGCCCACTACCCAGCGGCCAGAAGTAGGAAGGAATAAGGAAGGGTGTAAGGTTTAGGACACTTCACAAAGGTTGGACTAGCCCTTGCGAAGCAGCCGAACTCGTTTTGTCGGAACAAATTTCACATGATATCGACGGGAATCGAACCCGGACCTCAGTGGTGAAAGGCGAGCGACTTTGTTCTGAGCCACGAGACAGCACCACCCCCACAGCATTCTCCACCCCCACCCTTATTCTGAACCCTCTTACCCCCTCTTGTGAACCTACTCCCGTTTCTTCCATTCCCACTACCAATGACGCCCCTATTTCCTCACAACCTGTGACTGCTGGGACACATTACAACCTTCGACCATGCACTCGAGGTAAAAATGGAGTAAATATATCGCAACTACAGTCAAATGCAGCAGAAAAACATTCGTGTAGGTACTTGCAAAAAATAAAGATATTGCACCATTAATGTTCAATCCCTTTCAAATAAAATTGAGTTTATCGAGGCAGCTCTACAGAGCGATTTAAATCAAATGGATGTTCTTTGCTTTACAGAACATTGGTTATCTCCTAATGAACTTAGCATTTTCCAAATTCCAAACTTTTACCTCTCAGGCTATTATTGTAGAGAAAGAGAATCTCATAAAAGTCCTGCATATGGAGGTTCTTGTATTTACGTTAAAAATAATATTGATTCTATCTCCTCGACGGAATTCAATGAGTATTCCGTTGAAAATGTTTTTGAAATTTCTGTTGTACATCTTCCTATGCTAAAAATGATATTGCTTTGCATCTACAGGCCTTCAACAAAGAGAGCTGCAGATAACATTTTGTTCTTAGAAAAACTAGAGATAACACTAATCAAAGTCATCAATCGCTCTTTTGAATCCATTGTTGTATGCGGAGATTTTAACATTGATTTTCTGGTCGAATCTTGCGAGAAAGATCTTATGTACCGGAATTTTTCCAGATATTTTTAAAACAGCTAAGATTAAGCCACTCTTCAAAAAAGGCAACAAAAATGAAGTTCAAAATTATCGGCCAATTTCTCTTTTGTCAGTTTTTTCAAAAATATTAGAGAGAATATTTTTGGTGCGAATGGAAACCTTTCTCAATAAACACGACGCGTTTTCAAATTGCGAACATGGATTCCGGAAATCAATATCTACGGAAACAGCCATTTTTTCTTTTCTTAAGGATGTTGCCTCATCATTGGATCAAAAACGAAGCAACTATTGGAATATTTTTAGATCTTTCAAAAGCTTTTGACGTCATTGACCATAACATTTTACTTTCAAAATTACCTTCACATGGAATCCGTGGTATTGCTCTAGATTGGCTATGTTCGTACCTTAAACAACGATCTCAGAGAGTAGAAATACCTTACTGGAATGATGGAACGTTATGTACACACCTACCTTTCCGATTCTTTGCCAATTGCACGTGGAGTCCCGCAAGGATCGATTTTAGGCCCTATTCTCTTCCTATTATACGTAAATGACATGCCCTTAGCGATTTGAAACGGAAGAACAGTTCTCTTTGCGGATGATACAAATATTCTTTGCAACAAAGAAACCGTAAATAGTACAACATCAGATGTTTCAAATTGGTTCCGTAATAACAAATTAATAGTAAATGAAAAGAAAACAGTTTCAATGCAGTTTTCCATTTCAAATAAAAAATTCTGTACTCCACTGAAAATGAACGGTGTGCCATTGACTGATGTTAAAGTAACAAAATTTTTAGGTCTATCAATTCAGTCAAACCTCAAATGGAATACCCACTTAAATGAATTGAACACAAAATTAAGTTCAATATGCTCAGAATTCTTTCAAATTCCGTCAGCCTCAGCTCGTTGTGTATATTTTGCCAATGTTCATTCCCGCCTGAGATATGGCAAAATATTCTGGGGAAACACATCTTATAACTCCCAGACTTTCAGATTACAAAAAGAGACGATGGTCCATTGTCAGCAGTCAGCGGGGAACGTCCTGGAGCCGGACGTGTGGATGTTGGGGACTGGAGATTGCCAACGACTGGCAATGTGGCGGCTAGTGGTAATTACCACCCGTCTGTCGGATGCCGTGGGAAGACGGCACAGCTCAGGAAGAGGCTATTCCCTACCCCTGTAATTGCTAGCAGTTGGTAAATAGGGAATCAATAAATTGTTGTTAAGTGAGCGTGAATACTTTCATTTGTGGACATAACAGATTGTGTTTTCTGTTTAAAGCAGCTTCTAGAGAAACTGTTGACAAAAGCCCTTGAAACCCACTAGGTCTTCGTCAATTTAGAAAAGGCATATGACACTATTCCTCTCTGCAAATTGTGGTTAGCAATGAAAGCAAATGGAGTTAGTGACCTATATATAGAGCGGTGAAAGTACTGTACGTTAATTGTACTAGTAGGGTGAAGATAGGTCGAAGAATATCTGAAGAATTCCCTGTCACCAAAGGTCAGCGACAAGGATGTGCAATCGCTCCCACACTCTTCAAAATATATCTAACCTGGAAAGATGGAGACGAACTTGCGCAAATATGGGAATTTCAATCCGAACGGATAAACTGTTCACTTTGCGTTTTGCTGATGAACAATTGATATTGGCAGAAGATGAAGATGATATCCATTACATGTTGAGGAAGCTGTTTGAAGAATACCAGAAATGGGGGCTAACAATAAATATCTCTAAAACTGAATATATTTTAGCTGATTGTGTCAAGAGAAATTTGATGCTAGAAGGTGGTATTATCAAAGGAATCGATAGCTTCAAGTACCTTGGAGTAATGTCTCCCAAAAATGGTAAAAGTGAAGCTGAAATTATTGAAAGAATAAGAAAAGGGAAACAAGTTCCAAATCAGCAGCACAATACTCTACGGAGTAATTTTCTGAAGAAACGAGTAGTTTTTGGTAATTGAAATTTAATTGGCATTTGAAATTTACGAAAAAATTCTCAAAAACGCACCAAATTATTTTAAAACATTTTTCCACATGTGTAATACGGAACGGGAAATAAATAAATAAGCTTTTGGTGCAATAGAACGGCACAGACCTTCTCGCAGAACTTAGTTTTCTAATCTCTTTAGTCTAAACTAGATTCTCTTCCCAGATAACTTCTTTGGTCGCCGAAAGGACATTTTTTGACAATTCACGCGTCGTGCAATAATCTCACAATTAGTGCAATGCCGAGTGTCAAACGTTCTGAAATAGGTAGTCCAGAAACATATTCAAAACCCACTTAACAGATTCGGATCTGTTCAACAAGCTTCAATCTGACTGTAGGGCAGAAGCACACAGGCAGCTTTATTGAAAGTAAGTCAGTAAGAAGGCCTAAGAAAGGCGCTAGATAATAGCCTCATACCTGTATTAACTCTTTCAGGTTTTAATAAAGCGTTCGACTCTGTAGCTTACGACGTCCTAATAGCTATATGCAAAAATCTAAGTTTCTCTGATTGCACCATCTCTTAGATTGCAAGCTATCTCAACAATAGGCAACAAACTGCCGGAGTTGACGATCTCCACTGAAATCCAAAACCTGGCGTTCGGGGAGTACTTAAGGAATTCGTGATAGGACCGCTGTTCGTCTTAATTTACGTGAATGACCTTTGGAGTGTACTCAGAGAACGTAGTCATATGTATGCGGAAGACTTACAAATTTATATCGCCGGGAAACCGTCACGGGTAGAAATGGTAATAAATTAATTAAATGAAGAGCTCGCATCTTTAGTCAAATGGTCAATGAGAAACGGCATCAATTCAAATTCTTCAAAATAACAACCATCATAATTGGCTCTTCCCAAATGCGTAAGAAACGTCTATTCCTGATGTATTAATTAGAAAATGTTGAAACTGAAGAAAAAACGTACGCTTTGATTCTTTTGATTTATTTGGTCAAAAAAACTGTATATGACGTATGGGGGAGACGATTATTTGCGCACGTATTCTTAAGTTCCACAATCCCTTCCAACGTTTTAATTATAAATACGATGGTTGAAAGACGAATAAAATATAAAAAAAGACATAATAATAAATTTAAAAAAGCGCGAGGTTAGCAACATTTGAAAAACTAGATATTTTTATCCCGAGTTAGAGAAAATATACTTGCAACGGTAAACGAAATGCAGATGCGATTTTTCTGCATTGCTAACAAATAGTAACTCACCCTTAGCTCTACTCCTACCACAAAAAGCAAAAGGAGTGCTCAACAAAAAGTGCGCATAGTGAAGCTACATTTACGTCCAGAAGCAAAACAAGGGGCCATCTCAACATTTGCTCAATGGATCCAGGAAACAGGACAAAAACCTGATCGAGCTTAATAGTTGAAGATTAACCTAGCTCCGAATATCAGGTCCGTAATGTCTGTCCCAAAGTTTATGCATCTTTGTAATCCCTTAAATAAATATTACCCTACAAATACGAAGGAAATGTTAGTAAAAACCTAATTGTGTCGCCATGTCGACTTCGGAGACATTGTGTACAACAATTCTAAAAATTCACTCGCACAAACTTTTCAAAGAGCTCAAAATATTCGCTTCATTTATGATATAAAAAATACGATCACCGGGTGTTATAAATAGCGGAAAATATTAACCATAAAGAATAGACATTTGTATCACAGCCTTTGTCATTAATTTAAGATGCTAAAAATGGTGTCCCCACCGTATTCAGCAACTTATTTCGTCGACCTTAAATCCCCTAGATTTCAGAAATCCCAGTTAATCTGTATTCCAAACAGCAAAACCAAGTACTACAATAAATAGTGTGCAATTACTACAGCTAGAAAGTAAAATAAATTGCTTTCCAATATTAAAAATTACTCATGAATATCTTTTAAGGAACGTGCTTTTCTTTCAAAGAAGAATATAATATTTTACAATTTTTATCACTATACATTACAAATCAAATTATGTTAATTTTACCTCTTCCTTAGGGGTATTAATAATGGATTAATGTTTCTCTTGAATAAATTCTCTTCTAAAAAATAGAACTTTAAAAAAGATTATTTACATTTTTTAAAATAACGAATTTCTGCTTGTAAGTAATGCAATATATAATATGTTTAGTCAAATGCGGCTGTAACTTTTTTCCTGATACAGCAGAAGACGGAAGGGGGAAGTAGGCGCAAATATTATGGTGTTAGGAAATATATGTAAAACATATTCCTTATTAATTTTTGTAAAAAAATAGAAATTGTTTATAATATAAACATTTGAAAATTTTAATAATTAACTTTACAAAGGTGCACTTTTCTTGAAAACCAAATCACGTAGAACATTTGGAATTTTGGAGAACTGCCCCTGAAATACAAGTAAACAAATAATTGTAAGGAAATTTTTAAGTACTTTTTAAGTAATAATTATTGAATTCGTGTCATTATTAGGTGCAACACTGCCACACTGTAAAATTGGGTTCACCACAAAAAAACGCCTCAAATGTTTGCAACGCGGGAAATGACCACAGCCTTCTAAAACAGCAGATGTATGCCTGTCAAACAGCTCCATGACCACGCCTTCTAACGTGGCCGCCTGCCGAGATGGTATTTAAATTTTGAAGGTCTTACTGCAGATCTGATTGATTCAGAGCTTTGGGTGAATATACTAAAAACTATAAAGAATAATATAAGAATAAAAATTAAAAATCAATTTTTTGCCCATATTCCGCCTACATCCCCCCTTAAAAGCTAATATTCACTTTTAGGTTTCATTTTCGTTGAACTCTCTGAATATTCTAATATTGCAAATGTTATAAATAATGCTAGAAGTTTCATGCTGTTTTAGCATTACTTTAAAAGGAGCTGTAGGAGGAGTAGTTTATTCCAAGTGTCAGGATTCGTTTTCCACTACATCAAATCCCAGTTTCTAATATCAGTTTGCAGGTATAAATAAAATAGTATATAAAGAGAAAATGATTATTTAATCAAAGTTTTCCCACATAAAGAAATAGTTAACACAATACATAGAATTGGAATATGATTTATATTGAACAAATCATTTTCATTTCAACAAACTGAACTAAATATCAATCAATAATCATCTTTCAAAAACATTTGGTATTTGCTGATTTATTTTCTTGTTCTCCATGTGCAAATCTTTCCATATAGTGTGCATATTACTTGATAAACTGTTTATATTTTTTCTTTCAACTTTATGTAATTTTGGACACCTTTATATTTTTTCTTCTTTCTTATGTTTGAGATGACACAATTATATGAAACCTGTCTGCCATTTCTCTGATTTCAACCACCTTGTTTTTCACCTGCAGAACTAATTCTCTCGTGACCGTCTTTACCTTCAGCAAACGTGTAAGTTCATACATTTTTTCAATTAGACTCCACGGTACAAATTATCGAGTCCAAATCGGCATATTCATCTTCCCAGGTAGAATTTGAAGTAATCTAAATATACACCAAGTTCTATTTGCATATATTCTTCTTTATCGTAAGGATTGAAACGTGAATCATCGAACTTTATAAGGTTTAACTGTTTCCCAATACGTTTCACTGTTTTTCTGTTGACGTTGTGACATATCTGGTCAATGGAATGGCAAGTTTACGCCTGAAGAACATGTTGACAAATTACAACGTGCCGCCCAAAACACGAACATTGTAGTCTCGACTCTGCCCTTCTGGTACAACAAGCCCACACTATGCAAAGAAATTAGTCACGCAAACAACCAATTGAAACTGCGTCTGAGAGACACACATGTTAAATTGTTTGAGCTAAACTTTCTCTCAGAAAAACATTTCACCCGACATGGTCTTCACCTGAACCTTGTCGGAAAACATGCACTCGGTAGTGAGCTTGTAAAACACATCATTTCACAAACTTGGCAGTGTCCTGCCCAAGACCCATCCCCACCCATATCTCCTAGTTCTCTTCCATCCCCTGGGACCCCTTTGGACCCAATTACCTTATCCCCTGAACCCAATCCGCGTATTACCTCTCCCACTATTCATTCCTCTACACCTGTCACCCCTCCTTCCTCACATCTTGTCACTGCTGGGACACGATACTTCCTTCGACCACGCACTCGAGGTAAAAATGAAATAAATAAATAGCAACTACAGTCAGATGCAGCAGAAAAACATCCGTGTAGGTATATGCAAAAGATTCGAATAATGCATCATAATGTGCAATCTCTTTCAAATAAAATTGAATTTATCGAGGAAGCATTACAATGTGATCTAAGACAAATAGAAGTTTTTTGCTTTACAGAACATTGGTTGTCTCAAAATGATATAAACACACTCCAAATTCCTAGCTTTTACCTTGCAGGATCGTATTGCAGAGCGAAGGAATCAAATAAGGGCCCTGCTTACGGAGGTTCGTGTATTTACATAAGAAATTATATTGATTCTACCTTCTTGTCAGAATTCAATTTATATGCAGTTGAAAAAGTTTTTGAAACAACAGTAGTACATCTTACTATGCTCAAAATTATCTTACTTTGCATTTACAGACCTCCAACAAAGCGAGCTTCAGATTATTTCACTTTCTTGGAAAATCTAGAGATAATTCTGAACAAAATTAGTAAAACTCTCTTTTAAATCCATTGTTGTATGTGGAGATTTCAATATTGATTTTCTGAGCGAATCCCACGAAAAAGAGCAGTTTCTCAATTTACTTCATTCTTTTAATTTAGACATTACAGTGAATGTACCTACACGGAATACGCTTAAATCACAAAAAGCATTAGATCAAATTATAATTAACAAAACCACAACTACATATGAAATAATAACGAATAATCTAGGATACAGTGACCACGATGCACAAATTCTTACAATTACTAACAACATAAACACTGACACAATAAATAATACACGCATGTGCAGAACATTCACTAAAGTTAATATAAAATTATTTACGGACTACTTGATGAAGGAATCATGGGACGGAGTTTATAACGCTGTTGACACAAATGAAAAATATAATTTATTTTTCTCCAAGCTTTCAATTCATTTTAACGCGTGCTTTCCTCTTAAAAAGAGAAAATTAAACATTTCAAGCAAAAGTAATACTTGGATCACACAAGGAATTGGAACATCGTTTAAAAACAAACATACGCTTTACTTTATTTCTAAACATCATAACGTATCACCCGGATTCCATATATACTTCCGAGAATATAAAAGAATTTTAAGAAAAGTAATAGTTCAGGGAAAAATAATGAAAAATAGGACATTTTGAGCGCTAGTAACAAAAATAAAGCAATGTGGGATATCGTAAAAAATACAACCACATCATCTCCATACCTTGTAGAGAATGTTATTTTAAAGGATAATGAAAGAGAAACGAGTAATCCGGAAAAAAGTTGCCAATCTCTTCAACAAACACTTTCCAAAATTGCGTCTGATCTCACGAAGGGACTAAAATCACAAAATTCAACATTTTACACTTCCCAAAAAATTTCAGATACGATGTTTATTCCCGAAACTTCTCCCAACGAAATCCTCAGAATAGTCAGTAAACTAAAAAATAAATATTCATCTGGTTTAGATGAATTTCCGGATTGTCTATTAAAAACTTGTGCACCTGCCTTTATACATCCGTTAACTCACATTTTCAATGCTTCTTTATGTACAGGAATATTTCCAGATATTTTCAAAACCGCAAAAATTCAGCCACTTTTTAAAAAAGGGAACAAAAATGATATTCAAAATTACCGGCCAATTTCTCTTTTGTCAGTTTTCTCAAAAATATTAGGAAGGCTTTTCTACTTACGAATGGAAACATTTCTCAGGAAAAACAGAGCGTTTTCAGACTCACAACACGGTTTTAGAAAATCAAAATCTACGGAAACTGCCATTTTTTCTTTTCTCAAAGATGTTGCTTCATCAATAGACCAAAATGAAGTACCCATTGGAATATTCTTAGATAGCTCGAAAGCTTTTGACGTTATTGACCATAAGATCTTGCTCTCAAAATTACCTTCGTATGGAATTCGTGGTATTGCCCTAGATTGGATAACTTCTTACCTAAAACATCGGACTCAAAGAGTAGAAATACCATACTGGCAGGAAAGGACATTACATACTTATATTTCCTATTCTTTGCCAATTGTGCATGGGGTCCCGCAAGGTTCGATCTTAGGTCCTATTCTCTTTCTGTTATATGTAAACGATATGCCCTCGTCTATTAAAATGGAAGAACGGTTCTGTTTGCTGATGACACGAATGTTCTTTGCAAAAAAGAAGCAGTAAATAGTACAATTTCAGAAGTTTTCAAATTGGTTTAATAATAACAAATTAATTGTTAACGAAAGAAAAACTGTTTCAATGCATTTTTGCATCTCAAATCGGAAATCGCATGTTCCATTGAAAATGAACAATATGCAATTAGCTGATGTTGAGGCAACAAAATTTTTAGGTCTTTCAATTCAGTCAAACCTCAAATGGAATGTACATATAACAGAATTAAACACTAAATTAAGTTCATTATGCTATGCATTCAGAATTCTTTCAAATTCATGCAGCTCGTTGCGTTTATTTTGCAAATGTGCATTCCCGCCTGAGATATGGCATAATATTCTGGGGAAGCTCATCCTGTAGTATTCAGACCTTCAGATTGCAAAAGAAAATTATTCGAATAATGAAAAAATGCCTTCCACGTGATTCCTGCAAACCTCTTTTCATTGAGCTGGGAATCCTACCATTGCCTTGTCTATTTATTTACGAATCTGTAATATTTGTCAAAAATGACCTACTTAACGGACGGAACATATTTTCATGCAATATTGATATTTATAATTACAACACACGCCGTAGAAATCACGTGCATCAAGTGTCAGTATCAACAGCTCAGTACAAGAAATCAACATATAATACATGTACGTTACTTTACAACGCATTGCCAGATGACATAAAAGAATTAAAATCGGTACACAAATTTAAGTTTAAAGTAAATCTTTTCTGCTGCAAAACTGTTTCTATACAATTAGAGACTGTACATATCGTGAAAAAGAAAAATAATATTTAATGTAACAAAACAAATATATATAATGAACTAGTTTATGTTTGCATTGTATACATTTAAAAAAATATTTAATACGCCTGTAACAAGTAATGTACTTCAGCTTCCGGGTCAATGACCCCCATCTCGATCAGGTTTTTGTCCAGTTTTCCCTGATCCATTGAGCAAATGCTGAGATGGCCCCTTGTTTGCTTCTGGACGTAAATGTAGCTTCACTGTGCGCACGTTTTGTTAAGCACTCCTTTTGCTTGTAGTTCATTTACAGTTGAAATTGATTTTCTATAACTCGGGAAAAAACATTTTTCAAATATCTTTATTTTTCTAAAATAATTATTTTCTAAATTCATTTTTTCGTTGTTTTTTTTTAATAAAATTCTGGCCCTCAAGAAAATGTGCGCATATAAATTTCTTTCCCCACACGGCATATACCGTTTTTACTTTTTTTTTGACAAATAAATAAAGTAATTTGAAGACGAAACAAGTCCCTTGGAGGGAGATTGTAAAATATATTTTCCAACATTTCAATTGGTAAATCCAGTATTGACGCCATATTGAATATTATGGTCACTTTTTGCATCTAATTTTTTTGTCAGTAAAACAGATTGTTCTACAAAAAAATAGAAAAACATATATCAACCACAATAAAATCTATTAAGTTAAAATACACTTCTTAAATACTTACTTTACCTGTGCGTTTGAATGGGACAACCATGTGCGAGAATTGAGCGAGTGCAACTCGTGCAGTGAGGACCTACGCTTGGGATCCCTGCACTGCGCCTGGTTGACTCTCTAGCGATTCTTGCCGCTGCCCTCTGTTCTTTGTTGCAGTCCTGTCGACGGAGAAGACGGAGGAACAACGGACCCCTGGCGAAGGAAAGAGCCCACTACTGGCCCAGCGCAATCCCACCGCCCACCAGTGGAGGAAGGAGCCCGGCGCGCGGCGCTGGCCGCAAATATGGACCGGGAGAGGACATCCAGGAAGACGTCCAGGGAACGACATGATATCATGGAGCACTCTGGGATCTCTGAAGAGGAGGCCGAGGTTGGTAAGGGAGCTGCAGCCCGACCCAACCTATAAACTTATTCCGCTTAGAAGGAACCACTCCCACTCCCCGGGCAGGGAAAGGAATCCCCAAGGACGGTGGGTAAACCACCCTCAAAGAAGCAACGCGTACCTCCAACTCATTCTGGCCCAGCACCAATCCCATTCCAAAATAGATTTACCCCACTCACCCCAAACGACCCAGACCCGCCTGCACACTGCTCCAACAACCCACCCGCCTCCTCCATCCAAACCTAACCTAACCCACAGCCCCAACCAACCCAAAACCCAAAACCTAAAATCGGAGCTTTCAAAATAGATCTGGCCTCCATATTCTCTACAAATGACTTGACGAAAGACTTAATGAAAATAACCAACAAACAGATGACCGTGAAATGCACAAGGACAGACCTTATGATACAACCTCTGACTGTTATAGCCCATAACAAAATCAAAGAGCGACTAGACCAAATCAGAACTGAACCCAGACTCAAACCTTTGTTCTTCGTAACCATCAATTACCATTTCAACCGTGCGACAGAGGAGGCCAGAACAAAAATAGTAATTAAAGGACTACCCCGGACTTGACATTGACACTATTAAGACAGCCTGACCAACAGAAAATAACTCATTCCACATAGCGGAAATGAAAAACGAGGGACGCTGACGGACAGTCGACGCCACTTGGCATTTACACCATCGAGATACCAAACAGGAATTGACAATGACGAAAGCTAGACTAAGGACTATTGACTTATACGGCATCAAAATAGAGACTACAAGATCCGACCGCGTGCCTCATTGCCGCCAACTGTCAACACTCTTTCACACACGAACATACTGGCCGACGACCAACGATCTGCGCCTACTGCACGCAGAACCATACCACTGAATCCTGCCCTCACGTCCACTCCGAAACTTCATTCCCCAAATGTAGTAACTGACAGCGCCACCAACCCAGCCTTTGATTTTATCCTGTCCCTACATTACAAAAGCCCGTGAATCCCGCAAAATGAACATCCAAAGATCCAACCCACCCCCACCCCCAACCTACAACATGAGAAACTTTCCCATCGCACGAGAACAAACCCGATCCTACTCTTCCACATATCCGACAAACCCCTCTACCCACCCAATCCATAGCTCCCAACAACCCACATCCTCAGGCCAAGACATAAAGGACCTCCTCTCCCTACTACATCCTTCAAATATAAAGAAAATCCTGTCTAATATCACCCTAATAACATCCTTACAGGCCCAGAGGACATCCTCAGCTAAAATAACAACGCTGGTATTAAGTTAGTTGAAATCCTGTCCCCATAAATGGCTCCCAAACCTCGTTTCCTTACCTTCTCCTCATGGAACGTACGCGGCGCAATCAACCAGAAAAAACCCCTCCTTTCCCAATTCCTAAAGGATTACTCCATCGGGATACTTTTCTTACAAGAAACCTGGCTGAGACCTGACATTCCTTCACCATCGCCAACTTCATCCCGCACCGCACCGACGACCCAATTCCCAGAGCGGAGGCACGGCCATCCTCGTTCGAAGAACATCCCACACACCTCATACCAACTTCCCCCTACCTCAGTTCTCGAATGCACAGCAATACATAGGCTCTCCAGCAACCCACATTATCCTAATTTCCGCCTACAAAAAACCCCGTACCCGAATTCCCATCGACTGACCTTAATATCCTACTTAACCTTCCTACCCTTTCATCCTGGCTGGAGAACATAAACTGTAAAAGCGTTCATGGGGCTGCCGGACTAGCAACACTGAAGGACGGAATATTAAACGAATTCATCGACAACAAGCCAACGATCCTACTTACAGCCCTCCGAACCCACCCAACTTACATCATGACTATCCCCATGACATCCTCGATTCTCGGCTCCACTCCTCCAAACATTCACGTATCCACCCCCTATCCGAAAAACGACCTATTAACCTTTCAGATCACCTCCCGATTGTCTTCTGTTCCACATCCACGACGCCATATTTCACACCAAACCCGCTCCCATTCCAGTCACGAACTGGAAATCCTTCACTCACATCCTCTCCAAAAAATCCACACTCCTTCCCAAATCCAAGACACCGAAGACATCGACAAATCCATTCAGCACCTCCACACACATAAAATTATCGTACAAAAAGAACACTTCTACTTCCCAAAATCCCCACACAACCCTCCCGGACGAGATCGTGCAGGACTACGTTACAAACGACAAATACAGCGACACTACATAAGATACAAGACGCGACGAAGACAAGACAGAACTTAAAAGAA
>JAHLJT010008446.1:20249308-20277169 GCA_031308135.1 Acheta domesticus
TAGATCTCATACACCAGAACAACATCCATGCAAAGGAGGTTACTGGAGGTTAGTACCAGGTTACAACTACATCTTGTGTCCCGAGCTCAATACACTCTTTTGTGGAAACTCAGATATTAGAACAAGTTAAATGCACTGGCGTAGTTTTTAACCCCATAAAAATTCATTCAAGAGTCTCGCAGAATTTCTATGAGGCAATGTGGACATAACACACTATACTTTTAGACTTCAGATATTAAAATGACAGCACTGCGATGGAGGTTAGTAATTTAGACCATTTAAAAAACACTATTACCAACTTCATAGATGTTTCTAGATATCGTGATATAAGAGCTTCACCTTATTTTTTCAGCCTGGTGTCCTCAACTTATAGATTCCAGGGATTAAAACTTCAGAATGCCATGGAGGGTGACTGGCTCTACAGCTTCATTGAAACGAACAAGTCAATTTGCTGCTGTTTCGTAGCATTGTACTCTCTCTCTCTCTAAATGCACTGGAGGTTTTTAACCCCATAGAAATTCATTCCAAAGTTTCCCAGAGTGTCTATAGACAGTGTGGACACAAACACTATAGACTAATAGATCTCCGATATC
Source organism: Acheta domesticus (assembly GCA_031308135.1). NCBI lineage: Eukaryota > Metazoa > Arthropoda > Insecta > Orthoptera > Gryllidae > Acheta > Acheta domesticus. The sequence continues at coordinate 20,249,902 of JAHLJT010008446.1, forward strand.
AGAACTACAGATATGCGATGGAAGTTATGTGCTTTAGAACATTTAAAAACACTCTTACCAACTTCATTGAAGTTTCTAGCTCTCAAGCCAACAGGATGCAATTATGCAGCAAAAGATTTTCTCATCCGACGGCACTCTGCTCCCAAGCTTTTCTTTAATTTTTTCAGCATGGCGTCTATACCTATAGATTTCTGATACAAAAAATTCAGAAATGCCACGGTGTTTACTGACATTACATCTTCATTTGAAATTAAAAAAAACCCATTTGCTCCTGTTCCGACCATTGTACTCGCTCTCTCTACTTATAGATCCCACACACCAGCACTACATACTACAGGCAAAGGAGGTTACAGCTAGTTTAGACACTCTTTTGTGGGAACTCAGATATTAGAATAACTTAAATGCATTGGGAAATTTGGAACCCCATAGAAATTCATTCAAGAGTTTCGCAGAGTTTCTAAGGCAATGTGATTTGCCTTAGATTTCTAATGCAATGTGACTTTTAGATTTCAGATATCAGAATGAAAGAACTTCGATGGAGGTTATGTAATCTAAAACATTTACAAACACCATTACCAACTTCTTAGAAGTTTCTAGATATCGTGCTATCAGCTTCTCATTTTTTCAGCATGACTTCTCTAGTTACAGATTCGGAATTAAAACTCTCTCTCTCACTCTCTCTATCTCTGTTAAAATGTACAAACATTAAGATGCAAATGTTTAACATTGGTTCTGAGATGCATTGTGTCTCTGCGTCCTTCTCCTCCCCCCCCCAACTTCGCTGCAGAGGGCACTTCCTTTCAAAGATAACAGCCTTTGTGCGTAGCGGAGAGAGGCATTGCAACCCCTCAAGCCCAGCGCTTTCTTCAAAAGGGTGAAGGCGTCATAAAACACACCCCGCACACGTGCAAACCCTCGGATAATTGCCGTGAAGTTTCTTTTAAAACACGGCCAGAATAATCATTGTCGATCACGCGATTCACCAGCGACATTCACAACACCCTCTCGCCACCCGCCGTCCTCTGAAGAGTATCGCCTGTCTTTCCGGGCGCATTCGGTTCTATAATCACCGTGAAAATCCTTAGGCACGTAGGAGAAATCTGGCCCACTTCGCAGCGTGCGACGCACGAGATAAACAAAGGCTCATGAATCAGTCAATCCAGCCAACTGAAATCGTGGAAAATACCAGAAGCAAGCCGCGTGACACCAAAGAGCGAATCCGAAGATTAGGCGCCAACGCGAGTCCCGCATCCGTCTCTTCTCGGATTTTAATTGGGCAGAAGTAAATAGAAAAAATACCTTGGAAGCGAGATTTTTAGCGGCACAGCGCTTCTGCGAAGCGAGCGTGCTTCGCCAAGAACGACACTTGAATTTAGATCACGGATAACTTCATTTCATTCCTGGCCGCCGAAAGTAATACTTGAATTCAGAAACACCGAGAGAGACAGTTCATTTTCTAACCGCGAGAACGGGACTTCATTTTCTGATCCACGAGCGAACAGTTGCCGCTAACGCAATTGTTCTGACCGCATCTTCGTATCGGTTATTGCGCGGCCCTCCGCGACAAATCAGTTACGCGGTCTGCAACGCCGACGCCGGGAGACACTTTGCGGTGGCCAGGCCGGCCTGCCGCATCGCGTAAACGCGTATCATCAGTTCCCGCTGGCGCCCTCCATCCCGCGTGTCAGTTCACGCCACGGCGCTCATCTCTCGAGAATGGCCGGACTTTCTCGGGTGAATACGATCAATTCACAGCCATCCTCTTCATCATCAATTGTAAGTAGATTAAAGATCTCAACATCAGAAACTGTGCAACTCTATGAAATTTTAAAGACTTATCGAACTCATAAGTAACATCGCTAGATAGAAGACGCCATAATGCATGCTAATAGTAACTATTTTCACTTCTAAATAAATAGGGGGGCTCCGTTCAGGAACCACATCAAAAGGAATTCGCCTCCAATTGTATTGTACAGGTGCCGACACACAAAATGGGTAACGGCCAAATTCAGAAGTGCCAGTCTTTCCGCGCATTTCTGGCACACTGTACGGACGATAACGCCATCTGGTTCTTTCATAGTTAACTATTACAAAAGAACATTCGGAACCAACTGCCAACGACTGAGAGGCTGATAGGCTAGATTTCCCGCAATCATGGTCTCTATTTGTACGTTCTCTATGATACGCGTGTTTGTCCAAATTATTGAGAGTATTGCGTAGAAGCACAGGAGGGGGGATAGTCTCCATCGCGTCGTGATGCAAGCCATTCGATCGTCTGCAAGAAATATATCAATAAAGATATCATACATTACGACATAAAAAGTTCAGCACATGCAATAGAAGTAGAGGATTTAAAAAGTAAATTGGAAATATTTAATTCCGATTTACTTGCAAAAAAATCAATTGAATATCCCCTCTTTTAACGCAAAACACTAAAGTACGTGAACGAATATTACGGATACGAGGCGAAGAAATCAAGTGTGCGAAGGCGGCTCCAGAATCGGAAAAATAATTGGGAGTGGGAAGTTTTGGCGAAGTAATAGTGTTCAAATATCAGTGTTTACGAAATTTAAGGTTTTTGCAACAATTAAACTAGGTATTCAGTAATTATTTTGCATCGTTTGTTAAAATTGTTATTTTGCAATACTCACCTCAAAGACAATTTGAGGACCCTTCCGGGTCCCATAGCGCACGTTTCGGAATAGTTTATAAAATTGTTAATTGTTCAAAAATTGTTAATTCGCAGTTTTCGGTTCTGGAATACAAGGGAACCCTTTTCCGCTTCAGAACTGCAAAATTTGGAAATTGTTTATAAATTACAAATTTTGTGGAAATTATTTTATTGTCTTTTCTAAACTGCCTTTGAATGAGATGCAAATTCCGCAATCCAATCGGCGCTATCGCCTTCGTTTTCGAGATATGTAATTATTTATAAGAAATTAGCATGTCATGACAACTCCCACTTCTTTGGAAGTCAATCGCCGTTCTCTCACAAATCTACCCTTCAAGCCGTTTTCCAAATGCAACGTGCATTAAGCGACACTCTTTTCTCATGTGACCATGACACCAAAATGTTATTTGAAACAATCTTCAGAACGCAAGTCGATTGCTTTGCGAATCAAAATCATGCAAACATGAGTTGTTACAAATGTTCCCTAAATACGTAAATGCCAAGAAGTCATCTTCTGCAGGGTCTGTCCAAGATTTCTGCCCCGCTCATGCTCCGGAGTACCAACATCCTCGAATCTTCGATTTTGTTGACTGCTTATAAAAAGAAGCTCTCATATACATACGTGGACCCAAACATAGAAATTACTTTGGCTGCTTTCATATGTAGTTTTGGGAACTCATGTTGTGGAAATACTCATAATACTCCAAAGAGTTCGCCGTTCGAAATCTTTCTGTCTTTTAAATGGATGCTCAGAATATAAGTCCTGTAGAACCACTATGAAACAAAATGTCTACACACTTCGCTGTCGCCATTGAGATAAAGTGCAGCAGCTAGCCAGTAGTAGGTTGTCCGTTCTCTTATCGCACGGACTAAAGGAATGCCCCCGTCCCTGGTGACTAACGTGCGCCGCACAGTGTGTAATTTTGGCCATCTACGGGGCAGAAAGTCTAATAGCAAAAATTGAATAATTGAACTGGATTAAATCATTTTATAATTCACTAAATTATTCAAAAAGCTAAAATATTACAAATTTTATGCAATACAACTCGCTAGAACTACATTTTAAGTATTTTAAATACGTTAAAATAGGATAAAATTGTACGTTGATTTTATAAAACAAACAACAGAGAAATCTGATATATATAAAATTAATACATTCGCAACAATTCGCAACATTTTTTTCAATGTTTGGCTTCGCAAAAGTGCCTGCTTGGAAACCAATTTGTCCCCAAAGTGGTTCTCCAGGGTTCTCTAAACTAAAACCCTTGATTAATTTTTAGAATTCTGTTTCCTTTAAGATAAAGAATACGTACCTTTCAAGAGGTCCTTACAAGTTGTTGGAAAATAGATTTCAAAAACCAAAGGTACCAATGGAAAGAAAAGACTATACAGATTGAATTTATGAAATAGCTGGGACTTTGAATATCATGAGACATACGCACAGGACAAGCGAAAACGCTGCACTGAAATGAATGAATCCAAGCGGTGCCGCCACGGACGAGTTGATACATGTTCAGATACGCATTTCCTGTACCTCGGAGAATTTCTAGTGAAATCTGTACCTTTGCCATGTGGTCTGAACATCCCTCTACTGAAATAAATAACAAATTACACGTTCTGGTCAAGTTGAAAATTTGACTTTCTGCCTCGTAGATGGCCAAAATTACACACTGTGCGCCGGCGCGCTGCGTGGAGCACGGGTGGAGCAAAATTGTACCGGAGCACGGTTTTGGACAGGCCTGTCTTATGGGAAAGCACAAATTCTCTGAGCGAATGAAAGAATCGGTCATTTTAACAGCGAAGCTACTACCTTATAATAGTAATTGTTATGTTCCCAAAATGAACGAAAGTCGTCGTCATAACAAACAATTTATTTATTCTTTCAACCAACGTATTTACATTACATCACAAAATATACCAGGAGCAATTTCCTTGTCGGTTGGCATTAACGCCAAAGTCCGTGTCCCACAAGTGCGTCACTTAGCACCAGTTCTGTAACACACGTCTGACTGCGCGACCCCGCCATGCGCATATCCAGCGCGCCTCTCGCCATGCATCACCAAGCTGGCGCCATCCCGGCTGGTAGTCGCGTCGCATTCCGCACACCACTGGTACGGCCTCTCCGCGTGTGCTTCCTCTCCTGGCTGCAGGCTCTCTCCAGAGACTCCACTGCGCTGCTTCCCCGTTGTACCGCGGTGCTCCTCTGACCGTTACTGCCTGCCTGCCTGACTCTCCTCACGGGGTGCCGACAGCTCCTTTTAAAGGGCCGGCGTCCGGCGGCCAGACTCGCCTCCTGGCTCGAGCCCGCCGAACCGTGGCTGCGGCCCGTTGCTGCCGCCGCCGGCTCCCGCTAGGGCGCGCTGCCTTGGCGCTAGCGCGCCACAACCAAAGTTATGTGCGCCGTGACCAGGCGCGACATAACAGTAATAGCATCCACAATTTCTTTAATTTAGTTATTTAAAGAATTAAACGAGTGAACATACTGGTTATACTGTGCCAGAGCATACTGGTTATACAGAACATACTTGGAAAAGAGGTTACTTATTTTAGATCAAAGACGTCGAGCACAGTTTACTCTTTTGTGGGAACCAGATATTAGAACCATATAAATGCAATGGAGTTATCACGCCATAGAAACTCATTCAAGAGTTTCGCAGACGTGGACGTAACTCTCTTTATACTTTTAGATTTCAGATATCGGAATGACAGAACTGCGATGGAGCTTATATAATTTAGAACATTTGAAAAACACCATTACCAACTTCACTGAAGTTTCTAGATATCGTATTTGCTTCTCCATATTTTTTCATCGCGTCTCTCCTTATAGATTCCAGGATTAAAGCTTCAGAAATGCCACGGAGGTTACTGGTATTAGATCTTCATTTGAAACAAGAAAAACCAGTGAATTTGCTGATGTTTCGAGGTTTGTACACCCGTGGAAACATAAAATTTCGCGTCGAAAATGCCTCGGCCCGTGAGCTTAATGGCGATGGATATCCCTCACTGCGGAAAGCGACATCTAACGATGGGTTTGAAAACTACGTGCTCTCGACCGAACTATGAAGATGAAATTCATTTGATTGGGGAGTATGAAATATTTTAACGTCCATTGAGAGCTAAAAAGTAGTACAGAAGTAAAAGACTTCCGTGATTCCTGCCCACGAACCTAAATTGACATTAATTTTTGTATACGTAATGTTGCATTCAAGTTGCTTTAATTTAAAATGTGTTGTTATAAAAAAGGTAATCGAGCAGCGAAAGGATAGCTCAGTGACAGAGTGTTGTTCCCGAACTGGAAAAAGTGGCAGGTTCGATTCCGAGTCTACCAGAATATTTCATCCATTCTACATTGCCACAAGATCTTCTAAATTAAAATAATTCTGCATTTGTCTTGTCAATGTAATGCATAAAGCAGCTAACATTGGCATTCGCTAACAAGGTGAATTTTTAAAATCTGAAGAAATGACGTATTTCACGATTATGTAATTTCGATTTAATAAAACGAATTCTATAAAAAATTCATGTACAATAGAACTACTTCGAGTATTGTTATACGACCATGACTTTCTGCTTGCTAAAATTTTATAGTTCAGGAGAGTTGAATATACTCATCTTATTTTTTTTGAGACATTATCGATTTTCTCTTTTTCTAAGCAACAGGATTTCAACTGTCTTTGGTAGGTTCGGCTCCTGGGCAGAATGAGATAAGAATGCAACGTTGCCACAAAGAAAAATCAATATTTTCACTCACGGGTAGGCGAACGGAACTTTATTCTCCGTATTCAATTTTTCGACTGGGCCATCATGCCACAAGGGAGCCAGTTATCTCATTAGTGGGAGAGAGACACTACTTGTTTCGGAGATGTTTTTTAATTTCCTTTTTATTAACGCGTAAAACATTATTTATACAAAGGAGAGAGTACAACAATAAGTTAATTTGAAGGAAACCACGGATAAGGAATGCGTCTTTCAGCGGATTCGATTATGCCACCTAAGGTTCCGGACGAAAACTTTCTATCATTGAGCCAAACGAATAGTGTTGTATTACAATTGATCGGATTAATTAGTGTGCCAAAGTTTGGTCATTCTTTGACAATCTTCCAAGATATATAGATATTTACAAATAACGTTCATATGTGACATGAATTTTGCTACACAAAATTTAACAATAGAGGAAGGAATTTAGAAGTTGGTTTTAGTTCAAAATTTTTAGTGTATTGTTCCCACACAAACGACGATTGAGTGACGGGTGACATATAATCTTGGAAATTAATTCATATTGCTAGAATTCTTCCTCGTTAAGTAATCCCCTTCTCGAGGTATCTTCTCCTAGGTTATCTTCCCGTTGCTCGTGCGCATTCGTGTGAAAAAGAATATAATAAAAATATGAAATGTTTTCTGGCGATTTACCTATGCACCGCGCAGGCGGACAATGTTTATATTGCATTCTCAACACTTTTCCTGCACAAAATTTCGACTGAATTTAGCTAATGAGAGGCCAGATATTTCTTAGGGACATTTTTACTCATCATTAGGGAGAAGATTTTCATGCACAAAAACTGTTAATAAAAATATGCATTTATGATCTAAAAATTCTTAAATATGCACTTCAATATCCAATTAAAATCAACAATATTTCATTTCCTCTATAAACCTTCCTTGATAAAAATCAGAAGAGGCATGTTTGGAACGAATAGATATACAATTTTTGTGCAAACATAATATAATTTTGCGTTCTTTGCGAAAAAAATAATTGAAGTAAATATTCATCTTAGTGAAACACAATATATGTTTTGTTGTATTTTTTCTGACTGGTTTACACAATAATTTATCAAGAAATACCCTAAATTTGCACAAGTATTTTTATCATCTTTATACATCTTTATACGTGACAAGTTCTTTCGAATCAATGAACCCTCACGAATAAATAGATTCTATGAAAAGAAATATTTTATAGACGTCTCTATTTTAACAAAATACGTAAACTATGCGCCTCTAATTACAGAAGAATGCACCAACAGGAAAAATCGGTCAAATATCCACTAACATATTAATCTATATAGCATCATATTCTAAATCCAATGACAAGAAATTTCACTTAGCTATGCACTGAAGCAACTGACAAAAATATGCAAAATCTTAGAAATTCGCTCCCTGCTCATCGTGTAGTGCTCCCAAGGGTTCTTCAAATTTCGCGTGTGGAGTGATTTCGTTGACGTGTGAACGACATGCAGGATGCGTATTAACACTCCCGCGCGCCAACTTGTTGAAACAAACTCTACAGCACAAGCAAAATGTAAGCATTTTGTATAATGTTATATTTCATCGACATTTCTATTTTTATTTCTTCAAATGCATTTTATATTTATATTATTATTCCTCTAAATCACGACTAAAGATGTTATGTGTCGGCTCAATATCAAATCTATTCCAGGTTGCAACCAGCTACCTACGGAGTAGATCTAGGGACTGTCGGTGCCTCTACAATACTTTGCGCAAAATGTGGGCTGTTCCAAATAAAGCGATTTCTTGCACTTCCCAGTCTTTTGAATTACCTGGGAGTTTGGACAAGTTCTTACACAAATTTTGCGGAACAAATCCCAGAGCTCCGATAAATATCGGGACGACCTGTGCTTTTACGCCCCACATTCGGCTGATCTCGATTTCCAAACTCTTGTATTTAAGACGTTTCTCTGCCTCCTTGGTAACGACGTTTTGATCGCAAAGTACAGAAACATCGACAAGTAAACACGATTTGTTCTCCAAATCCCGGATGACTATATCCGGTTTGTTTGCCGCTATCGTGCGATCAGTTTGAATTTGTTGGTCGTACAATATCGTACACAATCCAACAGACGTCACCGGTTTCGGTGAGTGTTCGTACCACTTGGGGCATGTGTTCGGAACTTCGAGGGCGGTACAGATCTGCCAGTGGAGGTAGCTACATACCCTATCGTGTCTTTTCAAGTATTCGGTCTTTGCTAGGATTGGACAAGCTGAGACAATATGATCAATGGTTTCTACGTGTTCCTGGCAAATGCGGCACTTCTCATCTTGGGAAATTTTGAGAACCGCTTTATCATAATGTCGTGTTCTCAAGGCCTGACCTTGGGCAGCTATTACAAGTGCTTCCGATTCTGGCTTCATTCTTTCCCTTTTAAGCCACATAATAATTGATCTTTATTGATCTGCACTTTGTCCATTCTTTTTAGGTATTGTCCGTGGAGTGGTTTGTCTCTCCACGATTTCTTTAACATTTTTTGTGTCTCAAATTTCATGTTAAGTAGCATCAGAAGTTCAGTGTCTCTGTCATTCTGGGTGTCTTGCATAGTCTTGTTCGCAATGCTTCTTGCTACACTTACAATACCTCTGTTTCCCATTCTTTGGTCAGATTTCATGACCTGCCTCATTAGTGGGTCATCTTGATGGCTGACTACATACTTTCCCATCCCGGTTATTGCATTGTGCCAGGAGGCTTTAATTTGTCTCAGGTTGTTGTTGTTTTTATTATTATTATTATTAATTTAATTTAGAGATCATTTTTCTAAGAAATTGGCATTATATTGTTCCAAGTCTCAAAGTATTTTGAAGAATTCTGAGGATATTTGACGTTGCTACAGAGTGTGCTGGCGTTACCTGTGATACCGATCACCGGATTGTGTGCGGGAAGCACAAGTCAGCGCAGAAATACATATGATTGTGATATAGTAACCGTGATTCCGAAGATGAAAACTAACCGTCTTTCCGTCATGATTTGCTATTACAAATGTTAAATGTGTAATAGGCAATGTTTGTGGTTTCACTGTTTATTTTGAAATAAAAAAAGAATAATTTTATTATTTTGTTTTGATGTTGCTGAAAATAAGAAAAATCTTTATAACGCGAAAGAAATCTCAAATAGCATTCAATGTCAATACTACGGAGATAAATGCAGTATTGTGCTAACATAGCGAGTATAGGCAGGTTCTTATCAGCTAACACTTAATTTTACGTGTGTTGATTGTTCCACGTCAGTTGGGGAATTTTTCTGTTTAGCTTTTAAACAGAAACAATTATTTTGTAATGTTTTGGGTTTCTGGTCCTGCTCATGCTGGCTCAAATCTTTTACAAATCCCCAAAAGCCCTGGGCGGTTCAAACACTGCCAGGCGAGCAGAATAAAAAATAGTTATAAAAATGGCGCGCACGGTGAGGTTAAAAATTTATTATTTCAAATACAAGCGATCAATTTTCTAATTTCTTCAGAATTCAAACATTGCCTTCTTTACGAAAGCGAATTTTCACTGCTTTATGCATAACTTTGACAAGACAAATGTAGAATGTTTTAATTTAGAAGATCTTGTGGCACTGTAGAATGGATAACAATATCAAACCCGCGGGCAAAGGCATTTCCGACGCGAAATTTTGTTTCCACGAGGGGACATACCCTCTCTCCATATAGATCCCACACACTAGATCTACATACGTGCAAAGGAGGTTACTGGTATTAGATTCGAAGTCGTGTTTTCGTTCCGAGCTGAGTACTCTTTTTTGGGAACGCAGATATTAGAACCACATTAATGCAATAGAGGTTTCACGCCATAGAAATTCATTCAAGAGTTTCACCGAGTTCTATGGGCATTTTGGACGTAACACTCTCTATGTTTATAGATTTCAAATATCAGAATGACAGAAATACGATGGAGGTTATGTACTTGAGCCAAGCATTTTTAAGTTTCATTCACTGGAAACTTGGACACATGAAAGAAACGTAAGTGCAGCACATAAAAAAACACGATATTAAACTGCAGCAATTAACACAAACGTTTCTACAATCACGAGAGCAGCTTGTGCAATGCCCACATGGACTGAGCATGGTCTACCCATTCCACCATGTTGTCTCGAATCAATATATACGCAGTATGAACGCAGGCCAGTTTCGAGGGTGCCGATTATATATCAATGGTAAGACACAACGGGTTTTCCTCCGTAACTTTTAGTGAGTTGTTTGTTGCAAGGAATTATTTAATGGACATACAAAACAAGGCACTATATTTCAGAAACGTTTATACTAGTGGTTCCTCGAAATTTTAACTTGATCATTCACGGTGGAAGAGAAATCACAGTTCAATTTATGGGCTAGACAACAATGCTTAGAACATTGTGAATATTAATTTGTTTTGTATAAACGTTATTTATTACTAATCTTAAATATACAAGTAACAGAATTCACAAACGTCTGCATCAAAACAAGTCCGATGACTCACTGGCATTACATTGCCTCTACAGACGACTCGCCCCTCCAGTCAGTTCAAAGAGTTCATTGGAACATACACAGACAGCGTTTCTGTCTGCATTTTTTCTTTTCATACTAACACTTGCTCCAAAAGAAAAGATCAAACGAACACAAACTACACAAAATAAACTATATTTAACAGTCTGTGGACGCAATCTTCTGTATCCCAATCCTTTCACGTAGCATCTCAAATCTAACCCTCTCCAGAGGTTTAGTCAGTAGATCAGCAAGCTGATTGGTTCCGTCTATGTGCTCCAATTCCAGATCTCCATCCACGAATCTCTCCCTTACATAGAAATGGCGAACTTCGATGTGCTTTGATCTATGATGATATTCTGGATAACTGATTCTTTTTAGCTAATTTAGAGCACCAACATTATCGATGTACAGCGTAGGAGATTTTCCACAGTTTCCAGCAATTCAGATAGTAATCTTTTCAGTCATATTAAATCCTTAGCTCCTTTACTTGCTGCTATTATTTCAGCTTCTGTAGTCGACGTTGCCACTGACTTCTGCAACTGACTGGTCCACGAAACTGCTCCATCATTGAAGGTTGCAATGACACCTGTCGTTGAACGTCTTTTCTTGTCACCGACGTAGTCAGCATCACTGTAGACCTTCAAACCTTGACCGTTCCTGAAGACGATTCCATAGTTTACAGTGCTCTTCAAATATCGAAATATTCTTTTCACTTGATTCCAATCATGATTTGTAGGATTTTCCATGGCCCGAGCTGCTTTATTAACTGCGAAAACAACATCAGGACGTGTAGCTGTAGTCAGGTACATTAAAGAACCTACTGCCTCACGATAAGGTACCTTGGCTGTGACCTTTTCTCCTTCATCGTTGTCCTCGCGTCCAATTGAAGTAGACACTCCGTTCGACTCGGTCATTCCAAATCTTTCCCAAACTTTTCGTGTATAGTCTTCTTGACCAATTGTTATTGATCCTTCTTCATTTTGCTGTATTCTCATTCTCAAGAAATTTTTGAGATCCTCTTGTATGAAATTCCTTTTGTAACATTTCCATGAATTCCTCAAGTTCTTCTATATCAGTTGCAACAACCACACCGTCATCAACGAAAATTGCAACATACACATGTTTCCCATCTCTCTTGCGGTAGAACAGACATGGATCAGCATTACTGTTTTTAAATCCAGCATTCTTCATAAATTTCTCAATCGTTTGTTCCAGCAGCGCGGCACTTGTTTTAAGCCATACAAACTTTTCTTCACGTAACACACTCGTTCAGTATTGTCCTCAAGACCTTCCAGTTGTTCCATATACATGACTTCTTCACGCACGCCGTTCAAAAAAGCGGTTTTCACATCAAATTGAGCAAGCTTCATTCCAAATGCAGCAGCCACCACCAACAAGATCCGAATGGTTTCATATCGTGCAACAGGGCTCAATGTCTCTTCATAATCAATTCCCTGTCTTTGTACGAAACCTTTTGCGACCAATCGAGTTTTGAAGCGGATATTTCCGCTGTACAATAGTTTCTGGCAGAAGACCCAGCGATTCTTCAGGATTTGCACATCTTTTCGACGTTCGTCCAACACCTAGGTATCATTTTTCTCTAAAGAATCCAATTCTTCTTTAAGAGCCTTCAACCACTCTTCTCTGTCAGGAGACTGCAGCACTTCAATGTAGGAATTTGGATTCTTGTTTTCAGTGATCGATGATCCGGCCATATAGAAAAAATCTCCGCTGTTCACCCACCATGGTTTCTTTGATTCAGGTTTGTTTTTCCTTGTTGTCTCTTCTTTGACATCTTCTTCAGCTGGAACATCACTTCCTCCGGAGCTGGACACTGGTACAAATTCTTCACCTTCACTCCATTCTTCCTTTTCATCGTCGTTGACTTCTTCTGGCTTTATTTATTTATTTGCCAAAAAACAGTAAAACTGTATATGACGTGTGGGGAAAGAGATTATTATAAGCTTTTTTACTTCGGATGATGCATGTTTTTCACATGAATTTTCAAGCTTGTAGATACTGACGCGCACATTGCAGACAACTTCAGGCTTGAATCTCACATCGTGGCTCAGGGCTATCTTCCTTTGTGTCGGAATCCAGACCCTGAATCCATCCCTATCGTTCACATATCCAACCAGATGTCCATGAACAGCTTTATCGTCAAACTTAGAGCGGAAGTTCTTGTTGATGTGCACGTAGTATTCTGTTCCGAAAATCTTCAAATGATTGAGACTTCCTACTGGTCGTCCATGCCACAATTCATAAGGAGACTTAGTTTCAATGGAAGACTTTCCAGTGCGATTCAGGAGGTATGTGGCAGTATTGCATGCTTCTGCCCACAGTTCTTTTGGCAACTTGCTTGGATTGAACATCGAATGCGCGCACTCGACAATAGTTCGATTTTCACGCTCCGCAACACCATTTTGCTGTGGTGTATACGGCGCAGTAATGCAGTGTTCTATACCCCTGCTTGCTTGCAGTTCAGAGACCTTCTTGTTGTCAAATTCTTTACCTCCATCACACCTCAGTTGCTGGATAACATGTCCATTTGTCTTGGTTTCATTCAAAAACTGCTCCAAAACGGTGCATACTTCACTTTTCTGTTTCAAAAAGAAAATTCTACGATATTTGCTAAAGTCATCTTTGAAACCCATATAGTAGCGCGCCTTTCCGAGAGATTCACTCGGCATGGGTCCGTTTACATCGGCGTGGATTTGTTCACCAGTTACCATTGGTCAATTCATTCGTTTCTTGAATGGCAAGCTATGCATTTTTCCCAGTGCACATCCGTCGCAGAATTCTTCCTTCATCCACGTTAATGTTCATCTGCTTCACGACGCCCTTTACATGTTGTTTATGGTGATGGCCATACCTTTCATGGTAAACTTGCAATGTCTCCGATGATGTCATCATATTCACTTGAACTTGTTGTGTCGGCTTCACAACGCTCATGTTCAATACATACAGACCAACTAACATATCCAGTCATCATCTTTTTTCCAGTGACACTATCTTCAATGCTGACACTTCGATCATCAAGTCCCATAGAAAAGCCTTTTCTCGCAGCTGCCTTCACGGAAAATAAATGGGCACTTGTTTCAGGAACATACAAAACGTTTTTCAGTACGGCATTCCACCAAGCATTATTCAGACGTACGTTCACACTTCCTTGTCCATTAGCCAGCACATTTACACCTCGTTTCCCGAGCGAAATCTTTTCAGGAACGGCAAACTTCTCATACGATGTAAAATTTTAATTAAACTGTTTATTCGTGGTGATGTGATTTGTGGCGCAATTGTCGCAGTACCACTTGTCGCTTCAATAAAGTTATCGACTGATGCACCCATGACATGCGTCATAAAAGCTACACTTGCATCAGACTGACTTCTGTTTCCATCAGCGCCATCTGTCTTCTTCTCCGGACACTCTACTGCCCAATGATCAACTGCTTACATTTGTGACATGGAAACTTCTGTTTTGCTCATTGAACATTCTTCTTTGATTTTCCCCCGGTGTCATTTTTATGACAAGGCTTCTTGTTAGGACCACCGCGTGCAACAAACGCAGTCGATTCGACATTCTCTTGATCACGCAATTCAATCGCCCACAATTTTTCAATCAACAAATTCACAGTTTGATTTTCCGACGCAATCGTGTCCCACAAGTCTTTAAAATTGTCATATTCTTTTCCCAGCGTAGATAAGATACGGCCATTCAAAATTCTCTCGGACAAAGTATTTTCTTTATTCTTCGTCAATTCATCATTCAAACCCACTAACAACTTCTGCAGTTTCGCGACATGCGTACTGACGTCTTCTTTGTCGTCACGCGTCACGCGGAAAAATGACTCGATCAGCATATTCAGCGGTTGCGTACTGCTGCGTTCAAACCGCGCACTCAGTTTTGTCCAAATCTCTGCAGCACTGGTGCAAGTCAACACGAGCTCGGCAATAGTTTTTCCTAGCGCACTTGCTAACAACTTGTCGCTTTTGTGTCGTCCTTTTTCCATTGTTGATAAGTTGCTTTTTGGGCCGCAGTTGCATAAACTCCCAATCAGGACACGCTCGCGAAACGATAACAATGTCTTCAAGTTCATACGCACGCAACACCATCGAAATATGCCACTTCCGCCCAGTCTTCAGGTCCATCAAGCTTATCCACTTGTATTTTGTAGTCACTCCCGGTAGCCATGTTTGCTGTTTACACACAAAATTCCAGGTCAAACGTATAGAGAAAAAATCCAGCACGTTTTCTTCGGAAGTTCAATTTCGGCTCCAATCACAAGAGAATACGATTCACACGTGGCCTGGGCCCATAACCTATTAATTTGTTCTGTATAAACGTTATTTATTACTAATCTTAAATATACAAGTAACAGAATTCACAAATGTCTGCATCAAAACAAGTCCGATCACGCACTGGCATTGCATTGCCTCTACAGACGCTCGCTCTCCTCTCAGTTCAAAGAGTTCACTGAAACATGCACAGATGGCGTTGCTGTCTGCAGTTTTCTTTCATACTAACAGTGAAGAAAAATGGCTGTTAATGCTGCTGGACCGTGGAAAGACACCAAAAAACATAGTGATATTGAAAGGTGGATCTGTATCTATCCTGCTTATTTAAACAGCAGGAAGACCCTGGCAGAAGGAAGAAGAGTTCCAAAAGATGTGGCAATTGAAAACCCAACCCAACAAGAAATTCGAGATGTGCTTGCGCAGCGGGGTTGAGAGTTGAAGTGGAAGATAAAATGTATAGTCGTGAACGCAGTAAAAAATTATTATATACAGGTCGTATTAGAGTTCAAATGAAAAACGATGATGGGTCACTTTTTAACCCTAACTTTCCAACAAGAGATTCTGTTATGCTTCATGCATGCCAGATGATACCAAAACTAAAGACCAGACAAGGAAAACAAGGGGGTGATCAAGGCCAGTCTCAAGGTGGGGGCAGAGGCGGTGGAGCCAAAAAGAAAAAGGGAAGAAGATAAAAAGAAATGCAAAGACTCATGCGTTTTCTATTATTTGCATTAAAAGTTTGACAGTTTGTTCAAAGGCTTGTATTGTAATTATTTTTTATGAAAAATTAAAAAGTATATTTTGTTATCATGATGCAATTCTAAAATTTTTCATTTTTTCATTTGGTGAGAGAAAAATAAAGAAATAATCAGTTTATTTCTCTAATACATGTAAATCCTACAGTTGCCAAAAATGATATAATATATGTAGTTCAAATTGGTTAATTTTTCTTATGATTTCTTAATTCTTTTATGTTTATTATAATCAGAACTACTGTAATGTCTTTTGGTTGTACTTTTGCTATTACTATAAGAGTGTAAATAACCATGTCAATAAAAGGTTGTTGTCAATTGTTATGATTGAGTGTTTTGTTCCATTGAAATGATATGTGATTGCCACTCCAGTTAGCTTTTTGCAGTAACTTAATTGAGTGAACACGTGAAGATCAGAGCTGTAGTTTATTTAGGTAAGTATCCAGCATCTTTTTCTTACATGGTAACATTTCAAACATTGCAAATTAATGAATAGATTTGCTCTAGAAGATGTACATCTCTCTTTCTGGCTGTAAATGTGGTTTCAGTTTGTCAAGAGAAAAACTATTTTTCATGCCATCACAACTCTAAACCTCGGTACCCAAAATCATTTTGTTTGGCAAAGACTTTAATAATTTTCACTGACAATCAATCATTATAGTATACCTTAGGCCGTATCTCTCCAAATTCAAAGCATAGTAACAAAACTTTATCCTGATATTCCTCAACTATATCAAATTCAACTCCCGCTGAATCTGGAAAACCCCTTAAAGCACTTAAAATAGAAACAATGGCAGAATATCTCAAGAAAACGACAAGTCCTATTGTAGTATATGGACCACTTTTCTATGAAATAGACATAAAGAAAGCATTCCCGTATGTGCCAATGTCTCAAACTTTTTTCAAGGAACTGGATATTCAGTTGCATTTGCGCATAAATAATAATGTAGATATTCTGATATGCCGACGGGTTTCCTGTCTAAATACCCAGTAATATTGTTTTTGCCACTGAAATGTTTGCCTTTAGTTAAACCCTAACTGAAATAAAATCAGTAACTTCAAATTTCTCCTTTTTAACTGACTCATTGAGTGACATTGCACCTAGGGGAAATAAAAATATTAAGAAATCAATTTGTGTGGGCATTGTTTTAATGAACTCTCAAATCTATTTCATATGAAAAACTTATATATGTGTGGATACCTTCAAACATAAAAATATCAGGTAATTAAACAGATGAAAGAGCAGCAAAATTAGTATCTCCTCTTCCTAATGAATCAAACCACCCAGCATCCCATATTGAGATAAAGCAAATTTATAAACATAAAACAAAACAAAACTAGAACACATAGTGGTTAAAGTAAAAAATTGAAACTTCTTCCAATGGGAGATAATACTTTTGAAGTATAACCAACTTGTGGGACTATTTGAAGAACTGAATCTGAGAAATGGGCACTCTAGATAAACCAATGACATATATTTAGCCAGGGAAATCCTAAGGTGTATATCCCATATGGTTCCCCATATGTAATTTGTCTTGTGAAGCTGCAATGTTCAAATACCCAAAACAGAATAAAATATTTAATAGTAAATGAAGATTTGAAAAACTTTACTCACCAAAAAGATTTTAAAATATTATATTATTACTAATAATACTAATATTATATTATATTACTACTAAAGCAATATATCCTACATGATATGATTTAGGTGTAAAATGTAAGTACTAAACCTCAACTTAATGAAACATTGTAATGTGCACTAATTATTACATTGTTTAATGAAAACTTATAAGTAAAAGAATGTATGTTAGGTATAGTTAAATCCGAAGATGCTTTTATACTTGTAGGCGAGATGTATTAAAGCTTAAATAAAGTTAATTTTACCTTTGTTCCTTGAAGTAATGGTAAACCGTATCTAATGTTGTTGTTTTTTTTGTATTTATTTCTAGCACTACCACCAGAAATGGCCGGATTAGAGCGTTTAAAACTCTGTCTCAAGTAGGAGAGTTATGGACTCAGCAGGAGATGAGAGAGTGGGGCCACATGGTTCCCCTTCATCGTATGGATAAGAAACGGGACTTAAGATGCCTCCAGAAAAAGAAGCGATGATGGTTATGATCATCTGCGTACATTTAGAACTGTTTCATTAGCAACTAAATAGTTCAGGAAATGGGCTTGGGAAGACCAATTATTTGGAGAACTACCTAGTTTGGAAGTCCCTAGATTTACTCAGGTAAATTATGATTATCTTGAAGTCACAGTAAGATGTGGTATGTGACATTTCGCCGATTCTATTTTATTTACAAGTTATAAATTATTTTTTAGGGAAAACCAAATATTTAGTATTAGAGAATGCATTTATCAACATTGTGATATTGTTTCTTTTATTTATAAGTTTCAGCTGCATTTCCATTTTATAGGTGCACGAGAGTGAAGTATTCCCCAGTGTTCCTTTTGTAGATACAGTTCAATATTCAATGTTAGAAAACATTATTTCAACTTCAGAAGAATGTCTTGAAATAATCAAGGGATAAACTAGTGGTGCTAAAACAGCATGTACTTTCTTCCCATATTTTCACACAAAATTACTCGAAAAGTACTCACATTTTCGAAAAATTGTACATGACCATATTTCAAAATCTTCTGCTAAGGAACAGATTTTATTAAGGTAAAAATCTCTTATCTTTAGTATTTTAGTTGTAGGAAGGCTTCAAAAAAATGTTGAACTTTCGCAATTTTCAAAAAATCAAAGTATTCAACAAATATGAGACCCACACCATTCTTCCAAACGTCCTTTACACTATTCAACAACAAAATTTAATAAAAACGATGGAGCAGTTTTTTCTTTTTTTTTTTAATTTTGAAGGCTTTAGATACAGGTGTCCAGAAGCTCCAACTCCAGACTCTTTGTTGTCATTTATGAAGAATGTCAGATCCAGTTTTCAGAAAAAAAATTGTCTTCAAGAAAATTGAGTTGAAATGTTAGTTCCAGGCACAAAATTCGGACTGTCTGTCACGTTACCAGACACCCGGTGCGTCTGCCGAAGGGACTGGGCACAGGGAGGTTTCTTTGCGTTTCTGGTGAAACTGTCGAGTGAGGCAATCATCGCTTGCCGTGCACTGGAGTTCCATAATAGAATCGAATTTTATGTGTACTACTCATTTAAATCTATTAAATCTACTAAAATTAATTTTTGCTGTATGTTATAACCATGCTATGCAGCCAGGGTTGGGCAGTATTTAAATACTTCTATTTGAAATACATATTTTAAATACATTTTGTATTTTAAAAACTGTACTTTTGAGTTTTTGGACATCTATTTTAGAGATGTATTTAAATACATAATAGGTATATTTAAAAATATACTTAAAATACTTTAAATAGAGGTGAAGAAGATAATGATTCTTTATGTTTCTGCTAGTGGATAGACCTCATTGAAACAAAAATAAAAGCTCCTTTCAGCTGATGAACTTAAATTATCTTCATTTTAAATGATGTAAATAATTAAAAATGCCTCAGTAAATAAAGCGTTTATTCCTTATAACACTGATTTATGTTCATCAGCATCAATTCAACAACTGTTTTCCTTTGCGAGTTTTATACATTTGCCAACTAGGAGTTTATTGTCAGAAGATTTCTTTGAAAAACTAGTCGTTAAAAGGAAATTTTGCTTATTTGAGTGATACATATTTTTTATATCTTTTATTGTTGGTGTGAAAGTAGGCCTATAAGTCAAAGTGCTTAATAGTTGAATGTATTTAGTTACTGTTCAGAAATTTAAGACAAAAAATTAGTCATTTATTGTAAATGACAATTACAATATATTTTTGCAATAAAAAAGTATAATGCAAAAATATTTACTGTATTTTTAGTATTTGAAGTATTTTAAATACATATATATTTAGCCATTCAAAACTGCATGTATTTTGAGTATGTATTTTAATACTTATTTACAAAGTATTTGATGAAGTATTTAGTAAATACCAAATTTAAAGTATTTGGCCCATCCCTTTATGCAGCTATGTAGTAGATTGTTATGGGAATAATGAGAATGAACACTGAAATACAAAATAAATTTGTCAACTGTACAAATCTCCACTTCGGAGCAATGTCATATGTTGGTAATTCCCCTCCCTCCATGCCCTCACTCTTTACACCTTACTCCCTATTTCTCCTCACCTTGCCGCATCAGTGATGTGGTTCTTTCCCACCTGCCAGTCCACACCCACAGTCACATTGGTGATGCGCACTAGTCTGGTTTGAGATTTACAGTGCCCAATAATGTAACTGTATTTTAACTATTATTACATTTCAAAATATTCCAGGGGTTAAATGGCAATATTTAATTCTGAAATTTCTGTGTACATTCCTACTCTCATTTGGTTCTCAGTGCAAAAGGTTGCAACTGCAAGGCTCATATGTATGTTTCCAAACATGAATGTCTGCATGTGGAGGTTCATTTCCCTTGTGAGCATGAATCCCTTGTGAGCATTCCCTTGTGAGCATCAATCCATTTCCCGTGTGAGCATGTGGGATCCAGACAGCCATTACTTTCAATGTTAGCCATTACTATCTCCATTGTTTACCTGGAGATGATGATACTTCATAATAATCCAACGAGATTATACTTGTCTTCTCTCTGAATTGAGGTATAAATTAGTATTGCAAATTCCTCCTTGTTGAAAAAAGTGCCAAGTTGCTAAGTTTGCTGAGTTTTAGCTGTCTACATTTAAATGTAAATTTTAATATTGTTTCTTTAGATTCTTAAATATTACATTATTCAGCAAAATAATGATAGATCTCATACAGAACAGAGTGTATTATTTGCATTTATTTGATTTATTTTGTCAAAGAACAGAAAAGACTATACCCATAGTTGTAGTATCAAAAAATAGATTCATAATTATTAACAAATGATGTTATAAAAAGATCATATACTTATCTTTTATATTGATGTGTTGATCTCCTGTCGATATTAGTTCTCTATCATCAAATAATTATCCTTTATTCCCATTAAAAGAACATATTTATTCGTAATCAATCGGAGTACATTTCTCTCATCGCATTCCCTTTGTCTCCATACATCAACAACTCCATGGTTACCCATGTTACACGATACTATGGCATGGCTACATGGTACAACAATAAAACTAATAAGAGTATTAATATTTAAAATTCTAAAAAAACTTGTAATTCATTAAAGAAACAAACAAATAGCAAATTTGTTGTCAAGATAGCTAGAGAGTAAAAGCTGGACAAGTCACTTCTAATCAGTGAAGTTTGTTGGTCTTCACCTAATTTTTCAACCAAACTTTAAGTATGAATGGAAATAAAATTGAGGGCGACAAGCGGAGAAACAGTATTTTTGCAATATCATGTATCATCATTAGGGAGTTGATTTCTATGATTTTGCATATTTTTGTCTGTTTCATGGCATAGCTAAGTGAAATTTTTGGCATTTCGTTAGAACTGGATGCTACTTAGATTAACATGTTAGTGTATATTTGGCCGATTTTTCCTGTTGGTGCATATTTGTGTAATTATAGGCGCAAATTTTGCATATTTCATTAAAATAGTGACTTTTCTCTAATGTTTCAACTTATCATACGATGTATTTATTTGTGAGCGTTCATCAACTACAAAGTGCATGTCACAATTTGCATTTTTTTGTTTTCGTTTTCTACAGATGATAAAATACTTGTGCAAATGTAGGATATTTCTTCATAACATATTTTTTAAGCCAGTCAGCAGAAATACAACAAGACATAAAACGTACTTCACTAAGGAGAATATTACTTCAATTATTTCTTCCATGAAGTAAGGTAAATTACATGTTTTGTGTTTGCACAAAAGTCGATGGTCACAGGGAAAAACTTGGTAAGTCTTGAAAAGTGAATTTTTCAGGAGATCACTTCTAAAGTTCAACAGTTCTTGAAAAATCAGTTAATGAAACAACAGAAATTCTACTTGGCTCAAAAATTGTAATTTCCACTATTGGTATGCAAATTACCTTATTTTGTACCATTGACTCATCAAGTTTTTCACCTGTTAACTTATCATTCTTGATGTACTGGGATAGGTGATGATGGAATAAAAATAAGAAACAAAGTTTCAGATAATTGAATTTTGTTCCTATTAAGCATACAATTTGCAACTAACAATTAAAGGAATGAAATAAATTGAAAAACATACATGTTTTACAAAATAAATCTTTTTTTGAAAAAACACAATTGAAAATACACTCATAAAAATGCTTTCAGAAAATATTCAAGTTGTCACAAATTAAGTTATTTTAATTATTCTCATCTGGATCGATTTCCTCTGAATCTGGGTCAGCTGGTTCTGAAGTGTCAGTTTTTAATGATTTTTAAAAAGTATGAAAGGAGCTGTCAATAAGAAGAAATAAATCGATCAGATCTTTTCATTGGCTTCTCTTAATATGACAAAATTGTCATTCAGAAGAGGCAGCTCTTGAAAATTCGAGTGTCTTCCCTTTTTTTTAAAATGAATATTACTAAATTGTTCACAATTGTTCTAAATCATGTTTAAAATACAATCGCCCATTTGATTTTCAAACTGAAGCCACTGAATTGGCACGCAAAGAAATTTTTACCCAGTCTCGTCAACTTTTTAATCTAAAAGGGCCTCCAATTTTTGCCAGAGAAGTCAGGTAGCTTTATCATTGAATTTCTTTATACAACGCATACATATTTGAAATATTTAAGTCAGATGATAAACATTTTTATGAACTCTGAGCACAGCAGAAGTGACTTTCATAAAATGGAAATGAATCTGTGTGATCATTAACAGCTTGCATTTGTGCAAGGGAATATTTATTTGAAGGAGGGTCAAGATCTCAACAGTCCGGAGGAATGATTCCTAACAAGGATAGTATCACTTACTACTATATCATCAAAACCATTAGTTTCTCCTTGTGATTTTACAAAACAACCCATACAAATGGAAACATTCTGACTTTTTATTACTAATATGTACAGGAGAAAGATCTAGCATCATATGAATTCATTTTATGAGTTTTCTTAGGCTTCATCAAAATAAGAGAAGATACTTATTTTGCTCTTTTATCTTAAACATTGTAATCAGTCTTGTTCAGTAATGCGTTCTGCACATTTCATAGTGAATTGCCTATTTGATACATGAATTGCCTATTTTTGAAAGTCTGTGTATATGTGATTACTTAGCTAAGTTGAAGTGCCTTGTTTTTATAATTGCATGCGCAAACTGGATAAGTGAACTTGTTCAATATTGATTACGCCACTGTTTGTGCAAAAATAGGCGTGTTTACTTATCAAAATTGATTCACATAATTACTTATTTAGTTTCATCATCATCAACAGCTCAATGCTCATCTTCAGAACGTACAAGTAGCAGTGATTATTCTGAATCACTTAAATGGAAGATTATGTGGATCCTGCATTTTCTCGTTCCTTTTACATTTAAAAAAAAAAATTTCCCATCATAGGCATCAAATTTCTCTCGATTTTGGTGTCTAGATGGAAATCTGAAAAATTGAACATGTGTTTCAGATGATTATAAATGGATCATGTCTGAAGAAACAAAACCCAACAACTTAAAGGAGGCTCCTGACAGACATTCAGAGACATTGCTCACAAGAAACATTTCCATGATTGGTACATGCTTCATGCTTCTGATAATTGATATGGACAATATTAATTTTTAGCTCATTACCTGAAGATCTTATGTTCTTTTATGTGGTATGTACTCATGTAGTATCTAAAGATTTTATTAATAATAAACAATAACAACAATGACTACATCAACCACAAACAACAACCACAACAATAACAACAACCACAACCACAATAAAAACAACAATAATAATATTAATGAGCTTTTAAAAGACACAGGTTGGACATCAAGGATTTCCCAGACTTGAAGGAATGAAATGGTCTCCAAAATCAAGTTCTGGAAGCATGAGTGGAAGCACTAGTACAGTTGAAACATCTCCAAAGGAGCAATTGGCCACAAGAACTCAGTGTACAGACCATGGACAATTGGGCAATAGGAAAAAGCCTTCTATGCAGCTCTACACCCCTCCAAAAATGAGGCAACGTTCTGCTTGCACACAACCAGACCCTTCTGGACCAAGTGAGACAAAAGTGCCAAAGGTTATTGATATGGATACCGCAATGACTTAAAATCTTGAAAGTAATTCAAACAATTTGAATTACTTCTAGCGACTCCAATATGTGACTCCAATATTTCATCCCAAAATATGAATGAAAATATGATGATATGAAAGAGGAGTCATTAGATTTAGGTAAATTCCCATAATTTTATTAATGCTTTATGAATATTGTTTGTTGTATATATTTATATTGTTTGCTGTTCAATATTTTTTTTATTTTATTAAAATAATGATTACATACTTCCTGGGTAATGAATTAAATAGGAAACAAAAATGTATATATTATGTTATAAAGTACAAATTTGCTTATAAGAGAATCTCACTTAATAGAGATATTTAGCCATCCCAAGTCTCATTTTCTATGTTATGTAGTCACAATATGTAAGTTAGTTTTCATCTTGTAAAAGAGACCTGCCTACAAGTTTCCCGTCTATAGAGGGCAGATAATTGCTTTCAGAGGAGTTTTTTCTTACTGGTAAGAGACAGAAGCAGAGAAGACAAATTTTTCCACTCAGCAAGCAGATTGTTTCACATCTAAGTGTTTCACACTAAGATGCTTAAGTCTTAAGCATTCTGATACAGTGCGTAAGAATGGAAGCCATTCATGAAAAAATATATTTATGTTTTTCTGGAACTGCTGAAAGTTTTAGCCTAAAACATGCCTACTCTTGACAAGAGCTCATTGACCCTTTATTCCTCATCAAATTCAAGCAAGAGATAACAATGTGAGCTGTGGTGTATTTGAAAAATTGCAAGGCTCATAACTCTAATGCTATGTGTACATTGTATTGTGATTTTCACCATTGCATTGAGTGTAAAAGTTCTCTGTTTGGTTTAGAGGTGACATTTCAATTTAGATTTTTTTTTGTATCCAATAATCATGAATTCTAAAAGGATATTAATGACAATATTGTCAGAAAAACTGGACATCACACATTGGATTGAGAATAATAGAAACATAAGTTACTCTTAGTTACATCAACTTATAGTAACTTATGTACATGTCACATTTAAGTCCCCACCTGTAAAAGACAAAATATACTTTTTTGTATCTTGGTACTACAGAGCATCCAAATAGTCTATTGTTGCATTTGTTTAATGTCATTCTAGCGTAAGGAAGTTGTTAATTTTTGGAAGGCATGGACATAATTGTCATTTCAAATCAACACTGAAACATAGTTTCCATTTATTATCACGTTTATTTATTTATAAGAATTTTAATATTTTATTTAATTATATCAAAGGAAGCAATTGTAATAAAAGGAGCTGAAAACAAAATACATCATATCACCTAGGCGGATATCTCTCTTTATAGTAATGTATTATTCAATACAGAAAAATAATTAATTTTTTAGATTGTTTAATGCATGAGGAAATGAGGCCCCTAATTCTTGAGCATTAATATTTTTTTAATAATCAAGTGCCATGCATTTTTTTTTCACAAAATGCCTGTTGACAAGTGCCAAAAATATTTAAATAAAATATCTTCAGCATACACATATGCCCAAAAAGATATCTTTTAGTTTTGATTTTTTTATAAAGACAAAAATGACTCACTGATGTAATTCTATTTGTAATGAAATAAAATTCTTAGCTAGAGATTAATATTTGCTAATTTATTAGAGAAATATTTGTTACCAATATTTGTTACAAAATGAATTTTTATTTACATAATTGTCATGAATAAAACACATTTATTTTTGTCTTTATTGCGTTTTATCTCCGAATAAAGAACTCACCATGGTGGGATTGAGTCCTATTTTAGAGGGGTATGAAGCTGGAGGAAGATGGTAAAGGAAGTTAGTATTCAGAGAATGATAAATAAAACAAGAATAATTGTTAACTGGTGTGTCTCAGATGATGTTCATTTCTTATAATTTTATTGTTCTGACACCTGCTGTTTAATAATGGTGCATTTCAGTTAAGCCGAGCAATACCAAAGGAATGGGGGTTAAAGGCCTAGGGATATATTTTATAGGTTTCAGTTTTATTGGTAAGTCGATAATCCTATGACGAGAGTTTTGCTTAGAATATGTTCTAATCAATCTCAAGTTTTCCTTACAATTCATGTAATAATTATCTCTAGACTGAGAGACAGAAAAATATGTGACTGGTATGAAGCAAGGTCTTTTCTGTGCCGGAATTCATTGCAGTTCTTGTGCTTGAAATGTTAGTCCAATTTTTTGAGCATATTCAAAGGTAGATGTCATTAGTATTTTTTATTTATTCTGTGATCCTGTTTGTTTCTGTTAGCATTAGAGTTTGATCATCAGCATGTTGAAAGAATGTAAGAATTGGGACGATTCAATTCAATAATGCTAAAAATCTGAGTATCCAGAAACTCTCAGGTGAAATGTTTGAAACATCAATAGAACTTTAATTTTTTTTAAAATAGTATGCTATACTACTGTGTTATGAAAATACATTTGAGTGACATAAAAATGTAATACATTTTTAAGTTGATCACAAATATCGCTGCAAGAAGTCGAACTTTCTGGAAATATAGGTCTTGGAAATGAATCAAATTTTCTTTGCATAAAAGAAGAAAAAAATTGTATTAACAGATAAGTCCATTAATAAATTTACAGAGATAGCAAATACTTCAATACTCATTTGTCATGAATGGCTTCATTTAAACTTTGGGACTGCTGGGGTTAATTTTTTGTCACCCATTTTATTGTTTTAAGAATAGAACTCAGTAGAAGTATGTAATTAGAAGATAGTCTTAGTTCATTTGCACGGCTCATTTCTTGTCACATCATGCACATGAACATTTTCAAAATTCAAATTTAACATAATTTTGATTTTTGAAATGTGCAGTAATGCTAGGTTAATATAAAGACATTTCAGAATTCAATATCTTTTGTTCTATAATAAGAAAAAATTATTAAAACAATAAATGAACATACTTTTGGAAGGCTTTGTCAAAAAAAACATAAACAAATGATTGCTTATCAAGAAATGTACTCTTAATAATTTTGATATGTGACAGATGTGACAAGGGTAAATAGGCAGTTTTGAAGTGCTTATTTGTTTTTTATGTAAAGCTGTATTATCTAACATGTTTAAGAAAATATTTTGTATTGAAGTTTGAAGTAAAAATGTTTTCAGTGTTGGTCTTGTTTT
>JAHLJT010008446.1:20278169-20300669 GCA_031308135.1 Acheta domesticus
TTTTATTTTCTTGAAGATGTCGCTTATCATTGGATCAAAATGAAGCACGTGTAGGAAATTTTTCATCATTCATTAGCATTAGCATTTGACATTCAGTGTATTATTTACTTTCAAAATTACCTTCGTATGAAGTTCGTGGTGTTGCTGATTGGTTATGTTCAACATAAAACAACGATATCAGAAAACAAATATCGTACTGGAAAGATGGGAGATTATATATACACTTTTCCGATTCAGTGTCAATTAACAATGGGGGACCTGCAGGATTCTATTTTTTGGCCCCATTCTGCTCCTAGTAGACATAAATGATATATCCTCGTCGGTTTGAAACGACACAACCGTTCTCTTAGCGAATGATACAAATATTCTCTGCATAAGGAAACTGTCAATAGTATTAATACCAGATTTTCAAATTGGTTCCATCATAGCAAATTAATAGTATTCAAAGGAAAAAACGTTTCAATGCATTTTTTCTATTTCAAATAACAATTGCAGACTTTGTTGAAATGAAGTTTCAATTGACCGATGATAAAGTAACTAAATTTGTAAGTGAAATCTAAAATGGAACGTCCATTTCAATGAATTGAACACAAAATTATGTTCATTATGCTTCTGAATTTCTTTTCAAATTAAGTCATCCTTTATAGTGCTCGTATATTCCCGATTGTACATTCCCTCCTGAGATATGGCAAAACATTTTGGAAAGAACATCCTATAGATCCCAGACGTTTTTATTAAAGAAAGGAATTGTACGAATAATATGCAAATACCCCCAACGTGATTCTCGTAAGCCTCTATTTATTCGTCTAGGAATTTTACAATTGCCGTGTCTCTACATTTACAAATCAGGGATTTTTTAAAAAATAAGCTAATGAATGGTGGGAAATTATTTCAGCGAATACAGATGTATATAATACTGGACGTATTATTTATCAGGTATCTGTATCCAAAGTTCACTACAAAAATTTACATACAACATGAAAATTTCAAGTTACGTAGAAATCACAAGATGCCATTAATCTATTTCCCCTTAAGTTTTCACTTTTCATCTTAAGCAATATCAGCAACTGTAGATACCTTTTATAAAGAAATATGAAAACAATAAATGTGCTTATTATAAGTTGTATATGTGAAGAGATTTCAAATCCTAATAAGATTTTAAATGCATAGTTCAGTTACAAGAATTTTCTTTCCACAGGACCGACTACCAAGAGCTCTGATATAAACCGAAGACTATTGAAGAATTTGAATGTCACGAGTACTGAAAAGTCTAGCCAAGAAGCAATTATCTATATGTTCATTTCCTGAGTCTGGTATTCAACGAAGAAAGTATTGATGCTATTAATATTAACTTACAATATGTAGCAATATAAAGTAATTTCAATTTGTTTGTACATTCCTCAAATTTACCTATAAAAAGTATCTGAATATATTTCTGTAAGTAAATAAATGTAATGATTCAATGATTCCACATAGTTTATTATTGGGATTTTGTAAGTTATTTCAAGATTGAAAAACTTTCAGTGCTTCATGGATAAGGATCTTCAATAACGAAATGATGAACAAATGAAATCGAAAAGCAAGGCTGAATAAACTTTCATACGAATGGCCCTTTTCAGAAATAACATACGTCACTGAAAAATTTTCAGTACGAACAAAAAACTTTCAAATGCGGCACAAACATTGTGTCAATTGTTTTACAAGTTGTTTCGCATATTATATAGAATTATTGTCTTATTTAGGAAAGACTTAAATTCCATTTCTTATTTTTTCTGACTATCTTTACCTTGTTTCTTAAATGAAACATACTAGAACAAAAACCTATTCTCATTCATTAAATGCTTCTTTATCTGAAAAATATTTTAGCAAACATGACGTTCATATCAATGACTAGAATGTTACACGTGTATGAAAACACCTTAATTATAAAAAATTGTTACATTTAACTAATCATTTCCGTAATTAATGATTCACGCACTGCCTAGATTTGTAATTCAGTGCAGAACGCACTTTCTTCCTCGTGGAGATATGCTAGTACTCTACGAACTTGATGACGTCATTAATCAATTTTTACATTCATGCACTTACTTCTTAAGAAGAGGAACTTATGTAATTGTGCCATGGAATACGGCGAATTTTCGGCAGAAAAATTATTGCCGGGACCTGGTAAAGCAAAAGCGGATAAATCCTGTTTCTTATACACATTAAATTACTTCCTCTAAACATGTGGTGTAACCAGAATCCATGTTTTGAGGGGCCTTGATACCGATTTGAGGGTAAAACGTCTGTCTGTCTGTCTGTCTGTCTGTCTGACCGTCTGTTGTCAACACTAGCGTCTAAAGCGTTCAGTCAATTTTCTCCAAAATTGATATTCCTCGATTGATCTGATCTAACTCGAGGTTTTGCGAGTTTCAACAGGATATTTTGAATTTTGAAGGTACTTACATAACGGGTCAAAACGGAAACGCGGACTAATATGACCATCTATACTGGGTGATTTTCATTTTTACTTCCACAGCCATATAAAGACATTTGAAAGTTTTTGAAGCTGGACATTGAGGTACTTAGAAATTCCACAGGAAAATTTCGCCATCTCACTGGGTTTTGAGGCCCCATTTTTTCATGATATACGAAGAATATGGCAGAGTCATCCTCAGGTAATGGACACAAGAATTTGCTGTCGGCGCAAGTTTTTGGAGTGGTATTGTAGGAAAGTTCAAATTTTTGCGTTAATGCACACAGTAATTACACCGTCCTGTAAACTTACAATCGATTGTCTGTTTGAACTCCAAAGAGAAGCCGTTTCTCCGCTTTAATGAAGAAAGAATACCAGTCACTCACTTATGTTGTATCTGCATTCATTTCTGTTATGTCCACCAAAATATCATAGTTTAGAGCAAATTAACAATTGTTTATTTGCAATCCCGGTACAACATCCATACAATTTCACTTCACCAAACATGTTGAAATGGAAATCATCTCGGCGCGAAGCGCCTATCCGCCCGTGCTTCCCTCGCACGGTACTCCTGCGCGCTGTCTCCGCGCTCGCCATGCGCGACCTCTAACCCGTCTGGGCACTGACGCTGGCGGAGCGGGGCTGCTCTCCCGACTGCGGAATCTGGACTGTGGCGGCACTGCTCCCAAGGTGCCGGCTCGCTCCCTTTAAAAAGCCGCTGGTAGGCGACTCGCTCTCACATCTCGAGCCTGCTGGGCCGTATTCACGGTTTGCAACTGCCGCCGCCGATCGCCGACCGAGCGCGCTGCCTCGCCGCTCGCGCGCCAATTATAAACGTCATGCGCGACCTGACCAGCGCGACATGACAATTCCCATTACGTTCTCTTCAAAAACTACCTTTAGAACTGCGTTATATCTGTGTGAAACGATGAATATACATACAGAGAATATGATTGAACGAAGAAGTCAAATTGACCAAAAACCTGGACTTAAGTTGTTTCTGAAATAAACCATTCATATTAAAACACACTCCCGATATACATACCTAAACGTTATTTATTCGTAACGTTATTTACTGCGAACCTCGCATTTAAAAAGGGTCGAGAGGGAAACGAGCAGTATAGCAGCAATGTAGAAACGCTATTAGTAACGATAAAGGGGTACGGCGTGGTCGAGATTTAAGATTTCAAAATCTGTTATGAATAATAATTTCATAATGTCCTTTCATGAAAAATAATATATTTCGAAAAATATGAAAAGCGTCATAGAAGTATATTTACATCTAAATACGCTTTTTCCTTCTTAGAGCAGAATGAGCATTTTTTAAGTAAAAAATTATTATTATTATTATTGTTATTATTATTATTGTTATTGTTGTTATTATTAATGCGATGAAATATGTCAACTCCTTACTCCAATAACCACGCAAACGAAGAGGGAAAATTGATAGGGAACACAACTGAATGACCCATCATCAGCGGACTTGTCCTCTACCTTTTCAAGAACTGCCCGGCGAAGAGAACACACTGAGAGAATAAAATAATCTCGAGAAATGAATATAGATATAGTGATGTAGATTTTATTTTGTAAATCAGTGCCAGGACGAACTGCTCCTAGGATATACGCACCTATTCCATGCTGAATATAGCAGAGATCATCGAGAACTACTCATGAGCAGAATATAATTAACGGAAGGCATTTATCAATCACGGCTATTTACTCGAGATCGAATTAGGAAACATAAAAGAGAAGTAGGGTAACAGAAGTCCCGCACAGTTGGTTGCAAAAGGTTCTTGTGATATACGGTGTATGTCCAAAAATCAGACTCTTAGTGCAATGATGGAGAAATGGAGAACGAACATATGGATGAGTTCGGAAAATATGTGTGGCCTAAATTAAAACTCGAATGTTCTAAATAGATTTACTTACATCATTATGGTTTTGTCTAGCAATGAACCGTATGCCCAAACTTCTTAATGACAGCAAAATTGGGTACAAATTAATGAAAAGAAACAACTTACGCCTGTCTAATTTGTTGTATGTTCATGACCTCAAACTCTATGCAGAAAGCAGAGACAAATTACACGGTATAATTGAGATAGTGAAAGTGTTCAGTAAAGCTGTGAAGATGTTTTTTGGACTAGAAAAATGTGCCATAATAGACTTTGAAATGGACAAGACCGACATTTTTTTTTTAAATTTTGGGCCTCAAGAAAATGTGCGCAAATAATCTCTTCCCCCATACTGTCATATAGAGTTTTTACTGTTTTTTGACAAATAAATAAATAAACAATGAACCAATTATAGACATTAGCTTTAGTGCACTGGCACTGTTGTAAAACAAGAATCGAACATTTTACATAGTTACATGAGATGTTGGGCATAAGAAGTGAATTCCTTCTAGGTATTCATTTATTAAAACTTCATTGTTATAGCTGAAACAGAGATTACCTTAATCGTTTGTTGAGTTGTGAAAGAGACATGTGGGAGTAAACGTGTCACCGATTTTTACTACTGGTCCTTTAACCAGGAAAAAGTAACAAAACAGTGGATAAATACAATTGCAAAATTTAGCAAACATCTTCAAACAAGTGGTGTAGCTAGAATCCTTGTTTTTGTGGGTCCTTTATACCGCAAAATCGAATGACGGGCGAAACGTCTCTGTCCGTCCGTCTGTGAACAACGCTAGGGGCTAACAGTCAGGCGATTTTCTTCAAAATTGATATTCCCCAAATGATCTGAATGATGTTGTGGCCCCTTGAATTCGAAACCGATATTTTAGTTATGGGGGTGTTTTAATGAAGACCCTGGGACATTTTCAAAATTTTCAAAGAAATGCTTTCATAGTTTGATATTTATCTGATATTTGATATCTGATATTTATTTGTCAAAAAAACAGTAAAAACTGTATATGACGTGTGGGGAAAGAAATTTATCTGCGCACATTTCTTGAGGGCCAGAATTTTATAAAAAAAAACAAACGAAAAAATGCATTTAGAAAATAATTATTTTAGAAAATAAAGATATTTGAAAAATGTTTGTTCCCGAGTTATAGAAAATCAATTTCAACTGTAAATGAACTACAAGCAAAAGGAGTGCTCAACAAAACGTGCGCACAGTGAAGCTACATTTACATCCAGAAGCAAAACAAGGGGCCATCTCAGCATTTGCTCAATGGATCAGGGAAACTGGACAAAACCTGATCGAGATGGGGGTCATTGACCCGGAAGCTTGAAGTACATTACTTGTTACAGGCGTATTAAATTTTTTTTAAATGTATACAATGCAAACATAAACTAATTCATTATATATCTTTGTTTTGTTACATTAAACATTATTTTTCTTTTTCACGATCAGTATAGTCTCTAATTGTATAGAAACAGTTTTGCAGCAGAAAAGATTTTACTTTTAACTTAAATTTGTGTACCGACTTTAATTGTTTTATGTCATCTGGCAATTGCGTTGTAAAGTAACGTACATGTATTGTATGTTGATTTCTTGTACTGAGCTGTTGATACTGACACTTGATGCACGTGATTTCTACGGCGTGTGTTGTAATTATAAATATCAATATTGCATGAAAATATGTTCCCTCCGTTAAGTAGGTCATTTTTGACAAATATTACAGATTCGTAAATAAATAGACAGGCAATGGTAGGATTCCCAGCTCAATGAAAAGAGGCTCGCAGGAATCACGTGGAAGGCATTTTTTTCATTATTCGAATAATTTTCTTTTGCAATCTGAAGGTCTGAATACTACAGGATGAGCTTCCCCAGAATATTATGCCATATCTCAGGCGGGAATGCACATTTGCAAAATAAACGCAACGAGCTGCATGAAGGCTGACAGAATTTGAAAGAATTCTGAATGCATAGCATAATGAACTTAATTTAGTGTTTAATTCTGTTATATGTACATTCCATTTGAGGTTTGATTGAATTGAAAGACCTAAAAATGTTGTTGCCTCAACATCAGCTAATTGCATATGTTCATTTTCAATGGAACATGCGATTTCCGATTTGAGATGCAAAAAATGCATTGAAACAGTTTTTCTTTCGTTAACAATTAATTTGTTATTATTAAACCAATTTGAAACTTCTGAAATTGTACTATTTACTGCTTCTTTTTGCAAAGAACATTCGTGTCATCAGCAAACAGAACCGTTCTTCCATTTTTAATAGACGAGGGCATATCGTTTACATATAACAGAAAGAGAATAGGACCTAAGATCGAACCTTGCGGGACCCCATGCACAATTGGCAAAGAATTGGAAATATAAGTATGTAATGTCCTTTCCTGCCAGTATGGTATTTCTACTCTTTGAGTCCGATGTTTAAGGTAAGAAGTTATCCAATCTAGGGCAATACCACGAATTCCATACGAAGGTAATTTTGAGAGCAAGATCTTATGGTCAATAACGTCAAAAGCTTTCGAGAGATCTAAGAATATTCCAATGGGTACTTCATTTGGTCTATTGATGAAGCAACATCTTTGAGAAAAGAAAAAATGGCAGTTTCCGTAGATTTTGATTTTCTAAAACCGTGTTGTGAGTCTGAAAACGCTCTGTTTTTTCTGAGGAAATGTTTCCATTCGTAAGTAGAAAAGCCTTTCTAATATTTTTGAGAAAACTGACAAAAGAGAAATTGGCCGGTAATTTTGAATATCATTTTTGTTCCCTTTTTTAAAAGTGGCTTAATTTTTGATGTTTTGAAAATATCTGGAAATATTCCTGTACATAAAGAAGCATTGAAAATGTGAGTTAACGGATGTATAAAGCCAGGTGCACAAGTTTTTAATAAACAATCCGGAAATTCATCTAAACCAGATGAATATTTATTTTTTAGTTTACTGACTATTCTGAGGATTTCGTTGGGAGAAGTTTCGGGAATAAACATCGTATCTGAAATTTTTTGGGAAGTGTAAAATGTTGAATTTTGTGATTTTAGTCCCTTCGTGAGATCAGACGCAATTCTGGAAAAGTGTTTGTTGAAGAGATTGGCAACTTTTTCCGGATTACTCGTTTCTCTTTCATTATCCTTTAAAATAACATTCTCTACAAGGTATCGAGATGATGTGGTTGTATTTTTTACGATATCCCATATTACTTTAGTTTTGTTACTAGCGCTCAAAATGTCCTGACTATTTTTCATTATTTTGCCTGAACTATTACTTTTCTTAAAATTCTTTTATATTCTCGGAAGTATATATGGAAACCGGGTGATACGTTATGATGTTTAGAAATAAAGTAAAGCGTACGTTTGTTTTTACACGATGTTCTAATTCCTTGTGTGATCCAAGTATTACTTTTGCTTGAAATGTTTAATTTTCTCTTTTTAAGAGGAAAGCACGCGTTAAAATGAATTGAAAGCTTGGAGAAAAATAAATTATATTTTTCATTTGTGTCAACAGCGTTAATAACTTCGTCCCATGATTCCTTCATCAAGTAGTCCGTAAATAATTTTATATTAACTTTAGTGAATGTTCTGCACATGCGTGTATTATTTATCGTGTCAGTGTTTATGTTCCTAGTAATTGTAAGAATTTGTGCATCGTGGTCACTGTATCCTAGATTATTCGTTATTATTTCATAAGTAGTTGTGGTTTTGTTAATTATAATTTGATCTAATACTTTTTGTGATTTAAGCGTATTCCGTGTAGGTACATTCACTGTAATGTCTAAATTAAAAGAATGAAGTAAATTGAGAAACTTCTCTTTTTCGTGGGATTCGCTCAGAAAATCAATATTGAAATCTCCACATACAACAATGGATTTAAAAGAGAGTTTACTAATTTTGTTCAGAATTATCTCTAGATTTTCCAAGAAAGTGAAATAATCTGAAGCTCGCTTTGTTGGAGGTCTGTAAATGCAAAGTAAGATAATTTTGAGCGTAGTAAGATGTACTACTGTTGTTTCAAAAACTTTTTCAACTGCATATAAATTGAATTCTGACAAGAAGGTAGAATCAATATAATTTCTTATGTAAATGCACGAACCTCCGTAAGCAGGGCCCTTATTTGATTCCTTCGCTCTGCAATACGATCCTGCAAGGTAAAAGCTAGGAATTTGGAGTGTGTTTATATCATTTTGAGACAACCAATGTTCTGTAAAGCAAAAAACATCTATTTGTCTTAGATCACATTGTAATGCTGCCTCGATAAATTCAATTTT
The DNA here is from genome assembly GCA_031308135.1 of Acheta domesticus. Lineage (NCBI taxonomy): Eukaryota > Metazoa > Arthropoda > Insecta > Orthoptera > Gryllidae > Acheta > Acheta domesticus. Next base: position 20,286,795 of record JAHLJT010008446.1, read on the forward strand.
ATTTGAAAGAGATTGCACATTATGATGCATTATTCGAATCTTTTGCATGTACCTACACGGATGTTTTTCTGCGGCATCTGACTGTAGTTGCTATTTATTTATTTCATTTTTACCTCGAGTGCGTGGTCGAAGGAAGTATCGTGTCCCAGCAGTGACAAGAGGTGAGGAAGGAGGGGTGACAGATGTAGAGGAATGAATAGTGGGAGAGGTAATACACGGATTAGGTTCAGGGGATAATGTAATTGGGTCCAAAGGGGTCCCAGGGGATGGAAGAGAACTAGGAGATGTGGGAGGGGATGGGTCTTGGGCAGGACACTGCCAAGTTTGTGAAATGATGTGTTCTGCAAGCTCACTACCGAGTGCATGATTTCCGAGTTTTTGATTACATTTTGTTATTTGATAGTGAGAAGGACACTTAAGAGAATGTTGCATGTCTCAAATTCTGTGAAAATCCTGAAATTGCAATAATTCTTTTCAATTCAAAGATTTATGGGTCATTCCATATTAAATCAACACAGTCATTATACATCATGATTTCAGATTCAGATGAAATTTGACACATAGGTAGTATGAACAAGGAATAAGAAAAGTTCAAATTTTGAATAAAATATTTCCACCCGTTTGTGAAATACAGCCATGTAAAATTTTACAAAATTGGGTTCCCGAAAAGTTTGAAATTAATGTAGAACCTCTCCAAATTAAAATAGAGAGCTGGAACAGGTGTCATTTTTCAGATTTCTTTATGGCCTTTTATATGATATACAACTCAATAGAGGTTGGGTTAAAAAGTTTTTTCAAATTTGAATTTAAAATTTTGATTTTGAGTTTTTTTGAAAATGCTCATGTTCAAAAAATGAAAAAAAAACTAAAATAATCCGTATATGTTTCCAAACAGATAGTGGAAGTTTAAACATAGGACTGTAGTTGGTTCGTATGGTAATCTTTACTTAAAATGCACAATATTTACTTACTCTAGATTTTACTAGTTTAAAATGCATTTTATTTAAAGAAAAATTTAAAGAAAAATTTGGCGCGGTTTTTGAGAAAAAAATTTCGTAAATTTGAAACGTACTACATTACGCAAAAACGATTCGTTCTCCAGAAAATTCTACATAACTTTTTTAATAAGCTAATTTTGTACAACAGACTTTGTCTGAGGTAAAAATCTCCATCTACAATTTGATACTTTTAAAAATATTTTTTTGCAATTTTGAAAAAAAACAAGTAATTCCTGGTTTTAGGAATAAAACCATATTTTTTATCGTCCGTCATTACATCCCTGAAGAAAATTGAAAGAAAAAATTTGGAGCGGTTTTTGAGAAAATATTTTGTTGTAAATCTGAAGCGCAATTTACGCAAAAACTATTCGTTTTTTCAAAAAAAAAATGTACATGACCCTATTTAAAATGCTAATTTTGTACAACCGACTCTGTCTGAGGCAACAATCTCTATCTTCAATTTTGCAGTTTTGAAATTTTTTTGCAAATTGTTTTTTTGAAAAATTTGGGATATCAACGAAAGTGATATCTACATAATTCCCTTAAACGTCCTTCGCATTATTGAACAACAAAATTTAATCGAAAAATTTGGAGCCCGATTTTTGAAAATTTCCGACGGGTTTCATGTAAAGTTTTGGGTACTCCCCTCAATATTAAAATATCGGTTTCAAATTCCAGGAGCCGTGACATCAGTGATATCGATTGTGAAGCCCCCAAATAGTCCCCACATATTTGGAAAACTTATATTCTGGTGTGTTAATGCTCGAATCTACTGGGCGGACGGGAAACCAGCTTTATGAACTTTAACAAAACCATACGCACGAGAAGTTGTTAAAGTTCATAAAGCTGGTTTCCCAGTCCGCCCAGTAGTTTCGAGCTTTAACACACCAGAATATGTTTTCCAAATATGTGGGGACTATTCTCAAAATGATGGTCACTCCCTCGCCACTGGTTGTGAGATATACAGAAGAAGTAATTCCGAAGTTGAAGGATGTTCAGGTTGAATCGAATTTTTTCTTGTGTCTCTAGATAGCTCAAATGTTTCCATCTATTCCTCATGACCTAATTTATGAAGGTATAGAAGAGTTACTGCGTGAGAATGATTGTCATCAAATACCCATATCTAAGATTATGACATCGGTTAGAATTATTCTCCATCATATGCACTTTCAGGCCGATGGAAAGGTTTTGACGCAGCTTAGTTGCTGCCTTATAGGTGGCACGACTAGTGCACTTTTTGCAGAAGTTGTGATGCGGAAATTAGAGCAGTATTTTTTGCAAAATGTTCGTTGTAAGTTATATGCGAGATATGTGGATGACACACTGTTGGTCATAAACAAACAAGATAAGTATCATATCCTGAACGAATTCAATGCTTACCACCGTGACATTAAGTTTATTGTAGAGGAAGAGAGGGAAGGTACTATTAACTTCCTAGATTTGACCATATACAGATTTCATGACAGGTTGATTACCAATTGGTACACCAAGTCGGTATGCTCTGGCACATTATTAAACTTTCATTCTTGCCACCCTTTAAAAATGAAGACTACCTTAATTGTTAATACCTTGAATAAGGTATTAAACATTTCTGATCGAAAGTTCTGGTGTGCCCATTTGTTTAAGATGTTCGTTCTCTTTGTTAGGAACGATTGATTACCCGGTTAATCTGATTTCGAGGGTTGTTTGTAAGTGGTCGTCTCAAATCTGCAACAATGGTTTTGATTCAAATGGTGCCAAATCCATGGTCTTACCGTACATACACCGAAGATGTTCGGAACAGAATTAATAATAAGAAAATCTTCATAACCCATAAGAAAGACATCATCCCGCCATTGCAAAAGGCAGGGTTGGTTTACAAGTTCAATTGCATGCAGTGTCCGTACGTATATATAGGACAAACTCCACGCATGCTAAAAGATAGAATGAGGGAACACAGGAACAACATCAATCAGGCATCCTACCAGTACAACTCTCTAACCAAGCATCGGATACAAACTTACCACCGCATAGATTTCGATAATTCGGCTGTTCGTGCCCAGATTAACAACTATTATAGTAGGCTGTGTCTTGAAACTTTGAATATAAAGACACATAGGACTATGAATGCCAGAACACAAAAGAATGCGTTTACCAATTGCTATGACAATGCACTGGTCAACCTGCAACAATAGCTCCTTGTTACATTAAACATACGTCCTGCTTTCCATCCTTCCTTTTATCCCCTCCCCCCCATCCCCTCCCGGGACTGTTGACCGGTTCCCGTCACTCCCACCGTGCCAGACTCAGTAACACTACCCCACGCCGAGCTCATTCAATAACTTTTATTTGAGGTACGATTTAGTTTAGATAGTATTGTAATGCTTTTTGAATTTCCTTCTTTTATTTCATGGATAGTGTTTTGAGATAATAATTTTATATGTCGACGACGTCCTTAACGTTCAGTGGTGGGTGATGTAAATATTTTATTTGTATTTTAATGTTATCTTTGTTCTAAGATCAGAGTTTTTATTTGAATTTGCTTTAATTTTGTAGACAATGTAAACGACCGACAACTTTTAACAAGTAGTCGCGAGTGATGTTTCCAATCTGAATGATGCCAAACCTGAATCTTAAATGTAATTAGTGATGTTTTAAACATGTAAGTGTATCAAGTTTTAAGATAATTTATGTTTCAAGCGTAAGAAAATTAGTATCTTGTATTTGTGGTGTTTTATGATATATTGGTTTTTTGATTATACAATTTTAAATATATTATTTCAGTGGCTGAAGATGGAGAAAATGTAGGTCTCCGAAACGTTACAATTTTACTACTGATTTAAATAAAAGGTGATTGTCAATAAATACTCCTTGGATCTTCCTTTTCTGTTATTGTATTCAATAAGTCTTCTGATTATGACAATACCTATATAATATCAGCTGCTGAAATTTGTTAACCCACTGATTACGTTGTTTGCGATTGAAATATGCGTAAATGTGTCTGTTTCGATTCTTAAAATTAAAATATTAGTTATTATTTTTTTATTTTCTCTCGCTTTTTCCAAACAAATCTGGCTTTTTAATAAGATTTGTTAAAAATCACGACTTAGACGAAAAATAATTTGGCAACACTGCTCAGAAAATACGTTCGTCACTATGTAGTTTTATGCATGACATAATATATTTCTTAGTTTAACAATCATTTTAGGTTTTTTTTGTAAATTAAAATTTTTGATAATTCGCTTTTTTCCATTTGCTTTGGTCTTGAAATTAAGGATAGTCGGAACTGAAGCACAGTTATATTGGCAATTTCACTTACATAGTTTTTCGAATTCTCTGCTACGGAGTTTATCCCACATGGTTGTCTCATTCAAACCCACAGGTAAAGTAAGTATTTAAGAAGTGTGCTTTAACTTAATAGATTTTATTGTGGTTGATATATGTTTTTCTATTTTTATGTAGAACGATCTGTTTTACTGACAGAAAAAATTAGAAGAAGCAAAAAGTGACCATAATATTCAATATGGCGTCAATACTGGATTTACCAATTGAAATGTTGGAAAATATATTTTACAATCTCCCTCCAAGGGACTTGTTGAGTCTTCAAATGACTTGCCATTCCATTGACCAGGTATGTCACAACGTCAACAGAAAAATAGTGAAACATATTGGGAAACAGCTGAACCTTATAAAGTTCGATGATTCACGTTTCAATCCTTACGATAAAGAAGAATATATGCAAATAGAACTTGGTGTATATTTAGATTACTTTAAAATCCACCTGGGAAGAAGAATATGCCGATTTGGACTCGATAACTTTGTACCGTGGAGTCTAATTGAAAAAATGTATGAACTTACACGTTTGCTGAAGGTAAAGACGGTTACGAGAGAATTAGTTCTGCAGGTTAAAAACAAGGTGGTTGAAATCAGAGAAATGGCAGACAGGTTTCATATAATTGCGTCATCTCAAACATAAGAAAGAAGAAAAAATATAAAGGAGTTCAAAATTACATAAAGTTGAAAGAAAAAAATATAAACAGTTATCAAGTAATATGCACACGTTATGGAAAGAATTACACATGGAGAACAAGAAAATAAATCAGCAAATACCAAATGTTTTTGAAAGATGATTATTGATTGATATTTAGTTCAGTTTGTTGAAATGAAAATGATTTGTTCAATATAAATCATATTCCAATTCTATGTATTCTGTTAACTATTTCTTTATATGGTAAAACTTTGATTAAATAATCATTTCCTCTTTATATACTATTTTATTTATACCTGCAAACTGATATTAGAAACTGGGATTTGATGTAGTGGAATACGAATCCTGACACTTGGAATAAACTACTCCTCCTACAGCTTCCTTTTAAAGTAATGCTAAAACAGCATCAAGCCTGTAGGATTATTTATAACATTTGCAATATTAGAATATTCAGAGAGATTCAACGAAAATGAAACCTAAATGTGAATATTAGCTTTTAAGGGGGAATGTAGGCGGAATATGGAGCAAAAAATTGATTTTTAATTTTTATTCTTATATTATTCTTTATAGTTTTTAGTATATTCACCCAAAGCTCTGAATCAATCAGATCTGCAGTAAGACCTTCAAAATTTAAATACCATCTCGGCAGGCGGCCACGTTAGAAGGCGTGGTCATGGGGCTGTTTGACAGGCATACATCTGCTAGTTTAGAAGGCTGTGGTCATTTCCCGCGTTGCAAACATTTTGAGGCGTTCTTTTCTGGTGAACCCAATTTTACAGTGTGGCAGTGTTGCACCTAATAATGACACGAATTCAATAATTAGTACTTAAAAAGTACTTAAAAATTTCCTTACAATTATTTGTTTACTTGTATTTCAGGGGCAGTTCTCCAAAATTCCAAATGTTCTACGTGATTTGGTTTTCAAGAAAAGTGCACTTTGTAAAGTTAATTATTAAAATTTTCAAATGTTTATATTATAAACAATTTCTATTTTTTACAAAAAGTAATAAGAAATATGTTTTACATATATTTCCTAACACCATAAAATTTCCGCCTACTTCCCCCTTCCGTCTTTTGCTGTATCAGGAAAAAAATTACAGCCGAATTTGACCAAACATATTATATATTGCATTACTTACAAGCAGAAATTCGTTATTTTAAAAAATGTAAATAATCTTTCTTAAAGTTTTATTTTTTAGAAGAGAATTTATTCAAGAGAAACATTAATCCTTTATTAATACCCCTAAGGAAGAGGTAAAATTAACATAATTTGATTTGTAATGTATAGTGATAAAAATTGTAAAATGTTATATTCTTCCTTGAAAGAAAAGCAGGTTTCTTAAAAGATATTCATGAGTAATTTTAATATTGGAAAGCAATTTATTTTACTCTGTCTGTAGTAATTGCAGAGTATTTATTGTAGTACTTGGTTTTGCTGTTTGGAATACAGATTAACTGGGATTTCTGAAATCTAGGGGATTTAAGGTCGACGAAATAAGTTGCTGAATACGGTGGGGACACCATTTTTAGCATCTTAAATTAATGACAAAGGCTGTGATACAAATGTCTATTCTTTCATGGTTAATATTTTCCGCTATTTATAACACTCGGTGATCGTATTTTTTATGTCATAAATGAAGCGAATATTTTGAGCTCTTTGAAAAGTTTGTGCGAGTGAATTTTTAGAATTGTTGTACACAATGTCTCCGAAGTCGACATGGCGACACAATTAGGTTTTAACTAACATTTCATTCGTATTTGTAGGGTGATATTTATTTAAGGGATTACAAAGATGCATAAACTTCGAGACAGACATTACGGACTTGATATTCGGAGCTAGGTTGATCTTCAACTATTAAGCTCGATCAGGTTTTTGTCCAGTTTCCTGGATCCATTGAGCAAATGTTGAGATGGCCCGTTGTTTTGCTTCTGGACGTATATGTAGCTTCACTATGCGCACTTTTTGTTGAGCACTCCTTTTGCTTTTTGTGGTAGAAGTAGAGCTAAGGGTGAGTTACTACTTTGTTAGCAATGCAGAAAAATCGCATCTGCATTTCGTTTACCGTTGCAAGTATATTTTCTATAACTCGGGATAAAATATCTACTTTTTCAAATGTTGCTAACCTCCCGCATTTTTAAATTTTATTACTATATCTTTTTTATATTTTATTCGTCTTTCAACCATCGTATTTATAATTAAAACGTTGGGAAGGGATTGTGGAACTTAAGAATACGTGCGCAAATAATCGTCTCCGCCCATACGTCATACACGGTTTTTTTGACCAAATAAATCAAAAGAATCAAAGCGTACCGTTTTTTCTTCAGTTTCAACATTTTCTAATTAATACATCAGGAATAGACGTTTCTTACGTATTTGGGAAGAGCCAATTATGATGGTTTGTTATTTTGAAGAATTTAAATTGATGCCGTTTCTCATTGACCATTTGACTAAAGATGCGAGCTCTTCATTTAATTAATTTATTACCATTTCTACCCGTGACGGTTTCCCGGCGATATAAATTTGTAAGTCTTCCGCATACATATAACTACGTTCTCTGAGTACACTTCATAGGTCATTCACGTAAATTAAGACGAACAGCGGTCCTATCACGAATTCCTTAAGTACTCCCCGAACGCCAGGTTTTGGATTTCAGTGGAGATCGTCAACTCCGGCAGTTTGTTGCCTATTGTTGAGATAGCTTGCAATCTAAGAGATGGTGCAATCAGAGAAACTTAGAATTTTTGCATATAGCTATTAGGACGTCGTAAGCTACAGAGTCGAACGCTTTATTAAAACCTGAAAGAGTTAATACAGGTATGAGGCTATTATCTAGCGCTTTTCTTAGGACCTTCTTACTGACTTACTTTCAATAAAGCTGCCTGTGTGCTTCTGCCCTACAGTCAGATTGAAGCTTGTTGAACAGATCCGAATCTGTTAAGTGGGTTTTGAATTTGATTTCTGGACTACCTATTTCAGAACGTTTGACACTCGGCATTGCACTAATTGTGAGATTATTGCACGACGCCGTGAATTGTGAAAATATGTCCTTTCGGCGACCAAAGAAGTTATCTGGGAATGAGAATCATTCATAACCGAAAACCTAGTTCAGACTAAAGAGAATAGAAAACTAAGTTCTGCGAGGTCTGTGCCATTCTATTGCACCAAAAGGTTATTTATTTCCCTGTTCCGTATTACACATGTGGACAAATGTTTTTAAATAATTTGGTGCGTTTTTGAGAATTTTTTCGTAAATTTCAATTGCCAATTTAATTTCAATTACCAAAAACTACTCGTTTCTTCAGAAAATTACTCCAGTAGAGTATTGTGCATCTGATTTGGAACTTGTTTCCCTTTTCTTATTCTTTCAATAATTTCAGCTTCACTTTTACCATTTTTGGTAAGACATTACTCCAAGGTACTTAGAAGCTATCGATTCCTTTGATAATACCACCTTCTAGCATCAAATTTCTCTTGACACAATCAGCTAAAATATATTCAGTTTTAGAGATATTTATTGTTAGCCCCCATTTCTGGTATTCTTCAAACAGCTTCCTCAACATGTAATGGATATCATCTTCATCTTCTGCCAATATCAATTGGTCATCAGCAAAACGCAAAGTGAACAGTTTATCCGTTCGGATTGAAATTCCCATATTTGCGCAAGTTCGTCTCCATCTTCTCCAGGTTAGATATGTTTTGAAGAGTGTGGGAGCGATTGCACATCCTTGTCGCTGACCTTTGGTGACAGGGAATTCTTCAGATATTCTTCGACCTATCTTCACCCTACTAGTACAATTAACGTACAGTACTTTCACCGCTCTTATATATAGGTCACTAACTCCATTTGCTTTCATTGCTAACCACAATTTGCAGAGAGGAATACTGTCATATGCCTTTTCTAAATCGACGAAGACCTAGTGGGTTTCAAGGGCTCTTGCCAACAATTTCTCCAGAAGCTGCTTTAAACAGAAAACACAATCTGTTATGTCCACAAATGAAAGTATTCACGCTCACTTAACAACAATTTATTGATTCCCTATTTACAAACTGCCAGCAATTACAGGGGTAGGGAGTAGCCTCTTCCCGAGCTGTGCCGTCTTTCCACGGCATCCGACAGACGGGTGGTAATTACCACTAGCCGCCACATTGCCAGTCGTTGGCAATCTCCTGTCCCCAACATCCACACGTCCGGCTCCAGGACGTTCCCGCTGACTGCTGACTGACCGCTGACTGCTGACTGACATCGTTCCCCGACGGTAGACTCCCGACTGCTGATTCTGGTCTCGACTCAAGACTGCCTTCAGGGTGCCGGCTGGCTCCATTTAAAGGGCCGATCCAGGCGGTGAGACTCGCCCTCACGGCTCGAGTCTATTATTAGGCCATGTGCACGGCTAGACCGTGTCCACGGCTAGCCGCTGCCGCCGCCGCTCCCCGATAGAGCGCGCTGTCTTGCCGCTCGCGCGCCATCTACAAAAGTTATGCGCGACATGGCACATTCCATACATGATCTTCCAGCACGAAATCCGTTTTGTTCGTCTAGCTCCGTGCATCTGATTTTCAATTCTTTGTTTCATAATTTTGACATATAGTCTTGAAAGAGAATTAGTCACACATTATTTCTCTGTAATTGGAGCAAACTCGTCTCTTTCTCAAATATCTCGAACATTTACAGCAAAGGAGAGAGACGGAGGACAATATTAATTAATATTATTATCATTTTTTCCACTTTTACTTTTCACCGTTACTCGTTTTTCAGTATTTCAAAATAAAAAATATAATGTTTTTTTCTGGTTATCCTGCGGAAAAAATTATGTTCGCTTTACCAACTTCTGAAATCTAAAGGAAGTCTTTGCGATTTCACAAACAATGTATGATGCCTATTCCTCATTATCCTTCTTCCTTCTCCTTTTTCAGATTTATTCTTGTGTGTTAAGGCGCCATCTCCATGCGAATGTAAGCTTTCTTAATTCTCTTAATTTGCTTTGATGCCCACGGCACACTATAAAGGCGACCGATCGCACTTTCGCTCCCCGCCGCCGCCATGGGTTTGTGAGCCAGTACACCGCGAGCGAGCACAGCATGCTCGAGGACACGATACTCGAGGCTGAAATGCTCAGGCGAGTACGAGCGAGCCAATAGGCAGCCCTTGCAGATCTCTAGTATTCATGGTCAAGTTACATTTATGCCCAGAAGCAAAACAAGGTGCCATTTCAGCATTTGCTCATGCATCAACGAAAATGGATGAAAAATTGAAGACCTTACTTACAGGCATACATACTTAATCTTTTAAAACTATAGTGTGTTGCGAATTTGTGAGAAAGGGCGGGGCACGCCAAATGCCTACCCCTCGTCCACAGGCTGGACCATATTTCTGTGACGTGTGGCCGACGGTCACTCATGGGTAGCGGTCTTACACGCAAACACACAGTACTGGATACTCGGATTAACGAGAAATTTTACCAGCTTAATCAGCACCTTTCAAAACCTCTATATACAAATTTGTACGTGCTGTGAAGTATCTGGAAGTAGTGTTTTGCGACGATTGGTATTGAGACCTTTCATGACCTTACCGCCTGTAGAAGGGCAGAAATCGCTGCTCGCCGCTGGATCTGCAGCCGTTACACACCGCGCCGCCACTATCGGCCTTTCGGCAGGGTCGCAGTTGCTTCAGAGGGCAGGTGGGGTGACAAAAACGGGTGTTTACATTGCAGGTCCCTTGCAACCTTCAGACTCGCAAAAAATCATAATTATACCAGAATAAAAAAAACAGATATCTCTACAATATATTTCTAAAAGCCTTCTCCGAATTCGAACCTGAATAAAGGACCTGAATAGAGGTTACGAAGAAAATTTTCCCAATAATGATATTTAACAAAAAAATGTTCTTGCGCTTACTAACACTCTCCACAGAACGTGTGTCACTGTGTACACGAGTCTGAGAACGTGTGTCACTGAGTCCAACGCGATGTCACTGGCTATCTGATGTGTCCCGCTGCGTGAAGCAATACCGGATTCGCAGTATTTTTTATTATTTTTGTGACGTGGTGTACCGCTGCCACCAGAAGTGAGGTCTGCGGCTACCGCTGCCACCAATGTGACGTGCCAACCTCGGAGCTGACTGACTTCAGCGCATTCGTGAGGTATCTTTGGAGTACTGTGGTTGATGTGGAAGGTTCAGTGAGTTGGGGAAGGGGGAGAGCAGTTTCCAAGTCGAGAAGGAGAGCGGGAAAACAGTTAACAAGTCACCGGCGATGGCTTTTGCCATCGTTCTTGAACGAACGCGCTTGGAAATCTGACACCGGTTGATAGACGCCGCGAAACGGTCTTGGCGCTGCCGAAGCAACGGCTCGCCCGCTGCGAGAAGCGCAGAGGTCACGAAAGGTCCTGATACAAAATACCTATTAAAAACTATTACTAATATTCCATAGCACTTCAAAATTTGTCTATATAGGTTTTGCATGGTGTTCTATCAGCTGGTGAAATTTCTTGAGAATCCGAGTATCCAGCATGGTGGGTGTTGAGTGTTAGAAGTGAGGGATGGAGAGAGTCTTGGAGAACAGTGGTGCTACAGTCTCGACTAGCTATTCATACTTGCCACAAACTTGTTGCGGCAATATGCGACACTTTAAATTACGCGCCAAATCAGCGACGCACAGCGGCACTCCCGAAAGTATAGTAGGGGCAGCGAACCGGCGAGAGCGGGCCAATGAGGAACGAACGGCCAGTCGGCGGAGTTGAAGATAAGAAGCGAAGCTACGCCGCCAGGAGGAATAAAAGCAGGAGCCGCTACCGGAATGCCAGACCGATGTTGTATGGAGTTCCCTGTGAGAAGTAGTGATTACGTTCGAGTGATTATGTTGACCCGGTGGAGTAATTCTGGACTTTCTGACAGTTTACGGTAGAACTACACTTGACTAGGTATATCTTCTGGCATAACGGTAACTTGGCTTTGTTTCTGTTTATTCTTACAGTTACCGAAGAAGTGGTTTGTATGAATAATTGTCTCTGTGAATAAAAAACTGTGTTCTCGTTGATTTCTGTGTTTTCCTGGATACAACAATACTCTTGTCAGCTGCCATCTATCGCCGCCCAGACGACTTTTTTTGACATTTTCCTAATTTTTCGCTTTTATAGTGGTAGAACAAAATATTAATTTTGGAATATTAAAGAACACTAAAAACCCGGCCTAAATGGCAATTTTCTTTAACAAATTAGTAGCAATTTTTAGGAAAACGGCGTTTAAGCGCAACTAAAAATGCGAAATTTGACGCTCTTTTTCACAGAAAATTTATGAATTTTAGAAAAAACTACATTTGAAGCCATTTGAAAATGTTTAACTTACAAATACAATAGTGTTTAAAAATTGCTGAAATTTGCATATTAACAGTGTGAAAGATCTTTCAAAAAAATGCATTTGCGTAATTTTTGTAAAAATCAAAAAATACCCCAAATTGAACGTTACGTCGTATTAAAGAGTATAATTAGCACTATCCGTTCGACACGTTTGAAGAAACAATTGCAGCCATTTTTAAGAAAATGGCGTTTAAGCGCTTCTTTAAATGCGAATTTTGAAGCCCATTTTCACTGGAAAATTTGTAAGTTTTCGAAAAACATCATTTAAGTCATTTGAAGCACTTTAACTCACAAATCCATGTGTTTACAAATTGTTGGAAATGTGTATATTAACCGTGTGAGAGATCTGAAAAAAATTGAATTTGTGTATTTTAAAAAAAAAAAAAAAAAAAAAAATAACTTATCAAATTAACTTTACGTTATATTAAAGAGTGTAATTAGCACTAACCGTTCCACAATGTTGAAAAATAAAATTTGAGCAATTTATAAGAAAATAGCATTTGAGCGTTTCTGAAAATGCGGAATTTTGAGCTACTTTTCACAGAAAACTATTCAATTTTCGAGAAACTTTATTTGACATTATTTAAAGCACATGTGCTCATAAATATTATAATGAGAGGAAATCGCCGCTAATGTAAATATTAACGACGGGAGAGACAAGTCAAAATTATTACATTTTTGTAATTTTTGCAAAAAACCACAGAATAGAGCAATATGGCGTTAATGTTATCTCATAGAGCACGTTTATCAATATACCTACAAAACGTTTTAAAGAAAAAATTTGGAGCTGTTTTTGAGAAAATCTGTTTTATGTATTTTTTTAAAATTGCAAATATTGCATGCAATATTTCGCAAAAACTACTAAAATTTTCCTGAAATGACCTTAATGAAGGAACCTACTTTGAGGTATCCATATCAATAACCTTTGGAAGTTTTGTCTGACTTGCTCCAGAAGTATCTGGTTGTGTGCAAGCAGAACGTTGCCTCATTTTTGGAGGGGTGTAGAGCTGCATAGAAGGCTTTTTCCTAATGCCCAATTGTCTATGCTCTGTACACTGAGTTCTTGTGGCCAATTGCTCCTTTGGAGACGTTTCAACTGTACTAGTGCTTCCACTCATGCTTCCAGAGCTTGATTTTGGAGACCATTTCATTCCTTCAAGTCTGGGAAATCCTTGATGTCCAACCTGTGTCTTTAAAAAGCTCATTAATATTATTATTGTTGTCATTGTGGTTGTGGTTGTTGTTATTGTTGTGGTTGTTGTTTGTGGTTGATGTAGTCATTGTTGTTATTGTTTATTATTAATAAAATCTTTAGATACTACGTGAGTACATACCACATAAAAGAACACAAGATCTTCAGGTAATGAGCTAAAAATTAATATTGTCCATATCAATTATCAGAAGCATGAAGCATCTACCAATCATGGAAATGTTTCTTGTGAGCAATGTCTCTGAATGTCTGTCAGGAGCCTCCTTTAAGTTGTTGGGTTTTGTTTCTTCAGATGTGATCCATTTATAATCAACTGAAACACACGTTCAATTTTTCAGATTTCCAT
>JAHLJT010008446.1:20305669-20314819 GCA_031308135.1 Acheta domesticus
GATGAAGTATCATCATCTCCAGGTAAACAATGGAGATAGTAATGGCTAACATTGAAAGTAATGGCTGTCGGGATCCACATGCTCACAAGGGAAATGGATCGATGTCTGAACCTCCACATGCAGACATTCATGTTTGGAAACATACATATGAGTCTTGCAGTTGCAACCTTTTGCACTGAGAACCAAATGAGAGTAGAAATGTATACAGAAATTTCAGAATTAAATATTTGCCATTTAACCCTGGAATATTTTGAAATGTAATAATAGTTAAAATACAGTTACATTATTGGGCACTGTAAATCTCAAACCAGACTAGTGCACATCACCAATGTGACTGCGAGTGTGGACTGGCAGGTGGGGAAAGAACCACATCACTGATGCGGCAAGGTGAGGAGAAATAGGGAGTAAGGTGTGAAGAGTGAGGGCGTGGATGGAGGGTAAATACCAACATACGACATTGCTCCGAAGTGGAGATTTGTACAGTTGACAAATTTATTTTGTATTACAGTGTTAATTCTAATTATTCCCATAACAATCTACTACATAGCTGCATAAAGGGATGGGCCAAATACTTTAAATTTGGTATTTACTAAATACTTCATCAAAATACTTTGTAAATAAGTATTAAAATACATACTCAAAATACATGCAGTTTTGAATGGCTAAATATATATGTATTTAAAATACTTCAAATACTAAAAATACAGTAAATACAATAATTTTGCATTATAATTTGTTTATTGCAAAAATATATTGTAATTGTCATTTACAATAAATGACTAATTTTTTGTCTTAAATTTCTGAACAGTAACTAAATACATTCAAATATTAAACACTTTGACTTATAGGCCTACTTTCACACCAACAATAAAAGATATAAAAAATATGTATCACTCAAATAAGCAAAATTTCCTTTTAAACGGCTAGTTTTTCAAAGAAATCTTCTGACAATTAACTCCTAGTTGGCAAATGTATAAAATTCGCAAAGGAAAACAGTTGTTGAATTGATGCTGATGAACATAAATCAGTGTTATAAGGAATAAATGCTTTTTTTACTGAGGCATTTTTAATTATTTACATCATTTAAAATGAAGATAATTTAAGTTCATCAGCTGAAAGGAGCTTTTATTTTTGTTTCAATGAGGTCTATCCACTAGCAGAAACATAAAGAATCATTATCTTCTTCACCTCTATTTAAAGTATTTTAAGTATTTTTTTATATATACCTATTTATGTATTTAAATACATCTCTAAAATAGATGTCCAAAAAACTCAAAAGTACAGTTTTTAAAATACAAAATGTATTTAAAATATGTATTTCAAATAGAAGTATTTAAATACTGCCCAACCCTGGCTGCATAGCATGGTTATAACATACAGCAAAAATTAATTTTAGTAGATTTAATAGATTTAAATGAGTAGTACACATAAAATTCGATTCTATTACGGAACTCCAGTGCACGGCAAGCGATGATTGCCTCGCTCGACAGTTTCACCAGAAACGCAAAGAAACGTCCCTGTGCCCAGTCCCTTTGGCAGACGCGCCGGGTGTCTGGTAATGCGACAGACAGTCCGAATTTTGTGTCCAGAACTAACATTTCAATTCAATTTTCTTGAAGACAATATTTTTTTCGGTAAACTGGATCTGACATTCTTCATAAATGACAACAAAGAATCTGGAGTTGGAGCTTCTGGACACCTGTATCTAAAGACACCTTCAAAATTAAAAAAACAAAAAAAAAACTGCTCCATCGTTTTTATTAAATTTTGTTGTTGAATAGTGTAAAGGACGTTTGAGAGAATGGTGTGTCTCATATTTTTCGAATACTTTGATTTTTTGAAAATTGCAAAAGTTCAACATTTTTTCGAAGGCTTCCTACAACTAAAATACTAAAGATAAGAGATTTTTCCCTTAATAAAATCTGTTCCTTAGCGGAAGATTTTGAAATATGGTCATGTACAATTTTTCGAAAATGTGAGTACTTTTCGAGTAATTTTGTGTGAAAATATGGGGAGAAAGTACATGCTGTTTTAGCACCACTAGTTTATCTCTTGATTATTTCAAGACATTCTTCTGAAGTTGAAATAATGTTTTCTAACATTGAATATTGAACTGTATCTACAAGAGGAACACTGGGGAATACTTCACTCTCATGCTTCTATAAAATGGAAATGCAGCTGAAACTTATAAATAAAAGAAACAATATCACAATGTTGACAAATGCATTCACGGATACTAAATATTTGGTTTTCCCTAAAAAATAATTTATAAACTTGTAAATAAAAAAAAATCGGCGGAATGTCACATACCACATCTTACTGTGACTTCAAGATAATCATAATTTACCTGAGTAAATCTAGGGACTTCCAATCTAGGGAGTTCGCCAAATAATTGGTCTTCCCAAGCCCATTTTCCTGAACCATTTAGTTGCTAATGAAACAGTTCTAAACACTGTATGCAGATGATTATAGCCATCATCGCTTCTTTTTCTGGAGGCATTTTTAAGTCCCGTTTCTTATCCATACGATGAAGGGGAACCATGTGGCCCCACTCTCTCATCTCCTGCTGAGTCCAGAACTCTCCTACTTGACACTTGAGTTTTAACACTAGAAGGACCGGGTGTGTCAAAATGACACATTTGTGACACATACTACAATGTAGTGCTTGAGTTTTAAAAGGTAGAAAACTGGTTCTTTGTAAGTGCTTTCTTTACTGCATGAACTTCATGTGCTGTAAAGCTCAATCCTGTGATTTTTATAGAATTGCAAAAAATCTTAGATATACCTAGAAGGACCGCCATGTGTCATATTGACACAGTATACATTTCCAAGTCTTGATATTTCATTTTTGTATTGTACTTCCGTTTCCCATTGGAAGAAGTATACCTCTGGTTTTCAGATTCATAAGACTATTGTTACCTTCTTGAAATTCGATGCATGACGATGATAACGATCCATTAGAAATCACCGGATTCATCCTGTTCTTTTTGAACCCACAGTATTTGTTACAGAGAATTTTCAGTGTGCAAAACTTGCAACAGGGTGCTAATTGCAAGCCGTGAGTGTGTGTGTGTGTGTGAAACTTTGTGTAATGAGTACAGAAAAAGGAATAAATACTTCCTGAACTTTAAAATTTTACTAAAGAAAACAGTGAAGGTGGCAGTTACAGCAATGGAGACATTTGAGCAAATGACATGGGTGATGAAATCAAGGATTCTGGTATATATTCTATTGAAGAAGTAGAACAAGAACAAGAAGAAATGTCTAATATTATCCAAAAAGTAGGAATAGCAGTAGTCGGAACTTAGTGAGTGAGGGGAGGGGGGCTTGAACATGAACTCCGATAACTTTTTTCTTCTGTGTCACTAGCAGAAAAGCTGAATATGAATAAAATAGGTATAATGAGAAGGAATCAGCAAGATCTGACACTTGAAAATCACACATCAAAAATATCAAGGCAGTTTTGTCACAGTGAATTTTACAACTTTGGACAAACAAAACTTCGATCAAACTCTCACAGATTTTTATTGAAAAAAGAATAAAAATGTTCGAATCCTGAGCACCTTACATGACAGCATTAGCACACAACTCTGGGAAAAAGTAGACGACGTTTTTTTATAAAAGGATAGGCGGAGATAAAAACATTGCATCAGATGGTTCGTTCATTCATATACAGTGCACCCAAGGAGGTGATGATGGCCAGTACATTTTATTGAAGATCCTAGATATCCCAACAGCAGATGCATAGATCTTGTTCACGAAAGATGCAAGAAAAACATTTTCTTGTAGATTGCAAATTATTCGCAAGATAGTAGATGAAATGTCGTCAGAAAATGTTAAATGTTACCCTTCACTCTTGATAAAAAACACTCTTACACCTAATCACATGAAAAGGAAGCATTGCCAAAGAGAAATCAAGTATAGCAACTTTACCTCTCCTGTATGTTGTATGAGTTGAAAGTTTGTTTACGGAAAATGCTGTGAGAAAAAAATAAGCATGCCTACACCGTATTTTTTTTCTTTCTCCATTAATATGAACATTACATTTTCATAAACTAACAAATATTCATTAACGTTTTCATTTATTGCTCAGTATCTTCTCTATTATTTCAAGTTCTGTAAAAGTTTCTACAATTTTGAATTTTGTAAATTCAAACTTTTTGAAGTATAATGTATTAAAATGTTCCAGAAATATGTGCATTTATCAACTTTACATTGCAGTGCGTAAGAGAAATCTATAATATTAGCTCTTCAAGTGCACAGGAGATCATGTGTCAAAAGGACACACAATGGTCCTTCTAGGTAGAATGAAATTTCGGTCCTTCTAGTCTTAAACGCTCTAATCTGGCCATTCTGGTGGTAGTGCTAGAAATAAATACAAAAAGAAACAACAACATTAGATATGGTTTACCATTACTTCAAGGAAAAAAGGTAAAATTAATTTTAAGCTTTAATACATCTCGCCTACAAGTATAAAAGCATCTTCGGATTTAACTATACCTAACATACATTCTTTTACTTATAAGTTTTCATTAAACAATGTAATAATTAGTGCACATTACAATGTTTCATTAAGTTGAGGTTTAGTACTCACATTTTAACACCTAAATAATATCATGTAGGGTATATTGCTTTAGTAGTAATATAATATAATATTAGTATTTATTTAGTAATAATATAATATTTTAAAATCTTTTGGTGAGTAAAGTTTTTCAAATCTTCATTTACTATTAATTATTTTATTCTGTTTTGGGTATTTGAACATTGCAGCTTCACAAGACAAATTACATATGGGGAACTATATGGGATATAAACCTTAGGATTTCCCTGGCTAAATATATGTCAATTGGTTTATCTAGAGTGCCCATTTCTCAGATTCAGCTCTTCAAATAGTCCCACAAGTTGGTTATACTTCAAAAGTATTATCTCCCATTGGATGAAGTTTCAATTTTTTACTTCAACCATTATGTGTTCTAGTTTTGTTTTATATAATGTTTATAAATTTACATTATCTCAATATGGGACGCTGGGTGGTTTGATTCATTAGGAAGAGGAGATACTAATTTTGCTGCTTTTTCATCTGTTTAATTCATAGATATATATACTAACTAGATACCTAACTCCCGGCGCGCTGCTGAGGCACGAGTGAAGCCGCTGGTGCGCGCGGTCGCCATGATTGGGAAAGGCAGAAAGCTGGGCGGAGTTACGGCGCAGTAGGGGATACAGTACAGTAAATGCAATTAATTCTGACGTTCTGATAAATTATTTTCCTAGTAAAATTTTGAATAACAACATTCCTAGCAGATTTCTTCTAGTACCGCACATTCATAGTCGCTAAATATAGTACTGAGAACGTAAATTCCTTGGATGAATTACTTCTATACATAACAAGCTCACAATCCTTACCTTCAATATAATCAAATTGGGAAATTAGGGTACAAAAATAACAAAATTGTAATTCAAAAATGTTTTATTCATTCCTGAAAATAATTAATTTTGTAAGTTTCTGTCTGCAGCTTGCTGTAGACTGTAGATGTTTAGCATAAGCATGCAGTCTAATTGCAATATATTTTGACAGATAAGAACAATAAGGTCTACCTTGTGTGCATTTTCACCAAATCCATCACTGCAGATAAGATCCTTGAAAACTGAACTATCCAAAGCAAATTGTCTCATATTATAAATTATTTGCCCTACAAGATTTTTCTTGTTTACATCAGTAAAATCATTAGTATGAATAAGCAAATTTTTTCACATTCTTTTACAATTTTATATACATCATTTGATGCTGGCATCAATCCACCCTTGTTCTTTAAATGGAATAATCTTCTAAATTGGAAGAAGTTGGAACTTTCTAAGTTTTCACTAACCGCTTCTACACAAGCAGAACAAGAAATTTTTTTTATTACACACTTAACAACATACCCTGCTATATAATACAAAATATTGTCCTTAGCTAGTGTGGTATGGCCATTCAATCTTGAAATCCCTAGGTCCAACATTTCCTCATTGACTTCTGATTTGTCATCTTGAGAAGGATCCATTACACACAAAAAAGATTGTTGGTATCGTTGGTACGACCACCTCAAATCAAAAATGCAACCGGACCTATCGATTTCTAATGCTATACAATTAGCAGAAGGGGAGGCATCTACACTGTTTTTCAACATTATTTGCTTCATTGCAGATTTAAATTGAAGAACATTCGGATTATTATTAGAACCAAATCTATTTCTTATTTTTGAAAAGAGAAGTTCCAAATGATCTTGTGAAATCTTATATGTTAAAAAAAACTTCATTGTGGGAACAGCAGCAAACAAAACCCTTGCAACGGAGATAACTGATTTAACACAAAGAGCAAATCCTACAATAAATGTCTTTTTTGGGCCACAATACAAAAATTACCTTTTGTATCCTCTAGAGTAAACAAATACTGCACCAGTGGGAGAACGATACTTTCCATTGTGTCAATATTTTCAGGGCTTATGGGAGCTTTGAATCCCTTAGCAAATGGATTTCTGCTGTTCAAGAAATCGAACAGTCTGTCTATTACACGAATGAAATTAATAGTTTCATCACAGTCTTTAAATTCTGGCAAACCAGCACTTTTTAAAAACTCTAATGCATCAGCAGTTGAAGAACTTAAGGCTTGAGCTGCGTACTTCACCTTCATTCTACTTTTTTGCCACTCAATGTGGCTTTTACTTAATTTATTGCCTAGCTTAAGGCCAATGCTATTTTGCATAGTGTGCAGTTTTATTAAAATATTCCAGTCGACTACCCCTTGTTTGGTTTGAATCTGGCCTAAAGATCCTAAGGCATTGCGAGCCAACTTTAGCAAGTGACATGCATCAGGAGTAAAATGTATGGCATCATCTGATGCAGGATTATTAAGTTTTCCATTGATTTCTTCGAAGATACCAGATGTAGTGCAACCCAGACTGTTGAATGTTGCAAAATTTGTTGCAGTACAATCTGAGGTAACAGCCCATACTCTCACTCCAATTTCACTGCACAAAGTTAGGGCATTTTTAATCAGTTCTGTCTGTGTCACTGCACTAATTTTAGTTATCAAGAAATAACCTATTGGCCACTTCCATTTCCCTGCCACATGCACTAGCATAAAAACAAGTGCTTCCGTTGCTGGTGTTTCTGTACTCTCCAACTGCAGATTCTTTCCGAAGTCACAATAACCAAGGAACTGACCACTTTTTGGATGCCAGACAATCTGCTTCCTAATAGCCATCCCATCCAAAATAAGACAGCAATTTTTGTCCTCAGGAGGAAAGCATTTTATTGCCTCAAAGACTTCCTTAAAAAATCCTGGTTCAGCGTTCACAGATGAAGTCCAATTGGTGATAGCAGATGGATTAGGCAATGTCAATATTGTTCTAAAAGAAATAAGTGTGATATCAATAACATTTCAATAATGCTGTTAAAAAATAAAATATAAATTCAAATTATTATTTTAATATACAATGACCTACCTGCAGAACTCATAAGCTTTCGGGGAATGGTAGTGAAGGGTGAGTGCAAACTGCTTCAATGAATCAGAATATCTACGCCCATTCGCTGATCTTTTACAATTTTTCAATTCATTTTTGAACATTTCCTGGGCCACACTACCAAAATTTTCAATTATAGATATTTCTGCTTCACTCTCAAGTAAACCCCTATCACGCAAGGTCTTCAATAAATCTTTTAAATTACAAACAGTTCTGTCTCTTCTCCTCACTTTCTGTTGTAACATCTTTACTTTCTTTCTTAATCCTATTACAGTTTCTAGCTCGTTATGCTCAGTTTGCACCGCTTTCTCTGCATAATTTTCGGTGGAAACAACGTTATCACATAACTGATTTTCGCTCACTGTTGGTGTAGCATTTTCTCTTAGAGCTGTACGCAATCTTGGCATTTTTGGCTTGCACTGATAATATGCTGGAAATGCTGGAAATACCGAAGGTATTGCGTTTGGCTTCAGTCTTTTGATGTACGACCCCGGACGATCTAAAAAGTCAGTCGGTACGAAATGCTCGCTGCACAATTTACTTGCTTTCGTGGGAGAGAATCCTTTCCGTTTCAAGGCCTGCACCCATTGCTTCACTTTCTCCTCGTCCTTAAATGGAAATCTGCAAAATTTATTACATATTAGAATGAAACAGAATAGTAGCACTTTATTGTAATGATAAAGAGTAACAACATGCACGAACATTAATATGCATTACAATTCACAGTTTCTTTCCGTAATTACTTACCCAAAAAATTGTATGTTTCCTCCGGTTATAAATCTATTAGTGCACCCATATGCACAACAGGAAGCTGGCATTTTCAACAAAAGTACTTACACAACGGCTTGTGAAAATATAATCGCACAACACGCAGAGCAGAACCGATCGTCTTCCTACTACAGCAGCTGACAATGTACGTTCCGAAACGCTTCTTGCCTTTCCTAATCATGGCCGCCGCGCGCACGGGTGGCTTCAGTTTTCGATGTCGAGTCGGCCATCTAGTTAGTATATATATCTATGGTTTAATTACCTGATATTTTTATGTTTGAAGGTATCCACACATATATAATAGTTTTTTCATATGAAATAGAGTTGAGAGTTCATTAAAACAATGTTCACACAAATTGATTTCTTAATATTTTTATTTCCCCTAGGTGCAATGACACTCAATGAGTCAGTTAAAAAGGAGAAATTTGAAGTTACTTGATTTATTTCAGTTAGGGTTTAACTAAAGGCAAACATTTCAGTGGCAAAAACAATATTACTGGGTATTTAGACAGGAAAACCGTGGGCATATCAGAATATCTACATTATTATTTATGCGGAAATGCAATTGAATATCCAGTTCCTTGAAAAAGTTTGAGACATTGGCACGTACGTGAATGCTTTCTTATGTCTATTTCACAGAAAAGTGGTCCATATACTACAATAGGACTTGTCGTTTTCTTGAGATATTCTGCCATTGTTTCTATTTTCAGTGCTTTAAGGGGTTTTCCAGATTCAGCGGGAGTTTAAATTGATATAGTTGAGGAATATCAGGATAAAGTTGTTACTATGTTTGAATTTGGAGAGATACGGCCCAAGGTATACTAGAATGATTGATTGTCAGTGAAATTATTGAAGTCTTGCCAAACAAAATGATTTT
>JAHLJT010008446.1:20315819-20387240 GCA_031308135.1 Acheta domesticus
TCCTCAAACAAGTGGTGTAGCTAGAATCCTTGTTTTGTGGGTCCTTTATACCGCAAAATCAAATGACAGCAAATCGTCTCTGTCCGTCCCACTGTGAACAACGCTAGGGGCTAAACAGTTCAGCCGATTTTCTTCAAAATTGATATTCCCCAAATGATCTGAATGATGTTGTGGCCCCTTGAATTCGAAACCGATATTTTAATTATGGGGGTGCTTTAATGAAGACCCTGGGACATTTACAAAATTTTCAAAAGAAATGCCTTCATAGTTTTTGATTAAATTTTGTTATTTGATAGTGAGAAGGACACTTAAGAGAATGTTGCATGTCTCAAATTCTGTGAAAACCCTGAAATTGCAATAATTCTTTCAATTCAAAGATATATGGGTCATTCCATATTAAATCAACACAGTCATTATACATCATCATTTCAGATTCAGATGAAATTTGACACATAGGTAGTATGAACAAGGAATAAGAAAAGTTCCAATTTTGAGTAAAATATTTCCACCCGTTTGTGAAATACAGCCATGTAAAATTTTACAAAATTGGGTTCCCGAAAAGTTTTAAATTAATGTAGAACCTCTCCAAATTAAAATAGAGAGCTGGAACAGGTGTCATTTTTCAGATTTCTTTATGGCCTTTTATATGATATACAACTCAATATAGGTTGGGTTAAAAAGTTTTTTCAAATTTGAATTTAAAATTTTGATTTTGAGTATTTTTGAAAATGCTCATGTCCAAAAAATGAAAAAACTAAAATAATCCGTATATATTTCCAAACACATAGTGCAAGTTTAAAGATAGGACTTCAGTTGGTTCGTATGGTAATCTTTACTTAAAATGCACAATATTTACTTACTCTAGATTGTACTGGTTTAAAATGCATTTTATTTAAAGAAAAATTTAAAGAAAAATTTGGCGGGGTTTTTGAGAAAGAAATGTTCGTAAATTTGAAACGTACTACATTACGCAAAAACGATTCGTTCTCCAGAAATTCTACATAACTTTTTTTAATAAGCTAATTTTGTACAACAGACTTTGTCTGAGGTAAAAATCTCCATCTCTAATTTGATACTTGTAAAAATATTTTTTTGCAATTTTGAAAAAAACAAGTAATTCCCGATTTTAGGAATAAGACCATATTTTTTATCGTCCGTCATTACATCCCCGAAGAAAATTCAAACAAAAAATTTGGAGCGGTTTTTGAGAAAATATTTTGTTGTAAATCTGAAGCGCAATTTCGCAAAAACTATTTGTTTGTTTCAAAAAAAATGTACATGACCTTATTTAAATTGCTAATTTTGTACAACCGACTTTGTCTGAGGCAACAATCTCTATCTTCAATTTTGCAGTTTTGAAATTGTTTTTGCAAATTGTTTTTTTGAAAAATTTGGATATCAACGAAAGTGATACCTACATAATTCCCTTAAACGTCCTTCGCATTATTGAACAACAAAATTTAATCGAAAAATTTGGAGCACGATTTTGAAAATTTCCGACGGGTTTCATGTAACGTTTTGGGTACTCCCCTCAATATTAAAATATCGGTTTCAAATTCCAGGAGCCGTGACATCAGTGATATCGATTGTGGAGCCCCCAAATAGTCCCCACATATTTGGAAAACTTATATTCTGGTGTGTTAATGCTCGAATCTACTGGGCGGACGGGAAACCAGCTTTATGAACTTTAACAAAACCATACGCACGAGAAGTTGTTAAAGTTCATAAAGCTGGTTTCCCGGTCCGCCCAGTAGTTTCGAGCATTAACACACCAGAATATGTTTTCCAAATATGTGGGGACTATTCTCAAAATGATGATCACTCCCTCGCCACTGGTTGTGAGAAATACAGAAGAAGTAATTCAAAAGTTGAAGGATGTTCAGGTTGAATCGAATTCTTTTCTTGTGTCTCTAGATAGTTCAAATGTTTCCATCTATTCCTCATGACCTAATTTATGAAGGTATAGAAGAGTTACTGCGTGAGAATGATTGTCATCAAATACCCATATATGAGATTATGACATCGGTTAGAATTATTCTCCATGATATGCACTTTCAGGCCGATGGAAAGGTTTTGAAGCAGCTTAGTGACCGCCCTATAGGTGGCACGACTAGTGCACTTTTTGCAGAAGTTGTGATGCGGAAATTAGAGCAGTATTTTTTGCAAAATGTTCGTTGTAAGTTATACGTGAGATTTGTGGATGACACACTTTGGTCATAAACAAACAAGATAAGGATCATATTCTGAACGAATTCAATTCTTACCACCATGACATTAAGTTTTCTGTAGAGGAAGAGAGGGAAGGTACTATTAACTTCCTAGATTTGACCATATACAGATTTCATGACAGGTTGATTACCAATTGGTACACCAAGTCGGTATGCTCTGGCACATTATTAAACTTTCATTCTTGCCACCCTTTAAAATGAAGACTACCTTAATTGTTAATACCTTGAATAAGGTATTAAACATTTCTGATCGAAAGTTCTGGTGTGCCCATTTGTTTAAGATGTTCGTTCTCTTTGTTAGGAACGATTGATTACCTGGTTAATCTGATTTCGAGGGTTGTTTGTAAGTGGTCGTCTCAAATCTGCAACAATGGTTTTGATTCAAATGGTGCCAAATCCATGGTCTTACCGTACATACACCGAAGATGTTCGGAACAGGATTAATAATAAGAAAATCTTCAGAACCCACAAGAAAGACATCATCCCCCCATTGCAAAAGGCAGGGTTGGTTTACAAGTTCAATTGCATGCAGTGTCCGTATGTATATATAGGACAAACTTCACGCATGCTAAAAGATAGAATGAGGGAACACAGGAACAACATCAATCAGGCATCCTACCAGTACAACTCTCTAACCAAGCATCCGATACAAACTTACCACCGCATAGATTTCGTTAATTCGGCTGTTCGTGCCCATAATAACAACTATTATGGTAGGCTGTGTCTTGAAACTTTGAATATAAAGAGACATAAGTCTATGAATGCCAAAACAGACATTAATGTGTTTACCAATTGCTATGACAATGTACTGGTCAACCTGCAACAATAGCTTCTTGTTACATTAAACATACGTCCTGCTTTCTATCCTTCCTTTTATCCCCTCCCCCCAACCCCTCCCGGGACTGTTGACCGGTTCCCGTCACTCCTACCGTGCCAGACTCAGTAACACTACCCCACGCCGAGCTCATTCAATTACTTTTATTTGAGGTACGATTTAGTGTAGATAGTATTGTAATGTTTTCTGAATTTCCTTCTTTTATTTCATGGATAGTGTTTTGAGATAATAATTTTATATGTCGACGACGTCCTTAACGTTCAGTGGTGGGTGATGTAAATATTTTATTTGTATTTTAATGTTATCTTTGTTCTAAGATCAGAGTTTTTATTTGAATTTGCTTTAATTTTGTACACAATGTAAACGACCGACAACTTTTAACGAGTATTCGCGATTCATCTTTCCAATGTGAATGATGCCATACCTGAATCTTAAATGTAATTAGTAATGTTTTGAACATGTAAGTGTATCAAGTTTTAGAATGTATCTTGTATTTGTGGTGTTTTATGATATATTGGTTTTTTGATTATACAATTTTAAATATATTATTTCAGTGTCTGAAGATGGAGAAAATGTAGATGTCCGAAACGTTACAATTTTACTACTGATTTAAATAAAAAGGTGATTGTCAGTAAATACTCCTTGGACCTTCCTTTTTTGTTATTGTATTCAATAAGTCTTCTGATTATGACAATACCTATATAATATCAGCTGCTGAAATTTGTTAATCTACTGATTTCATTGTTTGCGATTGAAATATGCGTAAGGGCGTATGTAAAATGAGGACCAAATAATCCCTTCATCTTATCTCATGAAGCTTACTTCTTAATCCTATATGTAAATTGAGGACCAAACCATCTCAGGTAAGAAACGGACTGAGGATGCAGGAAGTTCAGGTAGGCGCGCTAAGAGGGCCGCCGCCGCCGCGCTGCTGGCCAGCATTTCCTTGTTCCTTTCCCTTCACTTGCCCGGCAGAGATCCTTCGAGAGGTCCAGTGATGACAATAGTCTCGTTCGAGCTTTGAAGTAGCAACAGCGTTTACGTTTTTTCAAAGAAGGAAGTGAAACCTGGTGTTATGCAGAAAGGGTAAGAACTGGTGACAGACGGATCTTTTGATGACATTTGATAGATGATTTTTTTTTTACTTGCATCCCACTTATATCCTTGTATATTTACATTAGAGGCAATTTGTTCACATAATTACATTTATGAGTACATGTGCTTTAAATGATGCCAAGTAATTTTTCTCGAAAACTCAACCGTTTTCTATAAAAACTATCTCAAATTCCGCATTTTCAGAAACTCTCAAACGGCATTTTCTCATAAATGGCTCCACATGTTTTCTTCAAACATTTCAGACGGATAGTGCAATTTGCACTCTTTGATATGACGTAAAGTTCATTTTATGGTATTTTTTTGTTTTTCAAAAATTAGACAAATGTATTTCTAACACAGTTAATATGCACTTTTCCACCAATTTGTAAACACTGTTCTATTTATTGAGATAAAGTGCTTCAAATGACTTCTAATGAAGTTTTTCGGAAACTCAAAGAAAATTGCCATTTAGGACGAAATTTTACTATGTTTTAATGTTCTTAGAATAATATTTCCGTTCTACTATTAGTAAACCAAAAACTTAAGAAAATAAAAAAAGTACTTTGGGCGGCGATAATGGCAGCTGGCAGGAGTTTGTGGCAAGTCCATTGGCAGATCTGCTGATTTCGGAATAGCTAAGGACAGATATCCTGGTAAAAAAGAGTGCAATCCAATAGTTTAAAAGCTGAGTTCACTTGAACTTCAGAAGTCTGGATTACATCAGTAACGTATCCGACAGCTCGATCTGTTCGTGGGAACTGGTTTTGATTACATCTTTTATGCCATTTTTCTTTGCTTTTAGGGCATTCTTAGAACATTTTAAAATCATTTTATTGATTTTTTGGCGGTCATCAAAATTAGCTCCCTACTCATGATTATACCTTGACGAACGACAAGATTCAGTTATCAGCGAATTGAAAATAAAACACCAATGTCCAATTAGAACTATAACGATACCGATACCATTTATATTTTTATTGAAAATAATATAATTGTGAGAATTAAAAACAAAACTTCTAGCTTTAACTTCAACTTTATTCGTCCACATTTTAATCATTCTATTAAATAAAATATTTAATACTCACGTAGTCGAATATATACGTACACGCACAATACAATTTTTTCAACAATGTTCAATAATTTAACAATCACTACAAGCACCTATGAGCACTAAAGTCAGTTTGGAAACGCATACGTAGGCCTATATTCGCTTAAGTTAATGTGAACTGAATGATTGACGATTCATAAATTAAACTTTCTTAAAATTGTCGAAGCTTCAGTCACGGACTTTCCTGAAGGGTCTTTTCCGTACTGTAATCTAATTTGCAGGTGTTATTATACAATATTGAACACTATGCTTTATATTAAAGGAGTCATTCTCGCTGAATAATAGCCTTAAACAATCCACGCACAAAATAAAATACAGGGAATCCAAACAAGTCAATACAGACTGTTGCAAGTCGCTACAATCAGCAGTATTTCATTTTAATACACTAATTTAAAGAATTCGTCACAGAGTAAGTAATGAATGATTCCCTGCTCATTTCAATGGGTGCGAATCATAGGTGTGACAAAAATATGAGGTGTTAAAACTTTTACAATATATTAATATTGTTATTAATATTATTATTATTCCCCTAAATCACGGCTAAATATGAATTATTAATATTTATTATGAAATTTTGCTGCCTGGAGCCGGCCGCCCCTGCGGCCTCCACTATGCTACGCCAGTGGTTACCTTTCACATTTACCTGGAATGCCAGGTAGTCGGTCTTCAACTTACGTAAACCCCCTTCTGGGTCGGTCCTCAAATTATATATACGCTTAACTCTTATTCACCTTCCGGTTCCCATTTTACGTACCCCGATGCGTAAATGTGTCCGTTTCGATACTTAAAATTAAAATATTAGTTATTACTTTTTATTTTGTCTCGCTTTTTTCCAAACAAATCAGGCTTTTTCATAAGATTTGTTGAAAATCTCGACTTAGACGAAAAATAATCTGGCAACACTGCTCAGAAAATACGTTCGTCACTATGTACTTTTATGCATGACATAATATATTTCTTAGTTTAACAATGCTTTTTAGGTCTTTTTTGTAAATTAAAATTTTTGATAATTCGCTTTTTTCCATTTACTTTGGTGTTGAAATTAAGGAAAGTCGGACTGTAACTGAAGCAAAGTTATATTGGTGTTGTATATCAGAAGGAAATACGCCCTCACAAGTAACAACAGTTTATTTCAATCTCTAACAATACAGTTGTGAAAACCCGACGGCTCGGGGCCGTTTACACGATTCGAAACCGAATGCTCGGTGCGGGCCGCCGACGGCGGCTTCCACGGGGCGACGGCGCGCTCCCCGTGCGGCGCGGTAAGGCCACCACCGTGCCCGATAACCCAGGGGCGCCGGCGTTATCGGCGTAGCCGGCGACAACGGCTGCGTGGCCTCAGCGAGGAGTGGTTGTGCCGGTACTGCCTACGGCCAGCCCGGCGGCCGCGAACGAACGCGTGCCCTTAACGACACGCTGCTAGGCGGCAGGGTCGCGGGGCGAGCCTGCCAAGTCTGCTCCGCCGGAGACTAGCGGGTCCCGGCCACAATCCAGAGGGAAGTCCGGGGCACAGCCGATCCTAGAGCAATAGGACAAATACAGCGTTAACACAATTCTGATAACGTCGCTAACTCCCTCGCTCTCCGCTGACTGAATCCCGCTGCGGTCTCCGTGCTCGCCCTCCCCCCAGGTCGCTGCGGTATTCCTCCGCCAGCCAGCGACCCGGAACTATTTTCCGGGGTGGCGAAGCTCTGGTGCGCGCTGCATAGCACGCCCCGTTCAACGCTCGCCGCGGTATACAGCAATTGGCAATTTCACTTACGTAGTTTTCCGAATTCTCTGCTACGGAGGTTCATCGCACATGGTTGTCCCATTCAAACCCACAGGTAAAGTAAGTATTTAAGAAGTGTGCTTGAACTTAATAGATTTTATTGTGGTTCATATATGTTTTTCAATTTTTATGTAGAACGATCTGTTTTACTGACAGAAAAAATTAGAAGAAGCAAAAAGTGACCATAATATTCAATATGGCGTCAATACTGGATTTACCAATTGAAATATTGGAAAACATATTTTACAATCTCCCTCCAAGGGACTTGTTTAGTCTTCAAATGACTTGCCATTCCATTGACCAGGTATGTCACAACTTCAACAGAAAAATGGTGAAACGTGTTGGGAAACAGCTAAACCTTATAAATTTCGATTACTCACGTTTAAATCCTCACAATAAAGAAGAATATATGCAAGTGGAATTTAGTGTATATTTAGATTACTTCATATTCTACCTGGGAAGAAGAATATGCCGATTTGCACTCGACAACTTCGTACCGTGGAGTCTAATTGAAAAAATGAATGAACTTACACGTTTGCTGAAGGTAAAGACGGTTACGAGAGAATTAGTTCTGCAGGTGAAAAACAAGGTGGTTGAAATCAGAGAAATGGCATACAGGTTTCATATAATTGTGTCATCTCAAACATAAGAAAGAAGAAAAAATATAAAGGAGTCCAAAATTACATAAAGTTGAAAGAAAAAAAATATAAACAGTTTATCAAGTAATATGCACACTTTATGGAAAGATTTGCACATGGAGAACAAGAAAATAAATCAGCAAATACCAAATGTTTTTGAAAAATGATTATTGATTGATATTTAGTTCAGTTTGTTGAAATGCAAATGATTTGTTCAATATAAATCATATTCCAATTCTATGTATTGTGTTAACTATTTCTTTATATGGTAAAATCTTGATTAAATAATCATTTTCTCTTTATATACTATTTTATTTATACCTGCAAACTGATATTAGAAACTGGGATTTGATGTAGTGGAAAACGAATCCTGACACTTGGAATAAACTACTCCTCCTACTGCTCCTTTTAAAGTAATGCTAAAACAGCATGAAGCCTGTAGGATTATTTATAACATTTGCAATACTAGAATATTCAGAGAGTTCAACGAAAATGAAACCTAAAAGTGAATATTAGCTTTTAAGGGGGATGTAGGCGGAATATGGGCAAAAAATTGATTTTTAATTTTTATTCTTATATTATTCTTTATAGTTTTTAGTATATTCACCCAAAGCTCTGAACCGATCAGATCTGCAGTAAGACCTTCAAAATTTAAATACCATCTCGGCAGGCGGCCACGTTAGAAGGCGTGGTCATGGAGCTGTTTGACAGGCATACATCTGCTGTTTTAGAAGGCTGTGGTCGTTTCCCGCGTTGCAAACATTTTGAGGCATTCTTTTCTGGTGAACCCAATTTTACAGTGTGGACAGTGTTGCACCTAATAATGACACGAATTCAATAATTAGTACTTAAAAAGTACTTAAAAATTTCCTTACAATTATTTGTTTACTTGTATTTCAGGAGCAGTTCTCCAAAATTCCAAATGTTCTATGTGATTTGGTTTTCAAGAAAAGTGTACCTTTGTAAAGTTAATTATCAAAAATTTCAAATGTTTATATTATAAACAATTACTATTTTTTTACAAAAATTAATAAGGAATATGTTTTACATATATTTCCTAACACCACAAAATTTCCGCCTACTTCCCCCTTCCGCCTTTTGCTGTATCAGGAAAAAAATTACAGCCGCATTTGACCAAACATATATATTGCATTACTTACAAGCAGAAATTGCGGGAAAACTACTCGTTATTTTTAAAAAATGTAAATAAACTTTTTTAAAGTTCTATTTTTTAGAAGAGAATTTATTCAAGAGAAACAATAATCCTTTATTAATACCCCTAAGGAAGAGGTAAAGTTAACGTAATTTGATTTGTAATGTATAGTGATAAAAATTTTAAAATGTTATATTCTTCTTAGAAAGAAAAGCAGGTTTCTTAAAAGATATTCATGAGTAGTTTTTAATATTGGAAAGCAATTTATTTTACTCTCTGGCTGTAGTAATCGCACACTATTTATTGTACTACTTGGTTTTGCTGTTTGGAATACAGATTAACTGGGATTTCTGAGATCTAGGTGATTTAAGGTCGACGAAATAAGTTGCTAAATATGGTGGGGACACCATTTTTAGCATCTTAAATTAATGACAAAGGCTGTGATACAAATGTCTATTCTTTATGGTTAATATTTCCCTCTTTTTATAATAGCCGGTGATCATATTTTTTATGCCATAAATGAAGGGAATATTTTGAGCTCTTTGAAAAGTTTGTGCGAGTGAATTTTTAGAATTGTTGTACACAATGTCTCCGAAGTCGACATGGCGACACAATTAGGTTTTTACTAACATTTCCTTCGTATTTGTAGGGTGATATTTATTTAAGGGATTACAAAGATGCATAAACTTTGAGACAGACATTACGGACTTGATATTCGGAGCTAGGTTGATCTTCAACTATTAAGCTCGATCAGGTTTTTGTCCAGTTTCGTGGATCCATTGTGTAAATGTTGAGATGGCCCCTTGTTTTGCTTCTGGACGTAAATGTAGCTTCACTATGCGCACTTTTTGTTGAGCACTCCTTTTGCTTTTTGTGGTAGGAGTAGAGCTAAGGGTGAGTTACTACTTTGTTAGCAATGCAGAAAAATCGCATCTGCATTTCGTTTACCGTTGCAAGTATATTTTCTATAACTCGGGAAAAAAAATCTAGTTTTTCAAATGTTGCTCACCTCGCGCATTTTTAAATTTTATTATATCTTTTTTATATTTTATTCGTCTTTCAACTATCGTATTTTTAATTAAAACGTTGGGAAGGGATTGTGGGACTTAAGAATACTTGCGCAAATAATCGTCTCCCCCATACGTCATATGCAGTTTTCACTGTTTTTTTGACCAAAAGTATCAAAGCGTACGTTTTTTCTTCAGTTTCAACATTTTTTAATTAATACATCAGGAATAGACGTTTCTTACGCATTTGGGAAGAGCCAATTATGATGGTTTGTTATTTTGAAGAATTTAAATTGATGCCGTTTTTCATTGACCATTTGACTAAAGATGAGAGCTCTTCATTTAATTAATTTATTATCATTACTACCTGTGACGGTTTCCCGGCGATGTAAATTTGTAATTCTTCCGCATACATATGACTACGTTCTCTGAGTACACTCCAAAGGTCATTCACGTAAATTAAGACAAACAGCGGTCCTATCACGAATTCCTTAAGTACTCCCCGAACGCCAGGTTTTGGATTTCTGTGGACATCGTCAACTACGGCAGTTTGTTGCCTATTGTTGAGATAGCTTGCAATCTAAGAGATGGTGCAATCAGAGAAACATAGATTTTTGCATATAGCTATTAGGACGTCGTATGCTACAGAGTCGAATGCTTTATTAAAACCTAAAAGAGTTAATGCAGGTATGAGGCTATTATCTAGCGCTTTTCTTAGGCCTTCAGTAACTTTCAATAAAGCTGCCTGTGTGCTTCTGCCCTACAGTCAGATTGAAGCTTGTTGAACAGATCCGAATCTGTTAAGTGGGTTTTGAATATGTTTCTGGACTACCTATTTCAGAACGTTTGACACTCGGCATTGCACTAATTGTGAGATTATTGCACGACGCGTGAATTGTGAAAAAATGTCCTTTCGGCGACCAAAGAAGTTATCTGGGAAGAGAGACTAGTTTAGACTAAAGAGATTAGAAAACTAAGTTCTGCGAGAAGGTCTGTGCCGTTCTATAGCACCAAAAGCTTATTTATTTCCCGTTCCGTATTACACATGTGGAAAAATGTTTTAAAATAATTTGGTGGGGTCTAAATGGGTGACTTTGGGTCCTGGTGGGGTATACTGAGGCTCATAGGTATACACTATTAAATGCCTGGAAAAGCCCCCCTGTAATGGGGAGCCTTTGTAGCAAGGCTGAGTCATCAAGTCCCTTCCCAAACCTCCTCGCGGTGGCCCTGGATGCGCTGCGTGGTGAGAACCCGCAGAGTAACGAAGAGGGTGGGACGAAAGGCGAGTTTCCGGCGCCTTAAAACGGGAACTCGGAGCTAAGGGAAGGAAAACCGTGACAGAAAACCAAGGGGGGAGGGGGGCCTCCGTAGGTGTGGTGAAACCAACCTTCCTAAGGGATGAAAACCCTGACAAAAAATCATCTGCCTCCAGGATTGGACATGGGGGTTGGACGCGGGGCTAACACACCGGCTCCGTAAAAGAAAGTTTATTCAAAGCGATTTAAATATGCCTCGGACCGGACCAAAATCAAATTTACGACAAAGGCTACGAAAACGGACAATGAATATTGGTACGTGGAATATACAAGGCCTGGGAACAAAACAGAGGGAGGTCATCTCAGAAATTGAAAAACTGAATCTGGACATAATTATTCTTACGGAAACGAAGAAAAAAGGGACAGGGGAAGAAGTTTTGAATGAATATCTTCACGTTTGGAGTGGTGTGCCCAAAGATTTTAGAGCCAGAAGTGGAGTCTCTTTCCTTATTAAACGTAAATGGACAAAACTCATTAAACAAATAGAACATATTAGTGACAGGGTACTTAAAATAGACATGAACATTTTTCGTCATCAGTTAACTATTTTAGGGGTATATGCGGTAAACGACAATGCACTTGTGGATGAAAAAAATAAGTTTTTTCAAGATCTCAGTGAAATTATAGCAAGTATTCCGCATCAAAATGAAATTCTATTAATTGGGGATTTTAATAGCAGGGTAGGTAACAGAGAACGCGAAGTAGTAGGTCAGTTTGGAGAGGAAACTGTTAATGACAATGGGAAAAGATTAATAAACCTTTGTAAGGAGCATGCACTATGTGTAGGGAACACCATTTTCAGTCATAAAAACATCCACAAATATACCAGAATAGATCCAGCAAGAAATATTCAATCAGTAATTGATTTAGTTGTGGCAAAGAAAGAAAGAAGAGTAAAACTTAATGATGTGAGAGTATACCGCCAACCAGAGTGTGGAACTGATCATCATATGGTGGTGAGCAAACATGTATTTCCTTTTAGAAGTAAACGAAGATCTATTGAAAAAGATACCGATATTTTAATTGAACAAAATGACATAAATTTTAAAACAGACCTTTTAAAACAATACAGCGTTGAAATGCTCTACCAAAACAGAATTAACCTTAAACTAGGAAACTCCGAAGATAAAAGTCCCGAAGAAATGTATTATCACCTAAAAGATGTTGTTTTTGAAGCAGCTAAGGAAGCCCTAGGAGAAGAACAAGAAAAAAGGAAGTTCGTTGAGAAATTCAGTGAAAATTTAGAAAGTTTGATTAAGGAAAAGAAAACATTGTACCTGTTGTGGATTTCAAATAGGAATGCCCAAACACGAAAGGAATATGTACAAAAAAGAAAAGAAGTTAAAGAATTAGTAAAAATTGAAAAAAATGAACACTGGGAGAGATTGTGTAGGGATATAGATAATACAATAGGATATAATATGTCAACCCAAGCGTGGAAAACGATTAAAAATATGAGAAAAAATTGTTACAAAAGTAAAGTACAAATAATAACTCCTACAAAATGGATTGATTACTACGAACAATTATTACAAGAAAGTAGAGTTGAATACCAAAACAATTTCGAATGCATGCATTGGCAAGCATGGGAACCTGAAATCAGTTGGTTTGATGTAAAAAGGGCTTTGTCGAAAGCTAAAAACAATAAAGCTCCAGGACCAGGTAACCTTAGAATGGAACTTTTAAAATACGGAGGTTATAATATAACTGAATATCTCAAAAATCTTTTTAACAAAATTGAAGTTAGTGGCGATATTCCTCAGGAATGGAATATGTCATATATCAGCTCTATACACAAGAAAGGTGACAAAACCCTTTGTGAAAACTACAGAGGAATTAGTGTCATCCCATCAATAACTAGGCTATTCGCTAGTATTCTAAAAGAAAAAATACAGAAGAGAATAACATTTAGTGAAGAACAAAGTGGGTTTAGAAGTGGGAGGTCATGTTTAGATAACATCCATTGCTTACGCCAAATAATAGAGAAAAATGGAGTATACAATATAGACACACATATGACATTTATTGACCTGGAAAAGGCCTATGACAGTGTTCCTAGATGCAAAATATGGTCAGCAATGAGAAGACTGAATGTTCCAGAAAAATGGATTAATTTGGTTAAAAAAATGTACCAGAATACTGAAGCGTGTATTATAATGGGGAGGAAAATTACCCAAAGTATTAAAACTAACAAAGGGTTAAAACAAGGATGTAGTTTATCGCAACTTCTCTTTAATATATATATGGAACAAGTTTTGGAAACTTGGTACAAGAAATGCTCGCCAATGGGAGTTCTCATAAATGATAGGTGCTTACATTCTCTACTTTTTGCAGATGATCAGGTCATTTTGGCATCAGATCGGGAAGATATGGAGTTTATGCTTAGGAAATTAAAAGAAGAATACGAAAAGTGGGGACTTAAAATTAACCTTAAAAAGACCGAATATTTATGCATTGGAGGAGATACCTCTAATATAAAAATTGATGATGACGAAATAACTAACTGTTCAAAATTTAAATATCTGGGGACTATAATTACTGACGATGGGAAAATTGATGAAGATATTACCACTAGACTCGCAATGGGCAGAAATGCAATCAAAGCTCTACATAGCCTTATATGGAATAATGTGCTACGACAAGACACAAAGAGAAGAATATTCCACAGTGTAGTGGAAAATATTATATTATATGGTGCAGAAATGTGGCCTTTAACAAAACGCCGTAGAGACAGAATACGGTCAGTAGAGCTCGACTTCATGAGAAGATCTTTACAGTTAACAAAGCTGGACAAGATAAGAAACGAAGTGGTATGGGAAAGAGCTGGGGTTCAAACAACCATAACCAGAAGACTAGAAAATAAAGCTCTTCAATGGTACGGACATGTCCAGAGGTTCCAAATGAGAGATGGCCAATTCAAATTTTAAACTGGATACCTGAAAGAAGGCGTAGAAGAGGTAGACCTGTTTTGACCTGGAAGGCGTATATACAGGAAGTAATGAATGAGAAAGGACTAGAAGAAGGTCAATGGAATGACCGAAAAATATGGAAATCGAAAACGGCAAACTCTTAGGGGTAGAAACCGTCGAAGAAGAAGAAGAATAATTTGGTGCGTTTTTGAGAATTTTTTTGTAAATTTCAATTACCAATTACGCAAAAACTACTCGTTTCTTCAGAAAATTACTCCATAGAGTATTGTGCAGCTGGTTTGGAACTTGTTTCCCTTTTCTTATTCTTACGATAATTTCAGCTTCACTTTTATCATTTTTGGTAAACATTACTCCAAGGTACTTGAAGCTATCGATTCCTTTGATAATACCACCTTCTAGCATCAAATTTCTCTTGACACTATCAGCTAAAATATATTCAGTTTTAGAGATATTTATTATTAGCCCCCATTTCTGGTATTATTCAAACAGCTTCCTGAACATGTAATGGATATCATCTTCATCTTCTGCCAAAATCATTGGTCATCAGCAAAAAGCAAAGTGAACAGTTTACCCGTTCGGATTGAAATTCCCATATTTGTGCAAGTTCGTCTCCATCTCTCCAGGTTAGATATATTTTGAAGAGTGTGGGAGCGATTGCACATCCTTGTCGCTGACCTTTGGTGACAGGGAATTCTTCAGATATTCTTCGACCTATCTTCACCCTTCTAGTACAATTAACGTACAGTACTTTCACCGCTCTTATATATAGGTCACTAACTCCATTTGCTTCCATTGCTAACCACAATTTGCAGAGAGGAATAGTGTCATATGCCTTTTCTAAATTGACGAAGACCTAGTGGGTTTCAAGGGCTTTTGTCAACAGTTTCTCTAGAAGCTGCTTTAAACACAAAACACAATCTGTTATGTCCACAAATGAAAGTATTCACGCTCACTTAACAACAATTTATTGATTCCCTATTTACCAACTGCTAGCAATTACAGGGGTAGGGAGTAGCCTCTTCCTGAGCTGTGCCGTCTTCCCACGGCATCCGACAGACGGGTGGTAATTACCACTAGCCGCCACATTGCCAGTCGTTGGCAATCTTTAGTCCCCAACATCCACACGTCCGGCTCCAGGACGTTCCCTCCTGACTGCTGACTGTGGACCATCGTCTCCCGACGGTAGACTCCCGACTGCTGATTCTGGTCTCGACTCAAGACTGCCTTCAGGGTGCCGGCTGGCTCCATTTAAAGGCCGATCCAGGCGGTGAGACTCGCCCTCACGGCTCGAGTCTATTATTAGGCCATGTCCACGGCTAGATCGTGTCCACGGCTAGCCGCTGCCGCCGCCGCTCCCTGATAGAGCGCGCTGTCTTGCCGCTCGCGCGCCATCTACAAAATTTATGCGTGACATGGCACATTCCATACATGATCTTCCAGCACGAAATCCGTTTTGTTCGTCTAGCTCCGTGCATCTGATTTTCAATTCTTTGTTTCATAATTTTGACATAGAGTCTTGAAAGAGAATTAGTCACACTTATTTCTCTGTAATTGGAGCAAACTCGTCTCTCTCTCAAATATCTCGAACATTTACAGGAAAGGAGAGAGACGGAGGACAATATTAATTAATATTATTATCATTTTTTCCACTTTACTTTTCACCGTTACTCGTTTTTCAGTATTTCAAAATAAAAAATATATTTTTTCTGGTTATCCTGCGGAAAAAATTATGTTCGTTTACCAACTTTTGAAATCTAAAGAAAGTCTTTGCAATTTCATAAAAAATGTCTGATGGCTATTCCTCTAATCGGTCTTTCTTCTCCTTTTCAGATTTATTCTTGTGTGTTAAAGCGCCATCTCCAGGCGAATGTAAGCTTTCATAATTCTCTTAATTTGCTTTTGATACTCACGGCACACTATAAAGGCGACCGATCGCATTGCGCTCCCCGCCGGCGCCGTGGGTTTGTGAGCCAGCACACCGCGAGCGAGCACAGGATGCTCGAGGACACGATACTCGAGGCTGAAATGCTCGGGCGAGTACGAGCGAGCAAATGGCAGCCCTTGCAGATCTCTAGTATGCATGGTCAAGCTACATTTATGTCCAGAAGCAAAACAAGGTGCCATTTCAGCATTTGCTCATGCATCAACGAAAATGGATGAAAAATTGAAGACCTTACATACAGGCATACATACTTAATCTTTTAAAACTATAGTGTGTTGCGCATTTGTAAGAAGGGACGGGGCACGCCAAATGCCTGCCCCTCGGCCACAGGCTGGACCATATTTCTGGGACGTGTGGCCGACGGGCACTCATCGGTAGTGGTCTTACACGCAACACACAGTACTGGATACTCGGATTGACAAGAAATTTTACCAGCTTGTTCAGCACCTTTCAAAACCTCTACATACAAAATTGTACGTGCTGTGAAGTATTTGGAAGTAGTGTTTTGCGACGATTGGTATTGAGACCTTTCATGACCTTACCGCCTGTAGAAGGGCAGAAATCTCTGCTCGCCGCTGGTTCTGCAGCCGTTACACACCGCGCCGCCACTATCGGCCTTTCGGCAGGGTCACAGTTGCTTCAGAGGGCAGGTGGGGTGACAAAAACTGGTGTTTACTGTGACGATACCGAATAGTTGATAGAAGAGAAAATTGATTTTAAACACACGACATAGTAGCCTGTCGCGGGCCTACGCAGCGCCCCCTTTGTGTGCGCGAGGGTCGGACCAATTCGCGCCGCACACGTGCGACGAGAGGTTTCCCCCGCGCTCCCTGTCCGGCAGGGGGCTAGGGTACACGAGAATTATGACCCGATCGGCGCCTCTCTGGCGCCGCCACATCCCCAGGCGACCTGCGCCCCCCCCGACGTTAGAGAGAGATGGTTGAGTGGAATTTTTCCACCGACTTCGGCCAGAAAACGCCTCCGGACATTGGCCGAAATTAAATTAAGACGCAGTTGCCTTTTGCCAATAGAGAGGAACCTTTCAAAATTCAAACAGAAATCTTTCCAGAACTTTCGGCAAATAAGTAAGGAGAGGGGGTTACAGAGGCTTCGCGAGATGTGACGAAGTGAAACATCAGAGATAAGTGAGGAGACGGTCTTGAGAGTAGGTTCGGGGAGGAGCGAGGAACGCGCACCTCAGCGGTGCGTCGTTCAGGAGCAAACGCCGCTGGCGTGGACACCTCCGAAGTGTGAGAGACAGTATTGTCCTAAATTTTTGGTGCGTTGTGTGTGATGCGGAACGCGGAATTGCTCCTGACGGGCGTTCGCTATCACGCATGTAGTTTTTTCTGAATTGGTAAAGGACTTTAATTGTGACCAGTGCGCCGGTACTTTTGTTAGGCGCAGAGCAATCTCGTCCGGTCGCCTGAAAAAGACTATCGCTGATTGTGCGGTGCAATCTTGTGCCGCGCGCGAGTCAAAATTATTCAATTCGGCTTGCGTTACTACGCCCGCGACCGCTGCAGAGCTGTATTTCGTGCTGAAGTCTCCGCCTACCTCCCTTCGCCGGCTTCGAGCACGAGTACCTGCCACCCGGCTACCCGGCGAGCAGCCTACCGCCAGCTGTGACCTACTGCCGGCCTTTCACCGCCGAAGACGGCGCCCTGATGACCTCACCCGAAGGTCGGGCATCGACCCTGCGGAGTCTTCTGAAAGCACGGTCTGTTGTCCCCTAGACTTTGGTGAATGGCCCGGATCACAGACCTGTGCCTCATCATAAGCGAGCCGCGCTGTGGCTGTTTTTGAGGATAAACTTCCTAAATTGTATGTTGCTTCTTCCTCGGTAAATTGTACTTTAATTTGTATTGTCTTCTAGTAAGTAAGAAAGTTATTTGAGTGAACAGGGAATCTGGGAAAAAGGGGGGTAAATTCAAGCTGTTCTTTGGGAGTTGCGGGATAAATAAGAAAAAGGGGAGGGATGTCTTTGGGTTTAAGAGGGAAAGGGTATTAGTAATAGGATTTTTTTTGTATATTTCTTCATTTTAGTTAATTAAATTTTAATTGTTCCTCCAAAACCTCAATGAATTTTATTTGGTAACAAGTAGCGTCCGTCCATGGGTTCCCATTTCTTGTAGAGAGTCTCTGCGCCTGAGTTAGCCGGCAACTGAATCAGGTGAGTGAGAGAAGGGGGGATCTCGATCGCCCGATCGATCCCCGACGTCGCACGCGCGAGGGTCCGCGCGGGTAGTGACATTACATTGCAGGTGCCCGTCCCTTGCAACCTTCAGACTCGCAAAAAATCATAATTATACCAGAGTAAAAAAACAGATATCTCTACAATATATTTCTAAAACCCTTCTCCGAATTCGAACCTGAATAAAGGACCTGAATAGAGGTTACGCACAAAATTTTCCCAATAAATATATATTTAACAAAAAAATGTTCTTGCGCTTACTAACACTCTCCACAGAACGTGTGTCACTGTGTATATGAGTCTGAGAACGTGTGTCACTGAGTCCAACGCGATGTCACTGGCTATCTGGTCTGTCCCGCTGCGTGAAGCAATACCGGATTCGCAGTATTTTTTATTATTTTTGTTAGACGTGGTGTACCGCTGCCACCAGAAGTGAGGTCTGCGGCTACCGCTGACGCCAATGTGACGTGCCAACCTCGGAGATGACTGACTTCAGCGCATTCGTGAGGTATCTTTGGAGTACTGTGGTTGATGTGGAAGGTTCAGTGAATTGGAAAGGGGGGAGAGCAGTTTACAAGTCGAGAAGGAGAGCGGGAAAACAGTTAACAAGTCACCGGCGATGGCTTTTGCCATCGTTCTTGAACGAACGTGCTTGGAAATCTGACACCGGTTGATAGACGCCGCGAAACGGTCTTGGCGCTGCCGAAGCAACGGCTCGCCCGCTGCGAGAAGCGCAGAGGTCACGAAAGGTCCTGATACAAAATACCTATTAAAAACTATTACTAATATTCCATAGCACTTCAAAATTTGTATATATAGGTTTTGCATGGTGTTCTATTAGCTGGTGAAATTTCTTGACAACCCGAGTATCCAGCACGGTGAGTGATGCGTGTTAGAAGTGAGGGATGTGTCGATGGAGAGAGTCTTGGAGAACAGTGGTGCTACAGTCTCGACTAGCTATTCATACTTGCCACAAACTTGTTGCGGCAATATGCGACACTTTAAATTACGCGCCAAATCAGCGACGCACAGCGGCACTCCCGAAAGTATAGTAGGGGCAGCGAACAGGCGAGAGAGGGCCAATGAGGAACGAACGGAGTTGAAGATAAGAAGCGAAGCTACGCCGCCAGGAGGAATAAAAGCAGGAGCCGCTACCGGAATGCCAGACCGATGTTGTACGGAGTTCCCTGTGAGAAGTAGTGATTACGTTCGAGTGATTATGTTGACCCGGTGGAGTAATTCTGGACTTTCTAACAGTTTACGGTAGAACTACGCTTGACTAGGTATATCTTCTGGCATAACGGTAACTTGGCTTTGTTTCTGTTTATTCTTACAGTTACCGAAGAAGTGGTTTGTATGAATAATTGTCTCTGTGAATAAAAAACTGTGTTCTCGTTGATTTCTGTGTTTTCCTGGATACAACAATACTCTTGTCAGCTGCCATCTATCGCCGCCCACATGACTTTTTTTTGACATTTTCTTAATTTTTCACTTTTATAGTGGTAGAACAAAATATTAATTTTGGAATATTAAAGAACACTAAAAACCCGACCTAAATGGCAATTTTCTTTAACAAATTTGTAGCCATTTTTAGGAAAACGGCTTTTAAGCGCAACTAAAAATGCGAAATTTGACGCTCTTTTTCACAGAAAATTTATGAGTTTTAGAAAAACTCCATTTGACGCCATTTGAAAATTTTTAACTTACAAATACAATAGTGTTTAAAAATATCTGAAATTTGCATTAATATGCAATATTTCGCAAAAACTACTAAAATTTTCAAAAATATGTTCGTGACCTTAATTAACGGTGTGAGAGATCTTTCAAAAAAATACATTTGCGTAATTTTTGCAAAATTCAAAAAATACCCCAAATTGAACGTTACGTCATATTAAAGAGTATAATTAGCACTATCCGTTTGACACGTTTGAAGAAACAATTGCAGCCATTTTTAAGAAAATGGCGTTTAAGCGCTTCTGTAAATGCGAATTTTCAAGCTCATTTTCACTGGAAAATTTGTAAGTTTTCGAAAAACTTCATTTAAGTCATTTGAAACACTTTAAATCACAAATCCAAGTGTTTACAAATTGTTGGAAATGTGTATATTAACCGTGTGAGAGATCTGAAAAAAATTGAATTTGTGTATTTTTGAAAAAAAAACACCAAAATATCCCCAAATTAACTTTACGTCATATTAAAGAGTGTAATTAGCATCACAAGTTTGAAAAATAAAATTTGAGCCATTTATGAGAAAATAGCATTTGAGCGTTTCTGAAAATGCGGAATTTTGAGCTAGTTTTCACAGAAAACTATTCAATTTTCGAGAAACTTTATTTGGCATTATTTAAAGCACATGTGCTCATAAATATTATAATGAGAGGAAATCGCCGCTAATGTAAATATTAACGACGGGAGAGACGAGTCAAAACATTACATTTTTGTAATTTTTGCAAAAACAACATAATAGAGCAATATGGCGTTAATGTTATCTCATAGAGCACGTTTATCAATATACCTACAAAACGTTTAAAGAAAAATTTGGAGCTGTTTTTGAGAAAATCTGTTTCATGTATTTTTTTAAAATTGCAAATATTGCGTGCAATATTTCGCAAAAACTACTAAAATTTTCAAAAATATGTTCATGACCTTAATGAAAGAACCCACTTTGGACAACAAGTTTTATTTGAAGGAAAAATGTCTATCTTCAATTTTGTATTTCTAGGAAGACGCCGAAAAAATTTCAAAATTTTGCAATTTTCGAAAATTCAGAGTTAACCGTGAAATTCAGAGTTAACCTATGCCACCTTTATAAGTGCATTTCATTCTACTAAATTTTGATGAATATTTTTCAAAATCGCGGTGCCTCGAGATCGACTGCGGAATATTCATTTTGAAAGAAATCGTACTTATGGTTTCAGCGCTATGGTTGTTCACAGACGGACAGACGGACGGACGGACGGACATTTGACCCGGACATTGAAAGAACCACTTTTTCGGTATCATGGGACCCCAAAACGTGTATTTCCGTTGAAATCTCGAAATCGATTTTCCGCAGCAATACATAACTTTCTCTATACTACGTATGAACTCCGTATATGCGTACTATACGAGAAAGTAAAATGTGAACGTGAAGTTTGCATGCATCTTCTTCTGCTGTACGGTTCTTGACTCTATCTATTGAGTAAATAAATTAATTATTATCAAAATACACGTAAGTGTGTAATTCGTGAACAAGAAGAAGAAACCGTAACACAGTCCAAATGTAACTAATTCATTTAATAGCCTTGTTAAAAAAATATTATCTTTCTTTTGGATAGTATCAGAGAGTATGGTTAGTATACTCTTACAAAGCAGAAAAGACATTAAAATTTGTGTATCTATTTTAATTTTTTAAAGTATCCGACAATGTATTGTCGGATTGCAATCTACATGTATTATATGTAGATTTCTTTTATTGAGCTGATATGGCACTTATTTATTGACACTAATTCCCGATGAGTATGATTCCTTTGTCATATCGTTGTAGTTATAAATATCTGCATTGCAAGAAAATGTGTTCTCACTATCCTATTAAGTAAGATTTGAGAGAACTGCAGATTCAGAAATAATTATGTAAGCTAATGGAAAG
This sequence comes from Acheta domesticus, assembly GCA_031308135.1. Classification (NCBI taxonomy): domain Eukaryota; kingdom Metazoa; phylum Arthropoda; class Insecta; order Orthoptera; family Gryllidae; genus Acheta; species Acheta domesticus. The sequence goes on from JAHLJT010008446.1 coordinate 20,337,665, forward strand.
ATTCCAAGCTCAACGAAGAGAGGCTTGCAGGAATCACAATGAATCACAGTGAATGACAATTCCGTTTTTATTGCAGAAGTTTTCGTTTACACTCTCATGTTCTGTTGTTTTAGCATGTTACAAGACAAGTGCATATTTCTTTCCGAGTGAAACATTTTAATAAAAAATTGGTCATGCTAGTATCCAGTGGCGTAGCGTGACTCGCATGTTTGGGGATGCTCAACTATAACACACAAAATGTCACTATCAACTACTACATATAACAGGCGAACGCAACACAAGGCAGATACACTGGAACTACTTCCACGATCTCGGTTGCTTACGACGGTGTAGGCGCTTCCCACAAAATCCTCACAGCAGTCAGGGCTGCCGATGTCTTGAAAGCAAATTCTACAATGGCTCAGCTTTAATTCTTATGCGCGAATGGCAATGAGACCACTTGTTAATTTATACATTGCAGACTTAAATAATATGTAATCTATTTAAGAGATAATACAATTTCTTGGATATTAATTAAAAAATAGTAGACAGGCACTATTTCTACAGTTTGTGCCCATGACCAAGCGGGGACTCCCGAGTGTGTGTGTGTGTGTGTGAGAGAGAGAGAGAGAGAGAGAGAATTTATTGCCCGCCTGGTGTGCTGCGATCTCGTGCACAAACGAGCTTCTTTCCGCAGTAGAAGCTAGCGTAAAGCAGTCGGGTTTCTCTGGGCCAGGGGTAAAGGGGGGAGAGGGGAACCTCACCATCTGCGCATGCGTCATTGCTCGTCGCAATCTCACGGCAGACGCTAGAAGCATTTTAGCTTCCAAGCAACCACAGGGCAGGTTCAACAGCCTGCCGAATTCAATCATATGAAATCAATTTAAAATTAATACAAAACGTGTTTCGCTCAGCAGATCACTTGTAAGATTATCAATACAATATTTAAGGTTCTTATATACGGGGATGCTCAGCATCTCAGTGTCCCCTGACGCTATGCCACTGCTAATATCACTCGATCCAAATCAGAGTCCATAACATAGATAACATGAAGTAGATTCATTTTCAAAACCCTTTGTTCATAGGGGAGGAAAAAAACACTTTCATTTTATATTATCATCATCATCATCTTCCTTTACGGATTGGGCATACTGCCTGATCCAGCATCTTTCCATTTCATTCTTGGCCTTCCAATGTTTCTCTTTCCTCGCAGCTTATAATTGAGGGCTGGCACTGGAAGTCTATCTTGCAGCATATTTCCACAAGTGTCTTACGAATACTTCGTAAGAAGACAAAGTTGTGTAAGCGTCCGGAGGAAAATGGTGAATTTTCGCCAGAAAAACGCTTATACCTAGGGTCTGGTAAAGAAAAAGTGGATATATTTAGAAAAAAAATCTTCTAACTCGTGGTATAGAGAAAATCCATGTTTTGTTGCTTCTTGATACTGAAAAATCGATTGACGGCAAAACGTCCGACCGTCCGTCCGTCTTTGGCCAACGCTAGCGCCTAAACCGTTCAGCCGATTTTCCTGAAAATTGATATTCCCCAATATTTTAACTTTGGGGGATACTTTACATGAAGCCGTTCGACATTTTCAAAGTTTTCAAAAAAATGGTTCCAATTTTTTGATTAAAGTTTGTTGTTGAATAGTGCAAAGGACGTTTGAGAGAATGATGCAGGTATTATTTTCGTTGATATCTCAAATTTTTCGAAAATTGCAAAAACAATTTCAAAACTGCAAAATTGAAGATAGAGATTTTTGCCTCAGACAATGTCGGTTGTACAAAATTAGCACTTTAAATAAGATCATGTAAACTTTTTTTAAAGAAATAAGTAGTTTTCGCGTAAATTGCGTTTGAAATTTACCAAATTTTTTCTCAAAAAACACTGCAATTTTTTTCTTTAAACTTTCTTCACTTACATAATAAAAGACGGTAAAAATATGGCGCTAATCCTATTTCCTGGGTGATGCTTGGTTTTTGGAAAATTAAAAAAAAAAAATTTTAAAACTAAAAAATTGTAGATAGAGGTTTTGGCCTCAGACGAAGTCCGTTGGAAAAAATTAGTCCTTTAAAAAATGTCATGTACAATTTTCTGAAAAAATGAGTAGTTTTTACGCAATTGGCGCTTGAAATTTGCAAAAGAAATTTTTCTCAAAAACCGCTCCAAATTTGTTCTTACAATTTTCTCACATGTATAATAAAAGACGACAAATAAATAAAGAAACTTTTGTTACTATAGAATGGCACAGACTTTCTCGCAAAACTTAGTTTTCTAATCTCTATATTTTGAACCAGTTTTTCTGTTATGAATGATGAACTTCCCAGATACCTTCTTTGGGCGTCCAAAGGACGTTTTGTTTCGTATTCTCTGTATTTTTCGGCTTCCTAATGGTAGAAATGAAACCACCATACACTAGTACTATTGTATAAGCGTAAAGGCCATGCATGGGAAAGGTAGACGTGGTCGTTAAATGACGAACATTGGCGCAGGTCATCCGAGGGAACGATCGCTAGTTCGAGGCCTGGTCGGGGAATATTATTTGTCAAATTTCTCTGTTGTCGCAATTAATTATTTGACAATTCTAGAAACATGATTGAAAACCATGTGAAGCCATTCGAATCACAAATATTGATAATTACGATAAATGAACTTGAAGTGTCTGTATGTAATTTTCCAATTTTCATTTTTAAAAATAATCTTTTACATCTCTTCTAGGTACCCCAATGTTAATTGTTTTCCTATCATGCATTTACCATTTTATGGCACGGTTAGATTCTTTTTATTGCTCTGTTCAGCCCATACGGTTCTAATGTGGCGTAGTGGTATAAGTGCTCGCTCGTTAACTTTTAAGGACCAGATTTCGAATTTTGGAACGAAAAATATATAGATTTATATAGTAGTGTAATAGTTACATTTAGAATCACGTAGAAGCAGTCCAATAAAGTATGTGCTTTGGAAGCACCACTACTTTCACTTTTTATTTGGTATTTGGTACAGCCCTTTACTCCTCTCATAAATCTCATTTCTGCTGATTCAATCCTCCTAAATCTTCTTGTTTTTGAACTCAAGTTTACATCCTTACAGTAAAAGTGGGAGGGTCATATCATAAAATTTTAACAGGATTTCTTTTTGTGCTTTCTTTTTAAATGGTCTGTTTATAGTATTATAAATGTTGACATTATCAAAAGCCTTTTCAATATCCATGAAGGCTAAAGGTGTTTCTCTATTAAACTCAACTCGTTTCTCAGTTATTTGTTTTAATGTAAATATGTCATCTATTATTAAATGTTATTGTTTTTTATTTATTTATGTCAAAAACAGTTAAAAACTGCGTGTGACGAGCTATGGGCAGAAGTGAATTTTGTGCACGTTTTCATAATTCTGTGATCTCTACCCTAAACCATATTCTAGTCGAATTTTGAATACAGGAAAGAGCAGTTTTTTTCAAGTTTTGTTGACAAAATATTCGCTCCTATATAATAAAATATATTTTCAAAGGTAAATTAGCTACAAATTCCTGCCCTGAACCCTCATGTTCTTCATGAAAGAATAATACTTTTGCCGCAATATGAAAAACGATAATTTGAATAACTATATTTCCCACTGAAATTCAGAAGACGTGCACAAATAATGAAGTTACATTTATGTCCAGAAGCAAAACAAGGGACCAACTCAGCATTTGCTCAAGGATCAGGGAAACTGGACGAAAAAACCTGATCGAGATGGGGGCCATCAACCCAGAAACTGTGGTACAATACTTGTTACAGGTTCTTTAGAATTATACAGTCCAAATGATAAATAATTACATTAACTATCATTGTTAAAATTAATTCTACTTTCCTTTTTGATGCTCGGTATAGTCTCGAATTGTATAGAAACAGTTATGCAGCAGAAAAGATTTTACTTGGGACTTAAACTTTTCTATCGAATTTAATCGTTTAATGTCTTCTGGCAAAGTGTTGTAGAGTAATGTACATGAATTGTATGTGAATGTTTTGTAGTGAGATGTTGATACTGCTACCTGGTGAATATGATTACTACGTCTTGTGTTATACTTATAGACATCGACGTTTGCTGAAAATATATTCCCGCTCTTAAGTAAGTAATTTTTGACAAAAACTACTGATTCATAAATCAGTGGACAAGGTAATGGTAAAATTCCTAGATTAATAAAAAGAGACTTACAAGAATCACGTGGGTTGGATTTGCTTATTATTCGTACAATTCTTTTTTGTAATCTGAAAGTCTGGGAGCTATAAGATGTGTTTCCCCAGAATATTATGCCATATCTCTGGCGGGAATGAACATTGGCGAAATATACACAACGAGCTGAGGCTGACGGAATTCGAAAGAATTCTGAGCATATTGAACTTAATTTTGTGTTCAATTCATTTAAGTGGGTATTCCATTTGAGGTTTGACTGAATTGATAGACCTAAAAATTTTGTTACTTTAACATCAGTCAATGGCACACCGTTCATTTTCAGTGGAGTACAGAATTTTTTATTTGAAATGGAAAACTGCATTGAAACTGTTTTCTTTTCATTTACTATTAATTTGTTACTACGGAACCAATTTGAAACATCTGATGTTGTACTATTTACGGTTTCTTTGTTGCAAAGAATATTTGTATCATCCGCAAAGAGAACTGTTCTTCCGTTTTGAATCGCTAAGGGCATGTCATTTACGTATAATAGGAAGAGAATTGGGCCTAAAATCGATCCTTGCGGGACTCCACGTGCAATTGACAAAGAACCGGAAAGGTGTGTACACAAAGTTCCATCATTCCAGTAAGGTATTTCTACTCTCTGAGATCGTTGTTTAAGGTACGAACATAGCCAATCTAGAGCAATACCACGGATTCCATACGAATGTAATTTTGAAAGTAAAATGTTATGATCAATGACGTCAAAAGCTTTTGAAAGATCTAAAAATATTCCAATAGTTGCTTCGTTTTGATCCAATGATGACGCAACATCTTTAAGAAAAGAAAAAATGGCTGTTTCCGTAGATTTTGATTTCCGGAATCCATGTTGGCAATTTGAAAACGCGTCGTGTTTATTGAGAAAGGTTTCCATTCGCACAGAAAAAAGTCTCTCTAATATTTTTGAAAAAACTGACAAAAGAGAAATTGGTCGATATTTTTTAATTTCATTTTTGTTGCCTTTTTTGAAGAGCGGCTTAATCTCAGCTGTTTTAAAAATATCTGGAAAAATTCCGGTACATAAGATCTTTCTCGCAAGATTCGACCAGAAAATCAATGTTAAAATCTCCGCATACGACATGGATTCAAAAGAGCGATTGATGACTTTGATTAGTGTTATCTCTAGTTTTTCTAAGAACAAAATGTAATCTGCAGCTCTCTTTGTTGGAGGCCTGTAGATGCAAAGCAATATCATTTTTAGCATAGGAAGATGTACAACAGAAATTTCAAAAACATTTTCAACGGAATACTCATTGAATTCCGTCAAGGAGATAGAATCAATATTATTTTTAACGTAAATACAAGAACCTCCGTATGCAGGACTTTTATGAGATTCTCTTTCTCTACAATAGTAGCCTTCGAGGTAAAAGTTTGGAATTTGGAAAATGCCAAGTTCATTAGGAGATAACCAATGTTCTGTAAAGCAAAGAACATCCATTTGATTTAAATCGCCCTTAAATCCTGTAGAGCTGTTTCGATAAACTCAATTTTTTTGAAAGGGATTGAACATGAATGGTGCAATATCTTTATTTTTTGCAAGTACCTACACAAATGTTTTTCTACTGCATTTGACTGTAGTTGCTATATATTTACTCCATTTTTACCTCGAGTGCGTGGTCGAAGGTTGTAATGTGTCCCAGCAGTCACAGGTTGTGAGGAAATAGGGGCGTCATTGGTAGTGGGAATGGAAGAAACGGGAGTAGGTTCACAAGAGGGGGTAACAGGGTTCAGAATAAGGGTGGAGGTGGAGAATGTAAGGAAGGTGAAAGGGTGTTTCTGGGGAAGAGTGCAGTCTGCAATTGGAGCTATTCTATTATTTACAATTTTTGCATAAACTTTGTAACATGAGTGAAGTAGACAAATGCCCCTATAGTTGTCACTTTTACTATGATCTCCTTTTTTAAAACATGAAATAATAAACGAATATAACCAATCATCTAGTATTGTACATCTTTGCCAGCATTCATTCATTAGGTGGAGCAGTCAAATTTTCAATAACATACCTCCATATTTCATTAATTCTACTTCAACCCTATCACGACAACAGGTTTTCCTATTATTTATTATCTTATTTATTTATATTTTTTTTATTTATTATCTGATTTATTTATATTTATTATTCCTATTTACTATCCTATTATTTTCCTATTAGGCTTTCCAATATCCAACTACATGTAATTCTTTCCAAAATAAATTAACTTTCATAAAATCATGTCTTCATATATCAACTTTTCTAAAAAGTGTAGAGTTGTTATTTTCTGAAAAAATAGACACAAAAGGGAAAGTAAATTAAAATCTTTTAAAATTTTTGTGATCATTTTCAGGGGCCAATAAACAAAAATTGATAAAGGCATTAGAAACAAGACCAACACTGAAAACATTTTTATTTCAAACTTCAATACAAAATATTTTCTTAAACATGTTAGATAATACAGCTTTACATAAAAAACAAATAAGCACTTCAAAACTGCCTATTTACCCTTGTCACATCTGTCACATATCAAAATTATTAAGAGTACATTTCTTGATAAGCAATGTTTTTTTCATGTTTTTTTGACAAAGCCTTCCAAAAGTATGTTCATTTATTGTTTTAATAATTTTTTTCTTATTATAGAACAAAAAGATATTGAATTCTGAAGTGTCTTTATATTATCCTAGCATTACTGCACTTTTCAAAAATCAAAATTATGTTAAATTTGAATCTTGAAAATGTTCATGTGCATGATGTGACAAGAAATGAGCCGTGCAAATGAACTAAGACTATCTTCTAATTACATACTTCTACTGAGTTCTATTCTTAAAACAATAAAATGGTGACAAAAAATTAACCCCAGCAGTCCCAAAGTTTAAATGAAGCCATTCATGACGTGTTATTGTTTTGATTTGATATCGTTGCGGATTGACGACTGTTCTGCTTAAAAGTAAATTATACGAGAGTAAAACGAATTGTTTTAAATTAAATAATTGTGAACATGCCTGTGAGATATACATGTGGATATTGCTCTGAAATTATAAAAGAGAATACGTCTAGTATTCTGTGTAGTGAGTGTAACAACTGGCTACATCTAAAATGTTCAGGTATTGCTCAAAAAGACTTTAAGAAGTTGGCTTCTGACATCAAGAAGAATATTATCAAATGGAGCTGTGATAATTGCAAAAGTCAGGTTAGTGTCATTATCTCTGAAGATGCTGCTGATACGGATGTCGAAACAGTTGCCACACAGCTTGAAAGAGTACTTGAGAAACACCTTACACCCTTCAAAAAATATGTTGAAAATTCCTTGAAGGAAATAAAAAGTGAACTAGGAAAAATCTCTTCATTGGAGAAAAGAATCGGAGCATTGGAGAATAAATTGCAAAAGCTCAATTGTGAAGGAGCAGTTGCCTCTGGGGCAAATGTCGACTATATTGTTGCTGAAATATCAGAGAGAAAAAAACGTGAGAAAAATGTTATTGCTTTCAATGTGCCTGAGTCTGACAAACCTACTGGTCTTGAACATCTACTTAGTGATCGGGAACAGATTGCTAATATATTGCAACCACAATTATCTATTGATGTTTCTGATATGAAAATGCGTAGACTAGGTCGTCGGGTAATTGGAAACACTCGCCCTTTATTGATAAACTTACAATCTGAGGATATCTCTAAATTGATACTCAAAACAAAATTTAAAAACAACAATGGAATTCATTTTAAATCTGATTTAACCAAAGCACAACATGATCACTTGAAAAATCTGCGCATTGAATTAGAGGAATTAAATAAAGTAAGCGAAATAAAAAAGACAATAAGATACATTGATAACGTTCCGAAAATTGTTGATGTGCAAACATTTCGCGCATCCAAGGAGTATGACAAAACCATCACAGAGTCTGAAAGTGTATTACCAGAATGTTAGAGGGCTGAGGACTAAATTGGAGAAATTTTTGTTATCAACTTCTATTTCTGGATGCGATGTACTATGCATTACTGAGTCATGGTTGCATTCATCTATTATGGATGGTGAAATTGTTGACAAATATACCATCTACAGGAAAGACAGAGATCCTGCAATCACTAACTGTGAACGTGGAGGAGGAGTTTTTATTGCAGTTAAGAGTCATATTTTATCTGAATTAATTACAGTCGAAGAGAATCATCTTGAGCAAATTTTTGTTAGAATTAAAGGATATAATTTTGATGTCATCATTGGGTGTGTATAGATTCCTCCACAATCCCACCTTGATATTTATCACAATCATCTAACAACGGTCTCCAATATAAAAGAAAAATACCCCAAATGCAAATTGTTGATAACTGGTGACTACAACATTAACAGTAGTATACCACAATTGGAATGTGAATCCTTTCTCTATGAGAGATTCCTTCTGTTAGAATGCTCTCAGTTGAATAATATTTATAATAACCTAGGTCGATTACTAGACCTCTGTTTCAGTGACTCAGATGCCCACGTTGATAAAATACCTGCAATTGTTGATGAGGACTTATTTCATCCAGCTTGGTCCGTTGATCTGGAATTTGGAGCGAGCCTTAGATCGAATGTTATCCCCACATATTCATTCAGGAATGCTGATTATGTATCGATGAATAACTACTTTATGAGTATTAACTGGATAGAGATATATAAATTAGACAATTTGGATGACAAAGTAAAATGTTTCAACGATGTGATCTACTCGGCTATAAATCAATTTGTACCAATAAATTATGGAAGAAAAACAGATTTTCCTATTTGGTTTTCCAAGGAATTGATACGATTAACTCTACAGAAGAAAATTGCTCATAAAAATTACAAAATGAGAAGAAGTCACGATAACTATATTACTTTCTGCAGACTTAGATCAAAATGTAAACAATTAAGCGAGAATTGCAATAGAAACTACATAGAAAAAACCGAAAATGACCTTTATTTGGACCCTAAAAAATTTTGGAATTTCATGAAAAATAGACGCCGGAATAACGGAGATATTCCCTCTGAGATGAGTTGGAATGATGTTGTAGCAAATAATGGATTGTATATTGGAAACTTATTTGCTACTTATTTCAAAAGTGTATATGATGAACCTTCAGAATCCTCTACTGATGCTGGATGTTATTTTGGTAATGAGTATCCAGATGCGGACCTATCTAGTTTTGAAGTCACCTTTGATAACGTCTTTCGTATATTGACAAAACTCAACATCAATAAAGGACAAGGACCTGATGGCATTCCAAACATACTGCTCAAAAACTGTGCTACAGGACTATGTGAACCCATCACACACATTTTTGATAAATCACTGAAAACGGGCTATTTTCCTTCCACCTGGAAATTTTCTTATATCATTCCAATACATAAAAGTGGAGATAAGTCGAAAGTGAATAACTATAGACCAATATGTATTCAACCAGCACTTGCTAAACTCTTTGAAAAAATCGTTCTTCCACAATTAATAACACCTTTCAAAAATATCATCACTTCTAAACAACATGGTTTCATTGAAGGAAGATCAACATCTACGAAACTCTTTATATACATCAACTTTATCTTAAATGCCTTGGACAGAGGACAGAATGTGCATTCTTTATACACAGATTTTAGTAAAGCTTTTGATAAGGTTGACCACAAAATACTGAAGTCAAAATTGAGTGGTTATGGCATTCGACTGACAGCCCTTGAGTGGATTCGCTCATATCTGACAGGGAGGCGTCTACAAGTGAAAATTAACGGTCATATATCAAATGAATACGAGGTATTGTCCGGTATACCACAGGGTACTCATCTCGGACCAATATTATTCATTATCTTTATAAATGATATTGGAAAAGGATTGCAATCTGAATTCTTATTATATGCTGATGATATGAAGATCTACAGAACTATTAGGGACGAAAGGGATGAGGCTACTCTTCGGCATGATATCTCTGTATTAGAGAAATGGTGTATGGATAACAAGTTATTATTGAACTTTGAAAAATGTGCAATGATGATCTTCTCTCGTGCCCGCATTCACCATGATATCAACTACCAGATAGATGGAAGAAACGTTCAAATTGTCAGCTCATTTAAAGACCTCGGTGTAATCATTGATAACAAACTTACCTTTGCCGATCATATAGACAACATCTCTAAAAAAGCGCATAAAATTCTCGGATTTATACTCAGATCAATGAAAGAATTTAAAAACATCAATACTCTATTTCGATTATTCTTTGCATTGGTGGTGCCAATACTAGAATATGGAAGCATAGTCTGGTCACCACACACCGCCCAAATATCACCCGAATTGAGAGAGTTCAACGGAAGTTCTGCAAATCCTTAGTTTATCATTGTCAAGATGAGAAAGTGAAAAAAGTGAAAAACACTGATGATATTTATGATCTATTTAAAATCCACAGCCTTCAAACTCGAAGACAAATGATAGACCTTATGTTTTTCTACTAGATATTCAATGGCTTTATCGACTCGCCTGAAATATTGGAGCAATTTTGCCTCATATGCACCTCGACTAATCTGCGGACAAGAAGATTACTTGATGTAAAGAAATCCAACAAGAACTACGTCATCTTTGGGCCACATAATAGAATAGCTAATATTGTTAATTTGATAGCTCCAAACGTTGAGTTCTTCGATAAATCTTTATTTAGTTTCAAACGTAATATTAAACAATTCTTTTAATCTTCCAATATTTATACTTTTTGTGTAACGAAAATTTTGTTATATATATTACACTATATTGTGAAAACTTGATTGTATAATGCCGATTGGCGTAAAATAAATAAATAAATCAATAAATAAATAAATAAATAAATAAATAAAAAATGACAAATGAGTATTGAAGTATTTGCTATCTCTGTAAATTTATTAATGGACTTATCTGTTAATACAATTTTTTTCTTCTTTTATGCAAAGAAAATTCGATTCATTTCCAAGACCTATATTTCCAGAAAGTTCGACTTCTTGCAGCGATATTTGTGATCAACTTTAAAATGTATTACATTTTTATGTCACTCAAATGTATTTTCATAACACAGTAGTATAGCATACTATTTTAAAAAAAATTAAAGTTCTATTGATGTTTCAAACATTTCACCTGAGAGTTTCTAGATACTCAGATTTTTAGCATTATTGAATTGAATCGTCCCAATTCTTACATTCTTTCAACATGCTGATGATCAAACTCTAATGCTAACAGAAACAAACAGGATCACAGAATAAATAAAAAAATACTAATGACATCTACCTTTGAATATGCTCAAAAAACTGGACTAACATTTCAAGCACAATAACTGCAATGAATTCCGGCACAGAAAAGACCTTGCTTCATACCAGTCACATATTTTTCTGGCTCTCAGCCTAGAGATAATTATTACATGAATTGTAAGGAAAACTTGAGATTGATTAGAACATATTCTAAACAAAACTCTCGTCATTAACATAGGATTATCGACTTATCAATAAAACTGAAACCTATAAAATATATCCCTAGGCCTTTAACGCCCATTCCTTTGGTATTGCTCAGCTTAACTGAAATGCACCATTATTAAACAGCAGGTGTCATAACAATAAAATTATAAGAAATGAACATCATCTGAGACACACCAGTTAACAATTATTCTTGTTTTATTTATCATTCTCTGAATACTAACTTCCTTTACCATCTTCCTCCAGCTTCATACCCCTCTAAAATAGGACTCAACCCCACCATGGTGAGTTCTTTATTTGGAGATAAAACGCAATAAAGACAAAAATAAATGTGTTTTATTCATGACAATTATGTAAAGAAAAATTCATTTTGTAACAAATATTGGTAACAAATATTGGTAACAAATATTGGTAACAAATATTTCTCTAATAAATTAGTGAATATTAATCTCTAGCTAAGAATTTTATTTCATTACTAATAGAATTTACATCAGTGAGTCATTTTTGTCTTTATAAAAAAATCAAAACTGTAAAAGATATCTTTTTTGGGCATATGTGTATGCTGAAGATATTTTACTATAAATATTTTTGGCACTTGTCAACAGGCATTTTGTGAAAAAAAAATGCATGGCACTTGATTATTAAAAAATATTAATGCTCAAGAATTAGGGGCCTCATTCCTCATGCATTAAACAATCTAAAAAATTAATTATTTTTCTGTATTGAATAATACATTACTATAAAGAGAGATATCCGCCTAGGAATATGATGTATTTTGTTTTCAGCTCCTTTTATTACAATTGCTTCCTTTGATATAATTAAATAAAATATTAAAATTTTTATAAATAAATAAACGTGATAATAAATGGAAACTATGTTTCAGTGTTGATTTGAAATGACAATTATGTCCATGCCTTCCAAAAATTAACAACTTCCTGACACTAGAATGACATTAAACAAATGCAACAATAGACTATTTGGATGCTCTGTAGTACCAAGATACAAAAAAGTATATTTTGTCTTTTACAGGTGGGGACTTAAATGTGACATGTACATAAGTTACTATAAGTTGATGTAACTAAGAGTAACTTATGTTTCTATTATTCTCAATCCAATGTGTGATGTCCAGTTTTTCTGACAATATTGTCATTAATATCCTTTTAGAATTCATGATTATTGGATACAAAAAAAATCTAAATTGAAATGTCACCTCTAAACCAAACAGAGAACTTTTACACTCAATGCAATGGTGAAAATCACAATACAATGTACACATAGCATTAGAATTATGAGCCTTGCAATTTTTCAAATACACCACAGCTCACATTGTTATCTCTTGCTTGAATTTGATGAGGAATAAAGGGTCAATGAGCTCTTGTCAAGAGTAGGCATGTTTTAGGCTAAAACTTTCAGCAGTTCCAGAAAAACATAAATATATTTTTTCATGAATGACTTCCATTCTTACGCAATGTATCAAGATGCTTAAGACTTAAGCATCTTAGTGTGAAACACTTAGATGTGAAACAATCTGCTTGCTGAGTGGAAAAATTTGTCTTTTCTGCTTCTGTCTCTTACCAGTAAGAAAAAATTCCTCAGAAAGCAATTATCTGCCCTCTATAGACGGGAAACTTGTAGGCAGGTCTCTTTTACAAGATGAAAACTAACTTACATATTGTGACTACATAACATAGAAAATGAGACTTGGGATGGCTAAATATCTCTATTAAGTGAGATTCTCTTATAAGCAAATTTGTACTTTATAACATAATATATACATTTTTGTTTCCTATTTGATTCATTACCCAGGAAGTATGTAATCATTATTTTAATAAAATAAAAAAAATATTGAACAGCAAACAATATAAATATATACAACAAACAATATTCATAAAGCATTAATAAAATTATGGGAATTTACCTAAATCTAATGACTCCTCTTTCCTATCATCATATTTTCATTCATATTTTGGCATGAAATATTGGAGTCACATATTGGAGTCGCTAGAAGTAATTCAAATTGTTTGAATTACTTTCAAGATTTTAAGTCATTGAGGTATCCATATCAATAACCTTTGGCACTTTTGTCTCACTTGGTCCAGAAGGGTCTGGTTGTGTGCAAGCAGAACGTTGCCTCATTTTTGGAGGGGTGTAGAGCTACATAGAAGGCTTTTTCCTATTGCCCAATTATCTATGGTCTGTACACTGAGTTCTTGTGGCCAATTGCTCCTTTGGAGACGTTTCAACTGTACTAGTGCTTCCACTCATGCTTCCAGAGCTTGATTTTGGAGACCATTTCATTCCTTCAAGTCTGGGAAATCCTTGATGTCCAACCTGAGTCTTTTAAAAGCTCATTAATATTATTATTGTTGTTGTCATTGTTAGGATTACACAAAGGGCGAAGGGCAGCACACATCTCACTGCGCGAGCGACCGACGCGGGCAGACTGGCGGGGCGCGCACAGGCCGGGGCAGGGAGAACGGAAGAAGCGGCAGATGGCGACACAAGCGCGACAACTGCTACTCGCATCGCGCAAGCCCAACACTTCCCCTCGAGTCGCATGTTGTCCGCGAGTCCAGACCGGCGAGGGCCAAACACCTTTCGTGCTTCCGCCGCGGCAAACACTTCGTGAGGAAGTCGGCGACCTGGTCTTCTGTGGGCACGTGAAGGAGCTCGAACTGCTTCTCCTTCAGCGCGTCTCTTAGAAAATGATGGCGAATGTCGATATGCTTGCTCCTCGAATGGAGCATCGAGTTCCCCGCCAACTTCACAGCACTCATGCTGTCGCATGATATCTTCAGCTGTCTGAGGTCGATGAGTCCCAGCTCTCGTAGCAACCGCTGCAAGTAGATGGCCTCCTCCCTCGGAAAGAGCCATGTACTCAGCTTCGGTCGTGGATAAGGCGACCGTCCGCTGCTTCCTCGAATCCCAGGAGATTGGAGATCCCCCAAGATTGAGTACGTATCCAGTATAGGATCTTCTGTCTGCAGAGCAACTGCCCCAATCAGCATCGGTGTATCCTTCGAGCGGCTTGGAGCTGGTGCCGTAAGTCAGTCCCACTTCGATGGTCCCCTTCAAATAACGTAGGACTCGCTTAGCTGCCTTCCAGTGGTCAACTCCGAAGCAATTATTGTATTGCCCTAGGCGGCTTATAGCGAATGCAATGTCAGGACGTGTGGTCGTCGCCAAATACGTGAGGGCTCCAACCAGTTCACGGTAGGGAAGTTTCCGATCTTCAGGTGACTGATCGTCCGTCTTCGTCAACACCGAACCTGGGTCAGTAGGGGTGGCCACAGGTTTGCAATCTGACATTCCAAACCTCGATAACAATTCGTGAATGTAACCTCTCTGGTGCATTGTTACATTGCGCCCTCTGCGTCCAAATTCGATCCCGAGGCAGTGTCTCACCTCACCAAGGTCCTTGATTTGGAAACTCCTTGACAGTCCTTCCTTGATGTGGGCGATCTTCTTCTCATCGCGCCCCGCGACCAATATGTCATCGACGTACGTCGCAATCAAAGTCACGTCCTTGCCAGATCCCATGTAGAACAGACATGGATCAGAGTTTGAGGGAGTGGCGCCGAGTCTCTTCAAGGCTTCGTTAAGGGTTGTGTACCAGCTCCTCCCGGCCTGGCGTAAGCCGTAGAGAGACTTCTTCAATAGACAGACCTTGTCCCCCTCCTGCACACTCTTCAGCATCCCTTTTGCCTTCCGACTGACGTCGTCGTGTTGACCATTGCTGATAATGCACCGTAGAACTTCCTCCAGATTCTTCGGTGGCTCCATGAGGATCTCTTCGAGGTGTCCGTTGAGGTAGGCACTCTCCACATCGAACTGCCTGATTTTCATATTGTACCGAGCCGCAAGTGACGCCAGAAGACGAATGGAACTGACTCTGGCCACTGGAGCGAAGGTCTCCGTGAAATGGATCCCTGGTTTCTGGCTGAAACCCTGGGCAACTAGTCGAGCCTTCTTCTTGTCAAAAGTTCCATCGGCTTGAAACTTATTTCTGAGGACGAAGCGACATCCCAATCCCTTGTGTCCTTCAGGTCGATAGACGAGCGTCCAAGTCTCGTTCTTCAAGATGGACCTCATCTCGTCTGCGATCGCTTCACGCCACTCGTTGGCCTCTGGTCCACTCAGCGCGTCATTCATGGTCACCTCGGTAAGCAGACATTGCTCGGCGACGATGTTCGCTGCTGCAGAGCTCGGATCGGTGTTGTAGAGTTTTCTAGGTCTTCCCCTTGAACCAGACCTGACGATTCTTGGTCGACCCACAGCTCTACGAAAATCGGGGGGTTGGTTCGAATCTTCATCTCCGTCGTCTCCGCCGACGTAGTCTTCGTCTCTGCTGGCACCGGCACTGCTCCGAAACAAATCTTCATCTGCAACATCGAACCCACGGAACTCTTCTTCAGAGGCGATGCTCTCCTCCCTGCCTCCCACACGAGTTTCCGAAACAGGGTCGATTTCCAAAAGTCGAGGGGCCTCGAATTCCACATCTCGAGACGGCACGATTGCTTCAGCTCCTTGCTCCTGAGGATTGTAACCATCCACGAACTTCACATCTCGAGTGATCAGTACTCGGTGCTTGTCGACTGACCAAACTCGGTACGCCTTAGACTCCTCGGCGTAGCCTAGGAAAATTCCTTCTTGACCTCGAGGACTGTATTTTCCATGCCCTGGATCCTGTCGAGGTAAATGACTTGGCTTCCGAATGCCCTGAAGTCGGAAACATTTGGAATTTTGCCTGTCCAAGATTCGTATGGTGTGCGACCGTTCAGACTTTTTGTGGGCATGCGGTTCCGAATGTAGTTGGCAGTGTTGACTGCTTCGGCCCAGAATGTGTTGGGGAGATTTGACTCCATCAACATGCATCTGGCCATGTCATTCAGAGTACGGTTCTTCCTTTCCGCCACTCCGTTTTGTTCAGGGTTGTGCGGAGCAGTCAGCCGTCGCTTGATCCCTCGTTCCTTCAGGTAGTCCTCGAGTTCGCTATTTGTGAACTCGCGCCCGTTGTCTGATTGCAGGCATTTTACTCTGGCGTTCCTTTGATTCTCAACGAGGGCGATGTACTCCATCGTAGCTCTGGTCACTTCCGCCTTCGACTTCAAGAATCTCACCTCACACCACCTGCTGTGATCGTCGATGAATTCCACGAAGTATTTCGCTCCCGCTAGAGACTCCTTCTTCATCGGCCCACATACATCCGTGTGTACGATCTCGAGAATCTTCGATTTGCGACCGGACTCCTTCGGGAACGATGCCCTCGTCATCTTGCCTCGCAGGCAGATCTTGCAGTCAAAGCTCTCAGTTGCGTCTATCAGGTCCACTCCGCTGATGACTCCGTCTCGAACAGCATTCACGATGTCACGCGTGTTGACATGCCCTAGCCGCCTGTGAAGTTCGCTAAGAGCAACCCCTGCCGGTTTCCTTGACGCGACGGCGCATGCCCCATGAACTGGCTCGGCCTCGCGTATGTAGTACAGGTCATCACTTCTCACTGCTGTCAACACAACGTTCTTATTTGAATCTTCGATGGTCGCGCCATCCTTTCGGAAACATACGGTCAGTCCACGATCGGTGATCTTTCCCACAGATAAAAGGTTTGATCTCAAATCCGGAACACACAACGCATTACTCAGGGTAATACTTCTATCATCACCACGCACACTCGCGACGAAATGCACCTTCCCTTCACCGACTGTTTCCGCCGTCGAACTGTTCGCGAGGTTGATCTTGCTTAGCTTGGAGTCGTCGATCTCGCAGAAACGTTCGAGTTCGTTGCACAGATGGGTGGTGGCGCCACTGCCCAAGCACCACTTTAGTTTTGGATTTACTTGCGCGTTGCCCGAAACGTTCAAACAAACGTCGTACTCGTCCACGCGACCCGCACTTTCCGTCTTGCTCTTGCTTCGACACACGTTGGCTTTATGTCCCAATTTGTTGCATTTGAAGCACCGAATGTTCTTCTCGAACTTGCGTTTCTCGCGGTCACTTTTGTGCGCTTCCGACTTGCTGCTCTGACCGGACCAGTTGCCGCCCTTCTTGACGAACAAAGCACTTGACGACGCGTTTCTCATCTCACCTTTTCGCGCGTCGCTCTCCTCGACAATTTTGACTCGGAGAGCCTCCGGTGTGGGCAATTCATCACGCGACTCAATGGCACAGCGAAAGTTCTCGAAACTCGCGGGTAAACTGTACAAAAGCAGAATCGTTAACAGATCCTCATTTATCTCGACGTCCATCTCGTTCAGCTTGTCCACCGAGTCGAAGAAACGGTTGAGATGCGCGCGCACGTCGTCTCCGTCTGCCATCTTTTGAAGGGTCAGCTTTTTCAGAAGCGTTGCCTTTCTGGCGGGGCCTTTGGATTGATAAACTTCCTCCAGCCTCCGCCACATGTCCCGCGAGGTTTCACAATTCTTTACCTGCTTAAGTTCGCTCGAACTTATCGACAGAATGATGTCCGATCGCGCCATCAGGTCGTTTGTCGTCCATGCTTGTATGCTGGCCGCGTTCGCATTGTCTTCCGCTGGTTCCGGCTTCGCTGTGGCTCCGCTTACATAGTTCCACAGATCTTTCTTAATGAGTACGGCCTGCATCTGCAGCTTCCACGTGTCGTAATTGTCCTTACCAAGGAGTTCAATCCTTGACGTGCTCGAATTCATGGCGATTCTAATGAGTCACACACGTGGTCAATCAACGCGTTTTCACGATTATTACGTTCGCGCGTCTGGGCCCATAACCTGTTAGGATTACACAAAGGGCGAAGGGCAGCACAGAGCTCACTGCGCGAGCGACCGACGCGGGCAGACTGGCGGGGCGCGCACAGGCCGGGGCAGGGAGAACGGAAGAAGCGGCAGATGGCGACAAAAGCGCGACAACTGCTACTCGCATCGCGCAAGCCCAACAGTCATTGTGATTGTGGTTGTTGTTATTGTTGTGGTTGTTGTTTGTGGTAGTTGTAGTCATTGTTGTTATTGTTTATTATTAATAAAATCTTTAGATACTACGTGAGTACATACCGCATAAAAGAACATAAGATCTTCAGGTAATGAGCTAAAAATTAATATCGTCCATATCAATTATCAGAAGCATGAAGCATCTACCAATCATGGAAATGTTTCTTGTAAGCAATGTCTCTGAATGTCTGTCAGGAGCCTCCTTTAAGTTGTTGGGTTTTGTTTCTTCAGACATGATCCATTTATAATCAACTGAAACACACGTTCAATTTTTCAGATTTTCATCTAGACACCAAAATCGAGAGAAATTTGATGCCTATGATGGGACATTTTTTTTAAAAAATGTAAAAGGAACGAGAAAATGCAGGATCCACAAAATCTTCCATTTAAGTGATTCAGAATAATCACTGCTACTTGTACGTTCTGAAGATTAGCATTGAGCTGTTGATGATGATGAAACTAAATAAGTAATTATGTGAATCAATTTTGATAAGTAAACACGCCTATTTTTGCACAAACAGTGGCGTAATCAATATTGAACAATTTCACTTATCCAGTTTGCGCATGCAATTATAAAAACAAGGCACTTCAACTTAGCTAAGTAATCACATATATACAGACTTTCAAAAATTGGCAATTCATGAATCAAATAGGCAATTCACTATGAAATGTGCAGAACGCATTACTGAACAAGACAGATTACAATGTTTAAGATAAAAGAGCAAAATAAGTATCTTCTCTTATTTTGATGAAGCCTAAGAAAACTCATAAAATGAATTCATATGATGCTAGATCTTTCTCCTGTACATATTAGTAATAAAAGACAGAATGTTTCCATTTGTATGGGTTGTTTTGTAAAATCACTAGGAGAAACTAATGGTTTTGATGATATAGTAGTAAGTGAGCAATGTCTTGTAGTGAGTAATGTCTCAATATCCTTGTGAGGAATCATTCCTCCGGACTGTCGAGATCTTGACCCTCCTTCAAATAAATATTCCCTTGCACAAATTCAAGCTGTTAACAATCACACAGATTCATTTCCATTTTACGAAAGTCACTTCTGCTGTGCTCAGAGTTCATAAAAATGTTTATCATCTGATTTAAATATTTCAAATATGTATGCGTTGTATAATGAAATTCAATCCAATCATGTTTCTTTTTCTCTTTATTCTCAATACTTTCATAATAAAAACCTTTGTTTTAACACGCACACGCACACGCCCGCGCGCCCCCGGGCGCCCGCGCCCCCGCGCGCGCGCTCACACACACACGCACGCACGCACACACGCACTCACGCGCACTCACGCACTCACGCGCAGGCGCAGGCGCAGGCGCGCACACACACACACACACACCAAAAAAAAAGACCCCTACCACAAGTAAATGAAATCAAAATACAAGCAATACCAGGTGAATACAAAAGTAAAGTGCTTGCCAAAGGGATTCCCATAATTTTCTGGCTGAGAAGGCTTATGCTACAAAGAGAACCGATAAATAAATCACAAAAGTCAATCCACTGAATAAAGTATTTGCGTTTGACCTTCAACAATGCTTACATACTCTCTGCTTAAGTACTTCAGTTGCTTTTTATAAGCGTCAATTGTGAAGCTTTAACTTGACTGTTCATAATTCAAGTAATGATAAAGCTACCTGACTTCTCTGGCAAAAATCGGAGGCCCTTTTAGATTAAAAAGTTCACAAGACTGGTCAAAAATTTCTTTGGGTGTCAATTCAGTGGCTTCAGTTTGGAAAATCAAATGGGCGATTGTATTTTAAACATGATTTAGAACAATTGTGAACAATTTAGTAATATTCATTTTTAAAAAAAGGGAAGACACTCGAATTTTCAAGAGCTGCCTCTTCTGAATGACGATTTTGTCATATTAAGAGAAGCCAATGAAAAGATTTGATCGATTTACTTCTTCTTATTGACAGCTCCTTTCGTGCTTTTTAAAAATCATTAAAAACTGACACTTCAGAACCAGCTGACCCAGATTCAGAGGAAATCGATCCAGATGGGAATAATTAAAATAACTTAATTTGTGACAACTTGAATATTTTCTGAAAGCATTTTTATGAGTGTATTTTCAATTGTGTTTTTCAAAAAAATGATTTATTTTGTAAAACATGTATGTTTTTCAATTTATTTCATTCCTTTAACTGTTAGTTGCAAATTGTATGCTTAATATGAACAAAAATTCAATTATCTGAAACTTTCTTTTTATTTTTATTCCATCATCACCTATCCCAGTACATCAAGAATGATAAGTAAACAGGTGAAAAACTTGATGAGTCAATGGTACAAAATAAGGTAATTTGCATAACAATAGTGGAAATTACAATTTTTGAGCCAAGTAGAATTTCTGTTGTTTCATTAACCGATTTTTCAAGAACTGTTGAACTTTAGAAGTGATCTCCTGAAAAATTCACTTTTCAAGACTTACCAAGTTTTTCCCTGTGACCATCGATTTTTGTGCAAACAGAAAACATGTAATTTACCTTACTTCATAGGAGAAATAATTGAAGTAAATATTCTCCTTAGTGAAGTACGTTTTATGTCTTGTTGTATTTCTGCTGACTGGCTTAAAAAATATGTTATGAAGAAATATCCTACATTTGCACAAGTATTTTATCATCTGTAGAAAACGAAAACAAAAAAATGCAAATTGTGACATGCACTTGGTAATTGATGAATGCTCACAAATAAATACATCGTATGATAAGTTGAAACATTAGAGATAAGTCTCTATTTTAATGAAATATGCAAAATTTGCGCCTATAATTACACAAATATGCACCAACAGGAAAAATCGGCCAAATATACACTAACATATTAATTTAAGTAGCATCCAGTTCTAACGAAATGCCAAAAAATTTCACTTAGCTATGCCATGATGAAACAGACAAAAATATGCAAAATCATAGAAATCCACTCCCTAATGATGATACATGATATTGCAAAAATACTGTTTCTCCGCTTGTCGCCGTCAATTTTATTTCCATTTATACTTAAAGTTTGGTTGAAAAATTAAGTGAAGACAACAAACTTCACTGATTAAAAGTGACTTGTCCACATTTTACTCTCTAGCTATCTTGACAACAAATTTGCTATTTGTTTGTTTCTTTAATGAATCACAAGTTTTTTTAGAATTTTAAATATTAATACTCTTATTAGTTTTATTGTTGTACCATGTAGCCATGCCATAGTATCATGTAAAATGGGTAACCATGGAGTTGTTGATGTATGGAGACAAAGGGAATGCGATGAGAGAAATGTACTCCGATTGATTACGAATAAATATGTTCTTTTAATGGGAATAAAGGATAATTATTTGATGATAGAGAACTAATATCGACGGGAGATCAACACATCAATATAAAAGATAAGTATATGATCTTTTTATAACATCATTTATTAATAATTATGAATCTATTTTTTGATACTACAACTATGGGTATAGTCTTTTCTGTTCTTTGACAAAAATAAATCAAATAAATGCAAATGATACATTCTGTTCTGTATGAGATCTATCATTATTTTGCTGAATAATGTAATATTTAAAGTATCTAAGGAAACAATATTAAAATTTACATTTAAAAGTAGACAGCTAAAACTTAGCAAACTTAGCAACTTGGCACTTTTTTCAACAAGGAGGAATTTGCAATACTAATTTATACCTCAATTCAGAGAGAAGACAAGTATAATTTCCTTTGATTATTATGAAGTATCATCATCTCCAGGTAAACAATGGAGATAGTAATGGCTAACATTGAAAGTAATGGCTGTCGGGATCCACATGCTCACAAGGGAAATGGATCGATGTCTGAACCTCCACATGCAGACATTCATGTTTGGAAACATACATACGAGCCTTGTAGTTGCGACCTTTTGCACTGAGAACCAAATGAGAGTAGAAATGTACACAGAAATTTCAGAATTAAATATTTGCCATTTAACCCTGGAATATTTTGAAATGTAATAATAGTTAAAATACAGTTACATTATTGGGCACTGTAAATCTCAAACCAGACTAATGCGCATCACCAATGTGACTGCGGGTGTGGACTGGCAGGTGGGGAAAGAACCACATCACTGATGCAGGAAGGTGAGGAGAAATAGGGAGTAAGGTGTAAAGAGTGAGGGTGTGGAGGGAGGGAAATTACCAACACACAACATTGCTCCGAAGTGGAGATTTGTACAGTTGACAAATTTATTTTGTATTTCAGTGTTAATTCTCATTATTCCCATAACAATCTACTACATAGCTGCATAAAGGGATGGGCCAAATACTTTAAATTTGGTATTTACTAAATATTTCATCAAAATACTTTGTAAATAAGTATTAAGATACATACTCAAAATACATGCAGTTTTGAATGGCTAAATATATATGTATTTAAAATACTTCAAATACTAAAAGTACAGTAAATACAATAATTTTGCATTATAATTTTTTTATTGCAAAAATATATTGTAATTGTCATTTACAATAAATGACTAATTTTTAGTCATAAATTTCTGAACAGTAACTAAATACATTCAAATATTAAACACTTTGACATATAGGCCTACTTTCACACCAACAATAAAAGATATAAAAATATGTATCACTCAAATAAGCAAAATTTCCTTTTAAATGACAATTTTTTCAACGAAATCTTCTGACAATAAACTCCTAGTTGGCAAATGTATAAAACTCACAAAGGAAAACAGTTGTTGAATTGATGCTGATGAACATAAATCAATGTTATAAGGAATAAACGCTTTATTTACTGAGGCATTTTTAATTATTTACATTATTTAAAATTAAGATAATTTAAGTTCATCAGCTGAAAGGAGCTTTTATTTTTGTTTCAATGAGGTCTATCCACTAGCAGAAACATAAAGAATCATTATCTTCTTCACTTCTATTTAAAGTATTTTAAGTATTTTTTTAAATATACCTATTTATGTATTTAAATACATCTCTAAAATAGATGTCCAAAAAACTCAAAAGTACAGTTTTTAAAATACAAAATGTATTTAAAATATGTATTTCAAATAGAAGTATTTAAATACTGCCCAACCCTGGCTGCATAGCATGGTTATAACATACAGCAAAAATTAATTTTAGTAGATTTAATAGATTTAAATGAGTAGTAAATGTAAAATTCGATTCTATTATGGAACTCCAGTGCACGGCAAGCGATGATTGCCTCACACGACAGTTTCACCGGAAACGCAAAGAAACGTCCCTGTGCCCAGTCCCTTCGGCAGACGCACCGGGTGTCTGGTAACGCGACAGACAGTCCGAATTTTGTGCCCGGAACTAACATTTCAACTCAATTTCCTTGAAGACAATTTTTTTTTCGGAAAACTGGATCTGTCATTCTTCATAAATGACAACAAAGAGTCTGGAGTTGGAGCTTCTGGACACCTGTATCTAAAGCCTTCAAAATTAAAAAAAAAACAAAAAAAAACTGCTCCATCGTTTTATTAAAATTTGTTTTAGAATAGTGTAAAGGATGTTTGAAAGAATGGTGTGGGTCTCATATTTGTTGAATACTTTGATTTTTTGAAATTGCAAAAGTTCAACATTTTTTTGAAGCCTTCCTACAACTAAAATACTAAAGATAAGCGATTTTTACCTTAATAAAATCTGTTCCTTAGCAGAAGATTTTGAAATATGGTCATGTACAATTTTTCGAAAATGTGAGTACTTTTCGAGTAATTTTGTGTGAAAATATGGGAAGAAAGTACATGCTGTTTTAGCACCACTAGTTTATCTCTTGATTATTTCAAGACATTCTTCTGAAGTTGAAATAATGTTTTCTAACATTGAATATTGAACTGTATCTACAAAAGGAACACTGGGGAATACTTCACTCTCGTGCACCTATAAAATGGAAATGCAGCTGAAACTTATAAATAAAAGAAACAATATCACAATGTTGATAAATGCATTCTCTAATACTAAATATTTGGTTTTCCCTAAAAAATAATTTATAAACTTGTAAATAAAAAGAATCGACGAAATGTCACATACCACATCTTACTGTGACTTCAAGATAATCATAATTTACCTGAGTAAATCTAGGGACTTCCAATCTAGGGAGTTCTCCAAATAATTGGTCTTCCCAAGCCCATTTTCCTGAACTATTTAGTTGCTAATGAAACAGTTCTAAATGTACGCAGATGATCATAACCATCATCGCTTCTTTTTCTGGAGGCATCTTTAAGTCCCGTTTCTTATCCATACGATGAAGGGGAACCATGTGGCCCCACTCTCTCATCTCCTGCTGAGTCCATAACTCTCCTACTTGAGACAGAGTTTTAAAAGCTCTAATCCGGCCATTCTGGTGGTAGTGCTAGAAATAAATACAAAAAACAACAACATTAGATATGGTTTACCACTACTTCAAGGAACAAAGGTAAAATTAACTTTATTTAAGCTTTAATACATCTCGCCTACAAGTATAAAAGCATCTTCGGATTTAACTATACCTAACATACATTCTTTTACTTATAAGTTTTCATTAAACAATGTAATAATTAGTGCACATTAGAATGTTTCATTAAGTTGAGGTTTAGTACTCACATTTTAACACCTAAATCATATCATGTAGGGTATATTGCTTTAGTAGTAATATAATATAATATTAGTATTTATTTAGTAATAATATAATATTTTAAAATCTTTTGGTGAGTAAAGTTTTTCAAATCTTCATTTACTATTAATTATTTTATTCTGTTTTGTGTATTTGAACATTGCAGCTTCACAAGACAAATTACATATGGGGAACTATATGGGATATAAACCTTAGGATTTCCCTGGCTAAATATATGTCCATTGGTTTATCTAGAGAGCCAATTTCTCAGATTCAGTTCTTCAAATAGTCCCACAAGTTGGTTATACTTCAAAAGTATTATCTCCCATTGGAAGAAGTTTCAATTTTTTACTTTAACCACTATGTGTTCTAGTTTTGTTTTGTTTTATGTTTATAAATCTACATTATTTCAATATGGGACGCTGGGTGGTTTGATTCATTAGGAAGAGGAGATACTAATTTTGCTGCTCTTTCATCTGTTTATTTACCTGATATTTTTATGTTTGAAGGTATCCACACATATATAAGTGTTTCCATATGAAATAAATTTGAGAGTTCATTAAAACAATGTCCACACAAATTGATTTCTTAATATTTTTATTTCCCCTAGGTGCAATGACACTCAACAGTTAAAAAGGAGACATTTGAAGTTACTTGATTTTATTTCAGTTAGGGTTTAACTAAAGGCAAACATTTCAGTGGTAAAAACAATATTACTGGGTATTTAGACAGGAAAACCGTGGGCATATCAGAATATCTACATTATTATTTATGCGGAAATGCAACTGAATATCCAGTTCCTTGAAAAAAGTTTGAGACATAGGCACATACGTGAATGCTTCCTTTATGTCTATTTCTTAGAAAAGTGGTCCATATACTACAATAGGACTTGTCGTTTTCTTGAGATATTCTGCCATTGTTTCTATTTTCAGTTCTTTAAGGGGTTTTCCAGATTCAGTGGGAGTTTAAATTGATATAGTTGAGGAATATCAGGATAAAGTTTTGTTACTATGCTTTGAATTTGGAGAGATACGGCCTAAGGTATACTATAATGATTGATAGTCAGTGAAAATTATTAAAGTCTTTGCCAAACAAAATGATTTTGGGGACCGGGGTTTAGAGTTGTGATGGCATGAAAAATAGTTTTTCTCTTGACAAACTGAAACCATATTTACAGCCAGAAAGAGATATGTACATCTTCTAGAGCAAATCTATTCATAATTTGCAATGTTTGAAATGTTACCATGTAAGAAAAAGATGTTGGATACTTACCTAAATAAATTACAGCTCTGACCTTCAAGTGTTCACTCAATTAAGTCACTGCAAAAAGCTAACTGGAGTGGCAATCACATATCATTTCAATGGAACAAAACACTCAATCATAACAATTGACAACAACCATTTATTGACATGGTTATTTACACTCTTATAGTAATACCAAAAGTAAAACCAAAAGACATTACAGTTGTTCTGATTATAATAAACATAAAAAAATTAAGAAATCATAAGAAAAATTAACCAATTTGAACTACATGTATTATATCATTTTTGTCAACTGTAGGATTTACATGTATTAGAGAAATAAACCGATTAATTCTTTATTTTTCTCACACCAAATGAAAAAATGAAAAATTTTAGAATTGCATCATGATAACAAAATATACTTTTAAATTTTTCATAAAAAATAATTACAATACAAGCCTTTGAACAAACTGTCAAACTTTTAATGCAAATAATAGAACCCGCATGAGACTTTGTTTTTCTTTTTATCTTCTTCCCTTTTTCTTTTTGGCTCCACCGCCTCTGCCCCCACCTTCAGACTGGCCTTGATCACCCCCTTGTTTTCCTTGTCTGGTCTTTAATTTTGGTATCATCTGGCATGCATGCAGCATAACAGAATCTCTTGTTGGAAAGTTAGGGTTAAAAAGTGACCCATCATCGTTTTTGGGTTGAACTCTAATACGTCCTGTATATAATAATTTTTTACTGGGTTCACGACTATACATTTTATCTTCAACTTCAATTCTCAACCCCGCTGCCGCAAGCACATCTCGAATTTCCTGTTGGGTTGGGTTTTCAATTGCCACATCTTTTGGAACTCTTCTTCCTTCTGCCAGGGTCTTCCTGCTGTTTAAATAAGCAGGATAGATACAGATCCACCTTTCAATATCACTATGTTTTTTGGTGTCTTTCCACGGTCCAGCAGCATTAACAGCCATTTTTCTTCACTGTTAGTATGAAAAGAAAACTGCAGACAGCAACGCCATCTGTGCATGTTTCAGTGAACTCTTTGAACTGAGAGGAGGGCGAGCGTCTGTAGAGGCAATGCAATTCCAGTGCGTGATCGGACTTGTTTTGATGCAGACGTTTGTGAATTCTGTTACTTGTATATTTAAGATTAGTAATAAATAACGTTTATACAGAACAAATTAATAGGTTATGGGCCCAGGCCACGTGTGAATCGTATTCTCTTGTGATTGGAGTCGAAATTGAACTTCCGAAGAAAACGTGCTGGATTTTTTTCTTTACGTTTGACCTGGAATTTTGTGTGTAAACAGCAAACATGGCTACCGGGAGTGACTACAAAATACAAGTGGAT
Source organism: Acheta domesticus (assembly GCA_031308135.1). Classification (NCBI taxonomy): domain Eukaryota; kingdom Metazoa; phylum Arthropoda; class Insecta; order Orthoptera; family Gryllidae; genus Acheta; species Acheta domesticus. The sequence goes on from JAHLJT010008446.1 coordinate 20,365,402, forward strand.
AAGCTTGATGGACCTGAAGACTGGGCAAAGTGCAAGTGGCATATTTCGATGGTGTTGTGTGCGTATGAACTTGAAGACATTGTTATCGTTTCGCGAGCGTGTCCTGATTTGGGAGTTTATGCAACTGCGGCACAAAAAGCAACTTATCAACAATGGAAAAAGGACGACACAAAAGCGACAAGTTTGTTAGCAAGTGCGCTAGGAAAAACTATTACTCGCACGAGTTTTCTTGACGTCTTCCAGCGCGGGGTGCGGGGAGAGAAGGCTACTGGCTACGTCACATCAGACGAGTGTTGCCAACTGTAACATTATTAATACTATTCGCGCCTCCTTCGCTCTTAATATAAAATAACATAATAGACCATAAATTAGAACGAATAATCAAGTATTTAACCACAAGTGAAAATAATTAGATATTGATAATATTGCTTATTCACGAGATACGATGTTTAGTGAACGTACTTAATTTTCATCTTTTGAATAATTTGAATCATCGCTTGAATTCGAAAGCAGCGGTAGGCAGCCCCGATAATCTTGCCAAGCCGTTCCGTTTTAGACGAAGGTTTTGACCAGACCGTGCCGAGTCGTGCTGGGTCGAGCACTAGGGAACTCGGACGTCAAGAAAAGTCGCGCGACTAGTATTGCCGAGCTCGTGTTGACTTGCACCAGTGCTGCAGAGATTTGGACAAAACTGAGTGCGCGGTTTGAACGCAGCAGTACGCAACCGCTGAATATGCTGATCGAGTCATTTTTCCGCGTGACGCGTGACCACAAAGACGTCAGTACGCATGTCGCGAAACTGCAGAAGTTGTTCGGGGATTTGAATGATGAATTGACGAAGAATAAAGAAAATACTTTGTCCGAGAGAATTTTGAATGGCCGTATCTTATCTACGCTGGGAAAAGAATATGACAATTTTAAAGACTTGTGGGACACGATTTCGTCGGAAAATCAAACTGTGAATTTGTTGATTGAAAAATTGTGGGCGATTGAATTGCGTGATCAAGGGAATGTCGAATCGACTGCGTTTGTTGCACGCGGTGGTCCTAACAAGAAGCCTTGTCATAAAATTGACACCGGGGGAAAATCAAAGAAGAATGTTCAACGAGCAAAACAGAAGTTTCCATGTCACAAATGTAAGCAGTTGGGTCATTGGGCAGTAGAGTGTCCGGAGAAGAAGACAGATGGCGCTGATGGAAACAGAAGTCAGTCTGATGCAAGTGTAGCGTTTATGACGCATGTCACGGGTGCATCAGTCGATAACTTTATAGAAGCCGACAAGTGGTACTGCGACAATTGCGCCACAAATCACATCACCACGAATAAACAGTTTAATTAAAATTTACATCGTATGAGAAGTTTGCCGTTCCTGAAAAGATTTCGCTCGGGAAACGAGGTGTAAATGTTCTGGCTAATGGACAAGGAAGTGTGAACGTACGTCTGAATAATGCTTGGTCGAATGCCGTACTGAAAAAACGTTTTGTATGTTCCTGAAGCAAGTGCCCATTTATTTCCGTGAAAGCAGCTGCGAGAAAAGGCTTTTCTATGGGACTTGATGATCGAAGTGTCAGCATTGAAGATAGTGTCACTGGAAAAAAGGTGATGACTGGATTTGTTAGTCATGGTCTGTATGTATTGAACATGCGCGTTGTGAAGCCGACACAACAAGTTCAAGTGAATATGATGACATCATCGGAGACATTGCAAGTTTAACATGAAAGGTTTGGCCATAACCATAAACATGTAAAGGGCGTCGTGAAGCAGATGAACATTAACGTGGATGAAGGAAGAATTCTGCGACCGATGTGCACTGGGAAAAATGGATTGGTTGCCATTCAAGAAACGAATGAATCGACCAATGGTAACTGGTGAACAAATCCACGCCGATGAAAACGGACCCATGCCGACTGAATCTCTCGGAAAGGCGCGCTACTATATGTGTTTCAAAGATGACTTTAGCAAATATCGTAGAATTTTCTTTTGAAACAGAAAAGTGAAGTATGCACCGTTTTGGAGCAGTTTTTGAATGAAACCAAGACAAATGGACATGTTATCCAGCAACGGAGGTGTGATGGAGGTAAAGAATTTGACAACAAGAAGGTCTCTGAACTGCTAGCAAGCAGGGGTATAGAACACTGCATTACTGCGCCGTATACACCACAGCAAAATGGTGTTGCGGAGCGTGAAAATCGAACTATTGTCGAGTGCCCGCGTTCCATGTTGAATCCAAGCAAGTTGCCAAAAGAACTGTGGGCAGAAGCATGCAATACTGCCACATACCTCCTGAATCGCACTGGAAAGTCTTCCATTGAAAACTAAGTCTCCTTATGAATTGTGGCATGGACGACCAGTAGGCAGTGTAGCGTCATGCACGCTCAAACGAGCAGACGGTAATTTCACCGGATGTGGAACAAGGGCTGGACATCTGGCGTGGTGACGCGCAATGACGCATCGGTTTTTCCGAGCGAGCGAAGCGTCGTCTCAGGTGCAGGGACGGGCAACGGTGGCGGCGGGCGGCGCCATGGCGCCTATAAAAGCCGGGTGACGAAACGCCCCATTCTTCTTTTCTGTAGTCCGAGCTGTGTGAGTAGGAGGCTGTGCGTCTAGCACGCGGAGGGGAAGCCGGCATTAGTTTGTCGTCAGTCATGAGACATGTAGGTTGTCTCGGCAGAGCGGTGCATCACACCGAGGGGAAACGTTTGTCGTTTGGGCGGTGTGGTAGCCGCACTGTAATTTCACTTCTTGTGGTGGGCTGTATTTATTTACTTAGTAGAAGGCAGTGTTATGGTGTTTTGCGACTTCGGCCTGTGTTTTTTCATTAATAAACCAACTGTTTATTCTACCCACCCTCGTCTGTGTTTTAATACATCCGTATGACGCCACAGACGAAGGAGCGATCAAATGGTGGCAGCGGTTATCGAATCCACCGGCGGGGAGAGGGCTTTTGTTTGATATAAGAACAAATAGAAGCAGCAGTTATCGAATTTCACGCGCGGTGTGTGCTATTGTTTGAAAATGATCAAATGTAGCAGCGGTTACTGAAATTCACGCGGGTACGGGCTATCATTTGCTGTGTGATCTGATGGTAGTTACGGTCAGGGCATTATTGTGGTTAAGGCCATTTATAGTGAGTGTGGCAGCAATAAGCATAACCCACGCGATTTCATCTGTTAATTTGTGAGTAAATTATAGCAGCAGTTTATGTGCAGTATTTTGGAACTGTAGGCATTGATTTAGGCCTGAATAATTAAATCGTCAGTAAAAATAACTGGGTAGGCTTCGAGTAAGTGTTCGGGCCGAGTATTGTTAGCGTGTATGCTTTTACCTAGCGTCACGTGATACAAGTTGCGGAATCATACGCATAGTTGATCGAGTCGTTAGGCCGTGAGTCAGTGAAACGCGACCGGTAGCGACGAAGGAGCGATCAAACGGCGCAGACGGAGCGACGCGGACGGAGCGGCGCAGACGGAGTGGCGGCGCAGACGGACCGGCAGCCGAAGAAGAGGACATCCCGAACGAGGACAGCAGATAGCAGACAGCATAAGGGTAAGTGCGTCTTTCTTGTAAGTGACGGCATTATCTGGAGCTATGGCGTACCTCACGCGGTTTAAGAAAGAGGGGATGATTCGGATCGCCAATGATCTGGGTATTCAGTTAGACGGGACAGAAACCGTGATAAAATTAAAAGGTTTAATAACCGGACACGAGGATTATGATCCGGATTTCATTGAAGGGCTAGGCGAACAACATCGCAAAGATATTGAAGAGGAGAAGGATAGGGAAGAACGTAGAGAACGAGAGGAGAAAGAGAGAGAACGAGAGGAGAAGGAGAGGGAAGAACGTAGAGAACGAGAGGAGAAAGAGAGAGAACGAGAGGAGAAGGAGAGGGAAGAACGTAGGGAACGGGAGGAAAGAGATAGGGAGTTAGAGCGATTTCGCATAGAAGCCGAAGTTCAAAGGGCGCGAAATGTTGCGGACGCGGAACCACGTGGCGAGGCACGCGGCGAAACGCATCGTGATGTAATTAAGATTGGGCAAATTATAGGTCGTTTTAGAGGCGAGCAGGACGACATCACAACCTATTTAAACGCGTACGAGAGTCAATGTAGGCAGTTGAAAGTTCCAGAAGGCGATTGGGCCATGCATTTGATAGGATTGTTGCCTTATAATGTAAATAACTGGATCACTTTAGATGAGCAGGAAGAGGAATGGACATACGACGCGTTGAAGGCTAAATTGTTAGAATTATATCGATTCGATGCGGAAAAATTCCGCCAGTTATTTGTAAAACACAACAAGAGTAATAATTCAACTTGGGGTATTTTTGCCAGGGAACTTTTGAATTATGCTAGAGAATGGTGTCAGGACTCAATGTACATACGTTTGAAGAATTATTGAACCTAATTGTAACTGACCAGATGAAACGAAAAGTTTCGTGGGAAATGCGGGACCATTTTATTGATTCTTGGTCCGAATTCAGCAATCCCATTGAATTCGCTAAAAAACTCGACGCGTATGAGAATCACCGGCAAGGGTGGAAGAAATCAGGTCCTTTTCAGGGTAAGCAGAAGGAGCCTGAATCTAAGGTCGTAACTGGGCAGACGAAAGCAACCTTTAATATTAGTGATACGGGCAAGGTAGCTACGAATCCTGAATTTGATAAAAGATTCGTGAAGAAATGTTTTGTGTGTAAGTCGACGCAACACTTAGCTAGGCAGTGCCCTAACAAAAGAGTGGAGCCTATCAACCATGCGTGCGAGCCTGAAGCCAGTGAAATTTTGAAGCCTTATACTTTAGTTGGCAAAATCAATCAGAAAGAATCTTTGATTTTACGCGATTCGGGCGCATCGTTTGATCTAGTGAGTGAGAGTTTAGTAAATGCATCAGATTACACGGGCGAATCTATCTGGATTAGCCAGCCGTTAGAAAGGGCGCCGAAGAATTGTGTGTCGCGCAGATTGAATTAGAAATACCTAGCGGTCGTGTTATTACAAGGGCGGCAGTTGTACCAAAAGAGTGTGAATTAGCGTATTATATTTTAAGTAATCGAACTATGTTATTGTTAGAAGAAGTTAAGCAAGGTTTTGTCGAACCACAGGAAATCAATGTGGTAGTTACGCGAGCCAGTACAGCTAAAGAACAGTTTAGTTTAGGAAACTCTGTTGAAAATGTAGTACAAATATTGAAATTAATAGGTCTGAAAATGATGTGGAGGAGGAGGAAAATACAGAGGCTATAAGTGCTGAATGTGATAGTGTAGTAGAACTTGCCAGTGAAATTAGAGATTTATTACGTGTAGACACGAATCAGTTTCGCAGGGCACAGCAAGCTGATGGAGAAGTTAAAGCAATCTATGATGAATGTAAGACTGTAAATAGTGAGCCAGGGAAAGATATGTATTTCATTAAGAACGATATTCTCTTCAAGAATAGGCGGAGCAAGAAAGGTGAGAATTTTGAAATGCTGGTAGTGCCGAAGATATATCGCGGGTACATTTTGAGAGTATGTCACGAAACTGCTTCCAGTCATTTAGGTTGTTCTAAATCAAAGTCTTGTATGTCGCGGTATTTTTTATTGGCCGAACTGTTTTCAGGAGATGGAAAAATTCGTGAAAACGTGTAATAGTTGCCAGTTAGTAGGACACGGTGGTGACAAGAAAAAAGCACCTTTGATTATTGTGCCGACTATTAGCGAGGTATTCTCTAAATTATATATAGATACGGTAGGCCCGTTTGCACCAAGTAGTACGGGGGCAAAACATATTCTTACAGCAATATGTGTATCTTCACGGTATCCCGAGGCCATACCAATCAGAGATTTACAAACTACTACTATTATTGAGGCCTTAATGGAATTGTTTAGTAGAACGGGATTTCCTCGTGAAATGCAGACAGACCAAGGCACGTGTTTCACCATTAATTTGATGGTTGAGTTTGCGGAAAAATTCGGTATTCGAATTGTTCACAGCTCCTCATACCATCCTCAAAGTAATTCAGTTGAACGGATTCACCGAACTATGAATAGGCTATTTAAGGTGTTATGTTTAGAGGCAGGAGGTGATTGGGAAATGAATCTACCGGCAATTTTATTTGCCATGAGAACAACGGTTCATGAATCTTTAGGCTATACTCCAGCGGAGCTTGTATTTGGGAAGAACTTGAGAACACCGGTAACATTGTTGTATGAGAACATTGTAGGGAATGAATCAGAAAGCAACACGGTAACAGAATATGTTTTTGAATTGATTAATAGGTTAAAATATATTAGGGAAACTGCACACCTCAGGTTAGAGAGTGAGCAACGCAAAAGGAAGGTTGCTTATGATAAGAAGGCTGTAGTTAGGAATTTTAATGTTGGGGATAAGGTATTAATATTTGCTCCCAATAGAACAAAGAAATTATCTGTACAGTGGATAGGACCGGGAGAGGTTATGGAAAAAGTTTCTGATGTGAATTATCTTGTACAATTGCCTAACAAAAGTGCAGGAAAAGTGTACCACGTCAACATGATGAAAGCGTACCATCAGAGGACTGAGTATGTTAATTTTGTAGCAGAGTGTAGGACTGAAGATGAAGTTAACGATGACGTGATCGATAGGTATGCGCTTCGGTTAGAAGCTGGCGACTTCGACGCGGAATCGATGCTCATCGGCACCGATGCTACACCTGAAATGTACAATAAATTGAAAGCTTTAATTGTTGAATTTAGTGACATTTTCTCAGACAAACCAGGTTTAACGGATAAGGTTGAGATGGACATCGAATTGGTCGACAACACGGCGAAATTGCATATTCAGCCGGCAAAGTGTAAGTTGCTCGCGGGAAGGTGATGTTTCTAGGATATGAAATTGGTAGTGGCCTATTGAAGCCGAATGAGATCAAAGTTCGTGCGATTCGTGAGTACCCGAGACCGACCACGAAAAAGGAAATCAGGAAATTTCTTGGCTTTATTTCATATTATAGGCGTTTCGTGCCCAGGTTTTCAGAAAAGGCGGCACCTCTCACAGATCTATTAAAGGGAACTATGAGACAAGGGAAGGTAGCGTGGTCGCAAGAGTGCGAGAAGGCGTTTATTGAATTGCGTGATGCTCTGTGCAGTGAACCAGTTATTCATGCGCCTGATTTCAACAGAGAATTCTTGATGCAATGCGACGCGTCAGATAGAGGGGTGGGGATAGTACTTTCCCAGGTAGATGATGATGGAAATGAGAATCCTGTGTTATTTCTAAGCAAAAAGTTTTCTCCTTCTGAGATCAAATATTGTGTTACTGAGAAAGAATGTGCTAGTATTATATGGGGATTACAGAAATTAAAACATTATATTGATGGGAATGTTTGCCTGAAAGTGGAAACCGATCATAATCCTCTGGTCTGGTTACAACAATGTTCCGGAAACAACCCCAGATTGATGCGATGGTCTTTGGCGATCCAGCATCTGAATATAAAAATTAAGCATAGGAAAGGTAACTTGAATATTAATGCGGATATATTGAGTAGAGTGTACGAGAATGAGCTCCAGGCAGTGCCTGAACTTGCAGAGAGACGTACGTCCCTCAGCAATGTGCGTGATGTGAGTGCGCATCAAGACAGTGCCGACATTGTGTCAGAGTGCAAAACGACCAGTGTAAAGCAGTTGTCAACAGACACACAAGTGCATCGTGAAATAATGCGTGTGGGCAACGAATTGAAGCAAGATGGACTTGCAGGGCAGAAAAACAATTAAAGATTTCTTTTGAACCTTTGTGCATTATATTCAGACTCATGATCAAGAAAAGTATATATTGTGAAAAAGAAAGAGAAAAATGGAATTGTTAAAACTACACATGTTTGGAAAAAAGTGTATATTTTTGGTAAAGGGTTATACTGTGTATTTATTATGTCACGTTTGGAAAGTTATTGCAACTTGGTTATGTCTTTATGTTGTTACTAGGGCATACAGTGCAATTATTTATGTCAAAATTTTTTTTTTTTTGAAAAAGTATACGTGAATGTGTTTATGTGTATTGTGAAGGGGTATAAGAAATTTTTTTGGCTACCACATCGAGTTCATGTAATGTGTGTATACGAAATTGTTTATAATAACAGAGAGTAAAAAAAATTAAGTATAGGTTAGTAGGGATTTTATTTTCAGGTATGTTGCATGTATTTAGCCAGGTTAGGAGCAGTTGCGTAGAATGTGAGCCAGCAGGCCTAGGGCAGTAAATTTCGGGGAATTTTTGTTCTGTGTTGTGGCAACTGCGAAAAAAATTCCTGGGGGGGTATATAGGAGTTTGTAGCGTCATGCACGCTCAAACGAGCAGACGGTAATTTCACCGGATGTGGAACAAAGGGCTGGACATCTGGCGTGGTGACGCGCAATGACGCATCGGTTTTTCCGAGCGAGGCGAAGCGTCGTCTCAGGTGCAGGGACGGGCAACGGTGGCGGCGGGCGGCGCCATGGCGCCTATAAAAGCCGGGTGACGAACGCCCCATTCTTCTTTTCTGTAGTCCGAGCTGTGTGAGTAGGAGGCTGTTGCGTCTAGCACGCGGAGGGGAAGCCGGCATTAGTTTGTCGTCAGTCATGAGACATGTAGGTTTGTCTCGGCAGAGCGGTGCATCACACCGAGGGAAACGTTTGTCGTTTGGGCGGTGTGGTAGCCGCACTGTAATTTCACTTCTTGTGGTGGGCTGTATTTATTTACTTAGTAGAAGGCAGTGTTATGGTGTTTTGCGACTTCGGTCTGTGTTTTTTCATTAATAAACCAACTGTTTATTCTACCCACCCTCGTCTGTGTTTTAATACATCCGTATGACGCCACAGCAGTCTCAATCATTTGAAGATTTTCGGATCAGAATGCTACGTGCACAACAACAAGAACCTCCGCTCTAAGTTTGACGATAAAGCTGTTCATGGACATCTGGTTGGATATGTGAACGATAGGGATGGATTCAGGGTCTGGATTCCGACACAAAGGAAGATAGCCCTGAGCCACGATGTGAGATTCAAGCCTGAAGTTGTCTGCAATGTGCGCGTCAGTATCTACAAGCTTGAAAATTCATGTGAAAAACATGCATCATCCGATGTACAAAAGCTTATAATAATCTCTTTCCCCACACGTCATATACAGTTTTACTGTTTTTTGGCAAATAAATAAATAAAGCCAGAAGAAGTCAACGACGATGAAAAGGAAGAATGGAGTGAAGGTGAAGAATTTGTACCAGTGTCCAGCTCCGGAGGAAGTGATGTTCCAGCTGAAGAAGATGTCAAAGAAGAGACAACAAGGAAAAACAAACCTGAATCAAAGAAACCATGGTGGGTGAACAGCGGAGATTTTTTCTATATGGCCGGATCATCGATCACTGAAAACAAGAATCCAAATTCCTACATTGAAGTGCTGCAGTCTTCTGACAGAGAAGAGTGGTTGAAGGCTCTTAAAGAAGAATTGGATTCTTTAGAGAAAAATGATACCTAGGTTTTGGACGAACGTCCAAAAGATGTGCAAATCCTGAAGAATCGCTGAGTCTTCTGCCAGAAACTATTGTACAGCGGAAATATCCGCTTCAAGGCTCGATTGGTCGCAAAAGGTTTCGTACAAAGACAGAGAATTGATTATGAAGAGACATAGAGCCCTGTTGCACGATATGAAACCATTCGGATCTTGTTGGTGGTGGCTGCTGCATTTGGAATGAAGCTTGCTCAATTTGATGTCAAAACCGCTTTTTTGAACGGCGTGCGTGAAGAAGTCGTGTATATGGAACAACTGGAAGGTCTTGAGGACAATAGTGAACGAGTGTGTTACGAGAAGAAAAGTTTGTATGGCCTAAAACAAGTGCCGCGCTGCTGGAACAAACGATTGAGAAATTTATGAAGAATGCTGGATTTAAAAACAGTAATGCTGATCCATGTCTGTTCTACCGCAATAGAGATGGGAAACATGTGTATGTTGCAATTTTCGTTGATGACGGTGTGGTTGTTGCAACTGATATAGAAGAACTTGAGGAATTCATGGAAATGTTACAAAAGGAATTTCATACAAGAAGATCTCAAAAATTTCTTGAGAATGAGAATACAGCAAAATGAAGAAGGATCAATAACAATTGGTCAAGAAGACTACACACGAAAAGTTTGGGAAAGATTTGGAATGACCGAGTCGAACGGAGTGTCTACTTCAATTGGACGCGAGGACAACGATGAAGGAGAAAAGGTCACAGCCAAGGTACCTTATCGTGAAGCAGTAGGTTTTTTAATGTACCTGACTACAGCTACACGTCCTGATGTTGCTTTCGCAGTTAATAAAGCAGCTCGAGCCATGGAAAATCCTACAAATCATGATTGGAATCAAGTGAAAAGAATATTTCGATATTTATAGAGCACTGTAAACTATGGAATCGTCTTCAGGAACGGTCAAGTTTTGAAGGTCTACAGTGATGCTGACTACGTCGGTGACAAGACGTTCAACGACAAGTGTCATTGCAACCATCAATGATGGAGTAGTTGCGTGGACCAGTCAGTTGCAGAAGTCAGTGGCAACGTCGACTACAGAAGCTGAAATAATAGCAGCAAGTGAAGGAGCTAAGGATTTAATATGGCTGAAAAGATTACTATCTGAATTGCTGGAAACTGTGGAAAAATCTCCTACGCTGTACATCGATAATGTTGGTGCTCTAAAATTAGCTAAAAAGAATCAGTTATCCAGAATATCATCATAGATCAAAGCACATCGAAGTTCGCCGTTTCTATGTAAGGGAGATATTCTGGATGGAGATCTGGAATTGGAGCACATAGACGGAACCAATCAGCTTGCTGATCTACTGACTAAACCTCTGGAGAGGGTTAGATTTGAGATGCTACGTGAAAGGATTGGGATACAGAAGATTGCGTCCACAGACTGTTAAATATAGTTTATTTTGTGTAGTTTGTGTTCGTTTGATCTTTTCTTTTGGAGGAAGTGTTAGTATGAAAGAAAAATGCAGACAGAAACGCCATCTGTGTATGTTCCAATGAACTCTTTGAACTGACAGGAGGGCGAGTCGTCTGTAGAGGCAATGCAATGCCAGTGAGTGATCGGACTTGTTTTGATGCAGACGTTTGTGAATTCTGTTACTTGTATATTTAAGATTAGTAATAAATAACGTTTATACAAAACAAATTAATATTCACAATGTTCTAAGCATTGTTGTCTAGCCATAAATTGAACCGTGATTTCTCTTCCACCGTGAATGATCAAGTTAAAATTTCGAGGAACCACTAGTATAAACGTTTCTGAAATATAGTGCCTTGTTTTGTATGTCCATTAATAATTCCTTGCAACAAACAACACACTAAAAACGTTACGGAGGAAATTCGTGTTGTCTTACCATTGATATATAATCGGCACCGTCGAAACTGGCCTGCGTTGATACTGCGTATATATTGATTCGAGGCAACGTGGTGGAATGTGTAGGCCATGCTCAGTCCATGTGGGCATTGCACAAGCTGCTGTACTGATTGTAGAAGCGTTTGTGTTAATTGCTGCAGTTTAATACTGTGTTTTTTTATGTGCTGCACTTAAGTTTCTTTCATGTGTCCAAGTTTCCAGTGAATGAAACTTAAAATGCTGGCTGAAGTACATAACCCCCATCGTATTTCTGTCATTCTGATATTTGAAATCTATAAACATAGAGAGTGTTACGTCCAAAATGCCTATAGAACTCGGTGAAACTCTTGAATGAATTTCTATGGCGTGAAACCTCTATTGCATTTATGTGGTTCTAATATCTGCGTTCCCAAAAAACAGTACTCAGCTCGGAACGAAAACACGACTTCGATCTAATACCAGTAACCTCCTTTGCACGTATGTAGATCTAGTATGTGGGATCTGTATGGAGAGAGGGTATGTACCCTCGTGGAAACATAAAATCTCGCGTCGAAAATGCCTCGGCCCGCGGGTTTGATGGCGATGGACATCCCTCACTGCGGAAAGCGACATCTAACGGTGGGTTTGAAACTACTTTCTCTCCACCGAACTATGAAGATGAAATACATTTGATTGGGGCGTTTGAAATATTTTAACGCCCATTGAGAGCTAAAAAGGAGTACAGAAGTAAAAGACTTCCGCGATTCCTACCCATGAAACTAAATTGACATTAATTTTTTGTATAGGTAATGTGCATTCAAGTTGCTTTAATTTAAAATGTGTTGTTATAAATAGGGTAATCGAGCAGCGTAAGGATAGCTCAGTGCCAAAGTGTTGTTCCCGAACTGGTAAAGTGGCAGGTTCGATTCCGAGTCTACCTGAATATTTTTATCCATTCTACAGTGCCACAAGATCTTCTAAATTAAAACATTCTACATTTGTCTTGTCAAAGTTATGCATAAAGCAGTCAAAATTCGCTTTTGTAAAGAAGAAAAATGTTTGAATTTTGAAGAAATTAGAAAATTGATCGCTTGTTTTTGAAATAATAAATTTTAACCTTCACTGTGCGCGCCATTTTTTTTACTATTTTTTATTCTGCTCGCCTGTCAGTGTTTGAACCGCCCAGGGCTTTTGGGGATTTGTAAAAGATTTGAGCCAGCATGAGCAGGACCAGAAACCCAAAACATTACAAAAATAATTGTTTCTGTTTAAAAGCTAAACAGAAAAATTCCCCAACTGACGTGGAACAATCAACACACGTAAAAATTAAATGTTAGCTGATAATAACCTGCCTATACTCGCTATGTTAGCACAATACTGCATTTATCTCCGTAGTATTGACATTGAATGCTATTTGAGATTTCTTTCGCGTTATAAAGATTTTTCTTATTTTAAGCAACATCAAAACAAAATAATACAATTATTATTTTTTATTCCAAAATAAACAGTGAAAACACAAACATTGACTATCACACATTTAACATTTGTGATAGTAAATCATGACGGAAAGAGGTTGTAATGGGACGGTCGCACACGAACTAATTTCGGCGTGTGCGAGATGAATATTTTATATAACAGGGAGTCCGGGAAAACTTAGCTGGCTGAAAATGTGCGTTTCTCCGCTACCTGAGTGCGCGAAGGGTCGCCGCCGGCCGCCGATGGAAGCGCCTCCCTTTGTTCAATACCGTTTGCCACACCTCTGGTATTTCCGAGCGCTGCGTCAGAGCACACCCGCGTCTTCTCGGAAATCGTGGTGACGTGAACGCCCACTCGAAATCGGGTTCCAACCGTCGATGGACCCATGGCAATTGGACGGCGCGCATCACGCGGTTTGGCTGCGCCAATAGTCGAACACTAGGCGGGGGTGAGACATGTGATCTCGCGAGCAAGGGAGGTTGCTGCGAACGCGAGACTCGGCCATTCCGAGACGAACGACGACCGCGAGTGTTACCTTCCGATGTAAGCGACGACCGAGGTGTTGGGTCCGATGGCAACGACCGCCGCGAGACGCTAGATCGCCGCCGGCAACGCATCGTCGCCACCTCACCGCCCGCTCAGGTGCCGCCGAAGGAAGAGGCGGAACACCGTGTGAGTGCCGATACTCGAATGAACGAAGAAGCGTTCGGACGCGGTCTGAGGGCCGGCCGCCGCTAAAAGACGCTTTGGTGTGGCGATCCCTGGCCGCCGCCGCCGCAGTCAACAGTGCCGCGCGCCGGGCCGCTGCCACGCCGTCGTCGCCGCCGCGCCAGCCCACGCGCCGCGCCGCCGCCGCTGCGCTGTCGCGCACGCCGCCCGCGTGCAGCCCTACGCCGCCGCAGCCAAGGCCTGCCGCGTGCCGCTACACCGCCGCCGCGGCCACCAGCTGCCCGACCGGTCCAGGAAACGGGGGGGGAAGCGCCGCTGCCCTGCCGCCCGACACCCGGGCCGATGCCGACGCCCGGAGGAACGGAGCGCCCGTGCGATGACCCGGAAGGGTTGGACTGTTAAGTTAAGCTAGTTATAAGTTAGGTTAAGATAGTATTAAGAACTGTAGGGGGCTTCACCCGATTAATTTTTGCTTTGAATTAAACTCAGAAATCATGAAAGAGCGTTTTACTGTGTAGTGCATGAATATGCCCAGTCACGCATGCGTCCTAAATAGATTCCAGCCGAGCACATGAGGCAACCTGCAGCAGACGGGAATCCACAGGTGAGTCGGGTCACGCCCTGAGAGAGATTAACACCGCCGACACCGATGAGTGGTCGTGTGTACGGGGGGGGTGTTACAAGGTCAAGAAGTTTAGTTTTCATCTTCGGAATGCCGGTTACTATATCACAATCATATGTATTTCTGCTCTGACTTGTGCTTCCCGCACACAATCCGGTGATCGGTATCAAGCCATCTAAAGCTAGCAGCGCCCAGAAACCAATCTCAACCAAACTATATCCAAAATTTTAGGCTAATTTTAGGCTAATTAAATGCTCTATTCCCGAATTTTAGGCTCCTCTGGATTTCCGAAAATCGTGGGCGCTGCTAGCTTTAGTCTAAAGCTAGCAGCGCCCACCCAGAATCTATCTCAAAATCAATTGTAAAATCTGAAACCCATCCCAAAATTTAAGAATAATTTTAGGCTCTTGGAAAAAAATTATCCCCGCCTTCAAATTCCAAAAATCAGGGCTGTACAAAACGAAACAAATAACATTGGTTCTTATGGGCGAATAAACATCAAAATAAAAAAACCTTAGGAAAAATCTGAAAACCCTCCCAAAAGTTAAGAATAATTTTAGGCTCTTGGAAAAAAATCATCCCCGCCTTCAAATTCCAAAATCCAGGGCTGTACAAAGCGAAACAATTAACATTGGTTCTTACGGGTGAAATAACACCAAAATCAAAAAACCTTAGGAAAAATCTGAAAACCTTCCCAAAAGTTAAGAATAATTTTAGGCTCTTGGAAAAAAATCAACCCCGCCTTCAAAATCTAAAAATCAGGGCTGTACAAAGCGAAACAATTAACATTGATTCTTACGGGTGAAATAACACCAAAATCAAAAAACCTTAGGAAAAATCTGAAACCCCTCCCAAAAGTTAAGAATAATTTTAGGCTCTTGGAAAAAAATCATCCCCGCCTTCAAATTCCAAAATTCAGGGCTGTACAAAGCGAAACAATTAACATTGGTTCTTACGGGTGAAATAACACCAAAATCAAAAAACCTTAGGAAAAATCTGAAACCCCTCCCAAAAGTTAAGAATAATTTTAGGCTCTTGGAAAAAAATCAACCCCGCCTTCAAATTCCAAAAATCAGGGCTGTACAAAGCGAAACAATTAACATTGGTTCTTACGGGCGAATAAACACCAAAATCAAAAAACCTTATGAAAAATTCGAAATCCCTTCCAAAAGTTAAGAATAATTTTAGGCTCTTTGAAAAAAATCATCCCCGCCTTAAAATTCCAAAAATCAGGGCTGTACAAAGGGAAACAATTAACATTGGTTCTTACTGGTGAATAGGGTATGTTGTATTCCTAACGGGAATTTTCCAGTTTTGGATAGGGAAGAGAGAAGGCCAAAATTATTTGTGGGTTTTAACAGAATTCTCTATAATGTGTGGAATATGAAGTTCAATTTTCAGAAGCTAAGTCGTTGTAGTTCAGGTGTTATAAGAACTCAAATATTGAATATCGAAAAAAAGTGGGTGTGTTTCGATTAATATTCTATTTTTTCAGTCAGAACGGTGCTAGCCCAAAATTATTTGAGATTGCCATATTGATATGTAATGTATGAGCAATTGCTAATAAATTCCCCATTTGAATTAGTAAAGTAGTTCAGAGATTATTTTGTGAGAAATTAAAAATTAATCGAAAGGCATGTTGTAGTTCTCACGAGAATTTCCCATTTTTTGGAAAAGAAAGAGAGAAGCCCAAAATTATTTGTGGGTATAATACTATTCTCTATATTGTGTTGAATATGACGTTCAATTTTCGGAAACTAAGTCATTGTAGTTCAGGTGTTATAAGAACTCAAATATTGAATATCGAAAAAAGTGGGTGTGTTTTGATTAATGTTCTATTTTTTTCAGTCAGAACGGTGCTAGCCCAAAATTATTTGAGGTTAGCATATTAATAGGTAATAAATGGGCAATTGCTAACAAATTTTTAATTTGAATTAGTAAAGTATTTCAGCAATTTTTTGTGAGGAATGAAAAATTAGTAAAAAGGTATATTCTAGTTCTCACGAGAATTTTTCCATTTTTTTGGAAAAGAAAGAGAGAAGCCAAAATCATTTGTTAGTATATCTGTATTCCGTATCATGTGTTGTATATGGCCTTCAATTTCCAGGAGCCAAATCGTTGTAATTCAGGTGTTATAAGAACGCAAATGTTGAATATCGAAAAAATTGGGTATGTTTTGATGAATATTCCAAATTTTTCCAATAAGAACGGTGCTAGCCCAAAATTATTTGAGATTTGCATCTTGATAGGTAATGCATGAACAATTGTGAATCAGTTCCTTATTTGAATTATTAAAGTATTTCAGAAATAATTTTGTGAGGAATGAAAAATTATTTAAAAGTTATACTGTATTTCTCACGAGAATTTTCCACTTTTTGGAAAAGAAAGAGAAGCCCAAAATTATTTGTGGGTATAATCGTATTCCTTAATATGCATTGTATGTCACACGCCAATGCCATGAGCCATATCCTAGTACTTCCGGTTTTATAAGAACGGAAATGTCGAATATCGAAAAAAAAATATGGACTGGTTTTGACTAATATCCCTTTTTTAATACGAACTAATATAGCCCAAAATTATTTGAGATTTGAATATTATTAGCTAATTTATGTGCAATTGTTAATAAATTCTTTATTTGAATTGGTACAGAATTTTGGGGTTTACTTTTTCAGAAGTGGAAACGTGGTGAAATGTATATTGTAGTTCTCACGCGAATTTTTCTTTTCTTGGAGAAGAAACCGCGAAGTTCAAAATGATTCATGAGTATAGCCGTATTCTCTATCATGTGTTGTATATGGAACTTTATTGCCAGGAACGAAATCCTTGTAGTTCACGTTTTATAAGATCGCAAATATTGGATAGCAAAAACAAAAGTTATTCTATTGATTATTATTCCTTTATTTTTCAATAAGAACGTTTCTAGCCCGAAATTATTTGAGATTAGCAAATTGAGAAGCAATGTATGTGCAAATGTAAATAAATTCTCTTTTTGAATTAGTAAAGTACTTTGGAGTTTATTTTGTGAGGAATGAGAAATTGGTCAAGAAGTATATTGTAGTTTTCACGAGAATTTTCCATTTTTTGGTAAACAAAGAGAGGAGCCTAAAATTTTTTCTGAGTACAGCCGTAATCCTTCTCATGTATTTGAAAATGACATTATCAAACGCGAAATACCTGTAGTTAAGGTAACACAAATATTGAATATCGGAAAAAAGTTGGGACTGTTTTGATTAACCCATTTCTTCCCGAACACTGAAATACGTAA
This sequence comes from Acheta domesticus, assembly GCA_031308135.1. Taxonomy (NCBI): domain Eukaryota; kingdom Metazoa; phylum Arthropoda; class Insecta; order Orthoptera; family Gryllidae; genus Acheta; species Acheta domesticus. Next base: position 20,382,748 of record JAHLJT010008446.1, read on the forward strand.
TTTATTTAGTACATTTTAGTTAAATATTGATAATAAGTCTCCAAAGAGAGCAAAACCAATTTGCTAAAAATATTTTGATTCTCGGATGAAGCTGAGCGGTACGTTGCGTATACGCAACGTTGGGAGTTCTCCGGAAAGAAAGTGTACTGACCGCTCTTAATACTCGCGAATAATTTTTGGTGTTCGAAGCGAACGGTCTGATCTCCTTTTCTCTCATTTGCCACAATTCTATTTGCATAGAAATCCGCTTCTGATAATGGACAGAAAATATTGTAATACATATAGAAGTTTGCCAAGAAACAGCAAGGGGTGTTTATTTTTTTAACAATTTCCGTCAAATTGCCAATTACTTCATCTGAGACTAAAAATTGGTGCCTTCTTTGATATTCCACTGTGAACATTAAATGGTTTCAAAAATAATTTTTCACTTGTCAATATGCACTACATCATGAAACCAAACCTCTGATAACTCATAAGTTTTATCTAAACGCCCCAAGTACGAAACTATCTTCTCATAAGTGTTGATAAGTCCTGGCTAAACGCTACGAATTGCAAATGTTTTTTTGTTTATTCACCAAAAAATGGGCTCAATTTTGCAGTTTCCTATTCTTTACCTAAGATTTTATTGACCCGAAATATGTAGTTATCGTTTTATTTCTTCAAATTTGTTTCAAAAACTTCCTTGTTTTCGTAAATGGTATCTTCGAAAGACCGCGCAAACATTCGTACAGGAAGTCATAACTATGCCATGCCTTGTTATAGAGCCAAGAAAACTACAGATATTATGTCGTTTGGCATATCTGTCAATGGAACAAACCAAAGACAGCATATTCTACCTAATATTACATCTTTTTTCAAAATACTAAGCTCCCATGACCCATTTGTCGCGGCGCCTTTGTGGAATTTGGTCGTTCCCAATTCTGCCGGGAAACTCCCAACGTTGCGTAAACGCAACGCAACATTTATTTGTCTATAAACATCTTTTTAAAAATCACATTCTATTCAAACATTAACACATTTATTTGTACATATTATATTTTGCAATGTGATAACAAAAATCGACATAGATAACCAATTTCAAGGTCAAAAGACAGATATTGTAAAGGAGTCAAAATAGGGCACGCGTCTTGATGGAGAAAAAAATTAAAATGAATATTAGTGTAGTATATATTTATCAAATAAATATAGTTTTAGAGTCATTAAGGATTGTATTTACTGTACACAAAATTACAAATGCTTTCAAATAATGGTGTAGGTAAAATAAAATAGTAAACATTGCGTTGCGTATACGCAACGTTGGGAAGAAATGGGTTAATATTCCTTTCATTTTTAATAAGAACGAATCTAGTCCAAAATTATTTGAAGTTGACATATTGATGGCCAATGTATGAGCAATTCTAAATAAATTCCTCTTCTGAATTAGTACAGTATTTTGGAGTTTATTTAGTGATAAACCAAAATATGATCAAAATTTATATAATAGTTTTTACACTAATTTCCAATCATTTTAAAAGAAAGTGAGTAGTCCAAAATTATTAGAGAGTACAGCCGTATTCCCTATTATGTGTTGTATATGACATTAAATTGCCCGGAACGAAATCCTTGTAGTTTATGTTTTATAACAACACAAATATTGAACTTTGCAGGAAAATAGGGTGTTTTGATTAATATTCAATTCTTTTCAAAAAGAATGCATCTACCCTAAAATGATATGCGTGTCGCGATTTTTTGCCATAATGTGCATGTTATTTGTAGAACATTGAATTGATTGAAGCGAAATACCTGTAGTATAGTTTTGAAAAAAAAAACCAACAAATATTTGAGATCGGTACGTATTTCGGACAGTTTTTTTTACTTTGCTTTTCTTTTTCATGAAAAACATGGCAATGCCCAAATTATTTCAAGATCGCATCTTATTTGTTGGTATGTGTTCAATTGTTAGTAAATTCCATATTTACATTTGTTAGTTAAGTTTGTTTTCTTTTTTTTTGGACGAATGAAAGATTGAGAAAAAATGTAGTTTGCCTTTTATACTAGGCATTATTCTTTTCCCATTTTTGGATTTCTCTATTATTGATTGTGATTTTAGAATTGTAGATGTATAGTTAAATAACTATTTTATCTTTTAATTCGTCGCTGCTTTTTGGAGAGAATTTTTCTTGTATGAAATATTTAATAAGTCCATATTGGATATTTACATAGGAATGAATTAAAGTAATTATTCAAGGCTTGATATTGATCCTGTCCGAATAAATGGTAAAACTCTCAACAAATACATTTTTTTTTCTTTTTAATGTTGGAAATACACGTGTACGGTATAATTCTCCCAGAATATATGTGAAGTTTCTCCGGATTTCCTAGTTTTGAGATAGTGAGATTCTAGCTTCTCCATCCTCGTTTTTGCTAAGTTGATTTCGGGGTGTTTTTTGATGACACTAAAGAACCCAAAATTATGGCCCAAGATTTTTTGAGTTGAGTTGCAATTGGGATGGTTTTAAATATTTGTTATCGTACGTAGGGGTGAGTTTCGAAATTTTGAAAAGGAACAAAAATTTCGCACGTTTACGACCACACAAATATTTTCGAATTTTCAGTACGGGTGGGTGTTCAATTAACAACCCACAATTTTTAACCTTAATTTCGGAGATTGTAGGGTACCAAAATAATGTTTCTGGTGTCACTGAAGAGCCCAAAAATATCCCGAACTTATGGTGGGAGAAATTTTGAAATTTGAGAATTAGGAGTGGTTTTGATTTTTTGTTTTCGTATTTAGGGGTGTGTTTCGAAATTTTGAAAAGTGGCCCCCAGAAGCCCAAAATTCACTTGTTTTGACCGTGCAAAAAAATTTGAATTTTAAGTAAGTGGGGGTGCTAGCTTTACCGGCCAAAATTTGAAATCGTAATTTCAAGGTGTTGGGAGGTAGCCCAAAATTTTTAGAAGGGTGCTGAAATTAGCCCAAAATTATGGCGCAAGCATTTTTGAGTTTTGAGAAAGTGGGGGTGCTAGCTTTACCGACGTAGTGGCGCCTGCTATTACAAGCACACCGTCCAGACCTGGTCCCTGCCGAATACCGCCGTGTGTGTAAATAAATAAAACTGTGCCCGGCGGGGGCCGCCTCGGCCGCGGGCATCGTCTGGCGTAGGCCAATCCGCACCTAAAAACTCCCGCGCCACCACCAGGAGCCCCTCGATGCCCCTACACCCTGTCAAAGAAGATGGTGCAGTGATGGAGCAGTTAAAATGTAAATAGTGTAAATAGTAATCAGTGCACAACAAGGACATGACAGTGACACCTGTGCTTAGTGTCAGGTCATTTCAGGATAAGAGAATTTCGAAGATAAAAGCAATAAGGAAACTACCACCATGTATAAAAATTGTTCTGTCGACAATAAACGCTACTTAAATACAGAGTAATATACGTAGTATAGGGAAAGTTATATAATGCTGCGGGGAAAATGACGAATTTTCGCCAGCAAAAAATTAGTTGTCTGGTCGTGATGACGAAAAACTGGATAAATCCAGTTGCTAAATTAAGAAAAAAAATCCCTTAACACGTGGTGTAGCCAGAACCCGTTTTTTTGTTGGTCCTTGATTCCCAAAAACCAACTGAAAGGAAAACGTCCATCCGTCCGTCCCCGTCCGTCCGTCAACACTGCTAGCACCTAAACCGTAAGTACGATTTCTTCCAAAATGGATATTCCCCGCACGATCTGGTTTGAGTGAAAGCTTTGAGATTTGGAAAAAGATTCTATACAATTTTGGGGTACTTTACATGAAGCTCCCCGGACGTTTTTTAAACTTTTCTCAAAAACTGCTCCAAATTTTTCCTTAAATTTCTTGTAAGAACAGAGTAAAATGCACATATTATGGTGACATAGGTACGATGTTCACGGTAAACTCTAAATTTTCGAAAATTGCAAAATTTTTGAATTTTATTCAACGTCTTCCTCCAACTACAAATTGCAGATGGAGATTTTTCCTTCAAATGTATTTTTTTCTTCATAGTGAGTTCTTCATAGTGAGTTGTGTTTATTCGCACGTAAGAACCAATGTTAATTGTTTCGCTTTGTACAGCCCTGATTTTTAGAATTTGAAGGCGGGGATGATTTTTTTTCCAAGAGCCTAAAATTATTCTTAACTTTTGGGAAGGTTTTCAGATTTTTCCTAAGGTTTTTTTGATTTGGTGTTATTTCACCCGTAAGAACCAATGTTAATTGTTTCGCTTTGTACAGCCCTGAATTTTGGAATTTGAAGGCGGGATGATTTTTTTCCAAGAGCCTAAAATTATTCTTAAATTTTGGGATGGTTTCAGATTTTACAATTGATTTTGAGATAGATTCCGGGTGGGCGCTGCTAGCTTTAGACTAAAGCTAGCAGCGCCCACGATTTTCGGAAATCCAAAGGAGCCAAAATTCGGGAATATAGCATTTAATTAGCCTAAAATTAGCCTAAAATTTTGGATATAGTTTGGTTGAGATTGGTTTTCTGGGCGCT
>JAHLJT010008446.1:20387340-20411548 GCA_031308135.1 Acheta domesticus
CGGTCTGCTGCTCTTAAAGTCAAATTTCCTTTCACTGTCGCAAAGGATACGTTGGTCATTCGTCTCACATGGATTTGTACGGTTATTTCACGGGTGTTGCGATTGTTGCTTGTCTATTAGCATTGAAAACTCCTCGAGGTGTGGTGCAACGGGTAAGGCTGTACATGAGAGCTTGCAAGCGATCCTGTCGTCGGGTAATGAACACTCCAGACGACGGCTGAACTGCGTTTCTAGCGATGGCTTTCCAGTAAGCCTACATTTCACCGTACTGTGTGCAACATTGGCCGGTCCTTGAGGGCGCGGACGCCGAAATACTCACGGAGCTTCCGCTCTGTATATTGTTGCTGTATTGTCGCGATCTTACTTTCGTATATTCGACGATCCTGGAGGGTCTCAGTAACGCAGAAATAGACCTTTTTTCCCAAAGAGTAGAATGCGTGTAATTAATGTTAATGGCCGGTAATAATGACGATACTTGAAGGATGTTTTTAATGATGGCTTTCTAAATCTCCTGTTTAATCGTTCTGTGTGCAATAATGACTGCACGGTGGCCGAAATATTCACAGACCTCCCACTTTGTTTTAATGTGTAGATGCTGGAGCGTCGCGCCCTTCATTTTGCGCATTTGGTGATCCCGCAGGGGCTCAGTAACGGAAGCAACAAGGTTGTTCTCCCCAAAGAGCAGAATGTGTGTATTTAATGTTTAGAATCTCTACAGGTTGGATTATAGAACATGAATGAAATTTAGCTACCTCTGGGGCTACCGCAGAAACAATGTATCGCTTCACTTGTTGACTGAGAGCTAATGATAAGAGTGTGGTTGGTTTTGTGGAATTAAATTTCGGCAAATGTCCGTTTAAACCGAAGGTAAGAGGGTTGGTGATGGTGTTTCCAAAATAAGAAGTTTGGCGTAATTTAATTGCCTGATAAATCTGATCTCCAGGCGCCCGTTATGAGTGCGTAATGCGATTACATTATCACGGCCAAGACAATACTTTCTAATTATCCCCAGCCATAAATTGAAGAATATGCAGCCTAGGAGAACCATTTTTCCTGGTGATTTTCCGGCGTTTGCGTATCACGCTGCATGAATCCACACTATCGAGTGCTCTTAGAATATCATTGAATTACGAATTGCAGAAAGATCATGGTTTTATTTTGAGCGAAAATGGTGATAAAATTTTACATTGCAAAGTATCTATCGAGACTCCATAAAACAACTTCTTCTTCTTCGGTTTTGAACTTGTGATAGATTTTCATCTTCTGTTATTGTGATCTTACGCGATTTAAAACAAGTGGCGTTGTTTCACATCGCTGATATTACAAAAAATGATATTACGAAGAAATATGCACCTGATATTATCAGAGGAGATAGACAGCTAAGTTCACAGACCTCTAACGCCTCAGTGAATTCCCGGAACTGTCCGTTTTCCGATTCTTATGACTGGTGAATTTCTCAAAAAAAATTTTCTCCGAGGCACGGGAAACAATTCCCTCTCCTTTCAAATCGGATGAGCGACACATTACTGCACTGAATATACTTTTCAAAGTAACATACCCCTACTTTTTAGAGAAGAGATTGTGGAGTTATACGATTTACAACGCAAACCCTCCTTTCTGAAATAGCGAATTACAACCTTCATCTATTCTTTTTATGAGCAATACGTGACTTAATGAAGTCATTACTTGATAAACTGTGGCCATTATATTTTGATGAAATTTATATCGTGCATTCTCTTGCCAGTGATCCAGAATTATTACTTTTTGAAAAGCCGAAAAAGCGCTATTTTTCATAAACTTAAATTTAAAATAAATATTTTTTATTTAATAGGTAATTACAACATATTTATATATAATTTCAATACTTTTTAACTGTGTGGCTAGGGTGAAGGTCTTTACGCCATTACAATACCTACATCCTACCGCATTCTAACCTTTCGAATTCTGGCATTCACCCCTAATGGTCTCTTCATCGCATCAAAGCCGCGGAAAGGAGACCATAAGGTACGGCTGAGGAAAAATCCCCTGAAGGGGGAAACACTTGCCGTCAGAAGACGAGTACATGCTAAGCTACTAGATTTTTTTTCTAAACTATTTATTCATTTTCTGGCGCGGGAATCTTCTCTTTCCAGTCTTTGGCCCCCTCAGTCCCTGAAATCAAACAGCGCCACAGAATCGCCCGCACCACCGCCTCTCCGATCAATTTACTACTGATTAACTTAATTATCGCTTCCTTATTGAATTAATTATTTCATCTCCAGTCTAGGCTCCGCATGTACTACTAACCAGTGCTGTTTTCCCACTCCATGATAACTCCAATTAAATATGGACTACTTTCTGGTAACAAAGTCTATTTTGCAACTTGATGGTGATGCCACATATTTAATTTTAATTATAGAATTGTAAACCTAACTACTACCTAAATACGTAATCACAAAACACATTTTATTTCCTTGTACCTTAATGCATTTTATTGCACAAGTTCTATCAATATCTGATCGAATACTCATTGTACTGAAGTAAAAACAGAACAGAAAATTTCCTGCTCGCCAGAATTTGTATTGTGTAACAAATTAATTTCGACAATTTTCTCTCTGGGAACGGGTATCTCATATAAAGTTTATTCCTCCAGAAATGTACAATTGTCATTTTCTTATCTTCAGTTTCTGTATTTTCAGTACAAAACAACTTATTTTGTTCTCATTGCATCTCATGGCATTTTATTTAATTTATTTCGTAAAACAACAACAACAACATGTGTTGCTGTAACTTACGGGAAATAAAAGTTTTCTGCTCTCCTTTTCTTGAGCTTCCGATGAAATGCGACCCTGTGTTGTAGAAAGGAGCCAATGAGATGTTATAATTTACATCTCATTGTGCTCCTCTCTAAAGCACAAAAACGCAACTTCTATTTGCGGCATATATTTCATCCAAAATTTTTGTCGGAGTATTATCTGGGACACTATTTTATGTCAGGGAAAGGTAGGTCATAAAAATATTTCTGTGAGGGACAAAAGAGCCTCTCTAATTTATTGGCAAACAGATATGTAATTTCAGACACAAAAATTCAAAATCCTCCGTCACTCACCAAATCCTCGCGGTGTAGTCAGAAGTGAGGGTTCACAAATAGCCCGTCACATTGTTGCTTTGTTTTGTCTAGTATTTTGCGAATATGGCACACGACAAAAAATTCCACCAGAAGTTACTTGAGCATTTTGAATTTTTTCTTCAGTCTCCCGAGTTCCATGCACTGTCTACCCATTTCAAACACTGGTTGCGGACGAGTTGGTTTCAACGCCCAAAGCGTCTTCTCAGGTTTTTTACAACTGTACGATAACTACTTCCTCACTATAATTATTTTCAAGTTTTTTAATTACGTTACTTATATTCACATCAGCACCGGCTGTAAGGCAATATCGACACCTTTAGCACGACACGCTCCCACCTGTGCGATGACATTTTTGCTTTGGCATCAAGAAGGGCTTGCTGTGCAATTGCCTACCATTCGCGGATGTCTTGCTTATGCTTGAGAACTTGTTAGTTTAAAGTGGACTCACCGACTGGTATGTGAGCCTCCGCAGTTTCTGTCTCCGAATCCTCTCGTCTCTTCTTTAGAATCTGCGTCAGGTATTAACCTCACTGTTAATAGTAGTATTTCCGCTCCAGGGCAGAACTTCTGCTCTATTCCAGAAACTAAAAGAACAAAAGCGAATATACTCCAGCGTAAGAACGGCGAAAGCTTGCTCATGCCCGCGCCGCCGGATTGCCTGCATCGCTGCGTTGCGAAAAGCCTGAAAGAGAACCAAAGCCTTTTAATGATAGTAGTTGCGGAAAGGACGTTTCTCCTGGTGTCAAGTGTTTTTCATCGATCTCGTCAATCCGTCATAAGTGCTAATGAAAAACCCTGATCCCGCAACACAGGGTATACTTTTTGGATAGAATGGCGATGCGGCCGGCTATTCCATGCGGGACCTGATTCCATAAGGTCATTTGCTTCTGTCACTACGCAGGCAATGTTGAAAAATAAGCAACAAATCAGCCCATTGCGCTACGGATTACTACTTGATAAACACGCGGCTTCCCCCGATTAATCTTCATGGTACCGTACCTTTATGTAACTATTTCGAATTCTTATCCCTAGTAGCCATCCAATGTGTCTCAATTACTTTAAAGACACGGAAAAACACATATTGATATTAGCAAGGAAAAGTCTAAAAAAAGTCATGTGGATCATAAATTCATCATCCAACTTGGGAACTAACACTGGGAACTAAAACAAATGACCGTTTTTAAAGAAAATAAAATGAAACCCAACAAAGACAAAATATAAGAAGACAGTCCCATACGTACCATTTTTAATGCAGCATCGAGGAGATTGGAAGGTCCTTAATTTGTAATTCACTTTTTATACTTTTGGCAGGAATGTGTATTTTGATGTGGGTCATGAGATACACCTCTGGTTATATCTGCAAATACACATTAGTGTTAGTAACATGTTGAATTGAAAATCAGTTTTATTAAAAAATCACTTACTTTGCCTTTTGAAACGGAGAAGCGTAGAAATATCTCCAGCACGGTCGACAGCACGATACAGTGCTGCCTACTGACGATACATTCCACACACACAATAGACGAACTATTGAGATTATTTTAGCATGTTCCAGGGTTCCAAAACAGTAAAAATTTTTTTTTCAAAATTATTGCTTGTGATTAAATTCGGCGCTGAGAAAAGGTCAAGGAATGTTTTTCTGATAATAATTGTTATTGTATTTTTCAGATTTTTTCAATGAGTTATAATAGTGTTAGGAAGACGAAAAAATAAAATAAACTAAACTACTTGTTCTACCAAAGCACATACTTTCTGGCATTGCTATTAAATGTTCCTCAATATTACACTACTATATAAATCAGCAAAAGTGTACGCGATCTTAAATCCTCAGTTAACTTGCCGACATTCATACCACTACGCCACATAAGTGCGCATGAATCGAACTCGGGCCGAGGATTACAAACATAGATGCTCAGTTCATGTAAAAAAACGAATGATAATTCGAGACGAAGTATAAAAGTTTCTACCCTAGAAATATTTTTTTCAATCTCATTAAAATACAAAACATCACTATCAACACGGAGAGATACCAAAGCACATTTTTGCATTAGTTTTGAAATGCTCTGCAATAACATACATCTAGAAAAAACATCAAAATGGTTTTCAACGAGTAAGTCTTTTTTCTATTCCGACACTCGAATCCATTTTCTCAGAGTTAACGTGCTGGCACTGACACCAGTTTGCCATACAAGTGCAGTGCGCTGGAAAATTCTTCGGTTTCCGGCGCTCGATTTCATAACTTCCTTTTCTTACGAGGTATTCGTAAGGCGAGAAAGTAAAAAGCAACAAAAATGATTTTGGAACAGATACAAGTTCCAGAAATCGAGAAACAGACTTGAAAAATATTTTAAAATTGAAAATTGGAAAAGCAGTTACAGACACGTCCTGTATATTTATCTGTGTTTATTCTATTTGGGAGTAGAAATAGTTGTGAGTAGTTTTTCTGCAACAACACTTTCATCAAATTAAAAGTCGTGTCTGGAATTTGAACCCGGCTCCTTTTGATCTGTAGCGCTGTCTACGCGCTTTAATCACTTCGGCCATTCGGTGAATTACGAACTGGATACTTTTATATTAGTCAAGGCGTTATCGAATCATCTCTAGTATTAGGAAGCAGGTAATTCAGAAAATGCGTAAAAAATTGTGGGCGACAAAGAAAGGCAGCGGTGAGCATAAGGCGTAATCGCAATGTAAGATCAGACCAAAGAGATTAAAAAAATCTTCTTTCTACCCTCGCATCGTTTCGTTCAAGCCCGCGTGCGAATGTCTAATTCGCGTCGCAATGAAAGAATAATTGCGTGTTTGCTTATATGGGGCGTCCCGTCGCACCAGATATCCCAGTCTATTCAGCTCCTCTCATCAAAGTAAACTGCGCTTGCACCATTCAAATTACCGTCCCTTGTTTGTTGACCACAGACTCGTTTAACGAATTCTCATCACTTGCGCCCGTCCTCGACTGATGACAAACTTTCCTCAAAAAAATTCGAATAACACCGTGCCTATCTACACGTCTCTCTGATGCTCAAAACTCCTAAATAACCCGTCGATGAATTCTTAGGTTGAATTCGAAACCGGCTCCTTTCGATCTGTAGCGCTGTCTACGCGCGTTAACCACTTCAGCCATTCGGTTAGATACGAACTGGATGCTTATATGTTAGTCAAGACGCTTTGAATCATCTCGGAGGGACAGTTTCGGGCGATCGGGACCAGAAGGAAAAATGTTCGCTCGTCCGCCGTCTTTACGTGTCGGCCCTCCCTCGTAGGGAGTAGCGGCGCGTAATCACTTTATTAGTAGGGGGTAACGGCGCGACAAATTTTTCGTTAGACATCGCAACACAAATTCTATTTATCATCATCTTCTCCCTTTTCTTTCCTTTCATCCTCTTCTACTTGTTCTTCTTTTTCTTTTTTGTTCTTTTCCTTTTTTTGATGTTGCTGGTGCATACAATTGACTCACAACATTCGCGCTATTGGTTCCGTGAAACACATAATCCGCTGTGATGATTTTAATTGATTTACAAACCGATGAATAATGTCTCTGGACGTAAGCAAGAAGATTGTGCTGTGATTATATTCACACTGCACAATCTTCTCACCAAGGCCCCGAAACACATTCGTTTCACGATTTTGAAACGAGTTGCTTCTTGTCCTTATGCCGCTGGTGAGCGATGAGCGATTCTTCAAATCACTGAATTAAATGCTGATGAAATATGTAACTGAGAATCATTGCAGATATTGTGGGCTGCTGTATATTATTTACAGACCACGATATCAGAGTCAACTCCCCGAAACACATATTCTCATTCCACAGTTCCAAACTTTTGATTTATAATATTTATTTAGAAACTGATGAAATATGCTTCTGAGAGTCAGTAAGAAGATCGTGCTGTGATAAAATGTACACTCCACGATCTTCTTACCGAAACACCGAAACACATATGATATATGCTTTTTTGAACGATGATCCAGGTTACTGAAATTCAGCTTATGTTGTGGGGGGTGGAATACAGACTCAAAAGTGAGGCGGAGACGATGAGACGAAGACGGAGACGAAGATGATGACGTAATACATTTCAAGCTTCACAAACTTTCCGCTCATTCCCCCAAACACGACTCCTACTTCTTCTGCTGCTGTTTGTAACACTAGGACCGATTCTAAGTATTTCTGAATTTGAATTCGAAGAAATATTCCCCTGAGAGTCAGTGAGTTGTGTACTTGAATGATGATTCTAAAATACTCTGGATTGCAAACTGATGAAAAATGCCTCGGAATGTAAATGAGTAGATGATGTGATAAAAACCACACTACAATATTTTCGCTGAGTCCTTGAAACACACATTCCTCTGGCGTTCTTTGAAATTTACAAGAGATTTTCCATATCATTGATGTTTCAGAAGAAATATCCAGCTTATATTTTGGTCGCAGATGGTCGCTTCATAAAATTCACACACCACAAACTTCTCCTTAGACACAGGGACACAAAGTCTGTTTAATCACCAGCCTCTTTGCCCTTTTGTTGTTTTTATCCTCTTTGACTTTTTCCTTTCCTTCTGTTGATGTTGCAAGTGCATACATACTGAAGGAATATGTATGTGAGGATCAGCATAGAGTTTGAAGGTGGGACAAAATTCACTTGCCATACCTTTGCACCAGGGCCCCCAAAACACAATACTTTCTCTTCGGAACTGGTGAATGATTACAGTTAGACGGATTACAGAAAAAACACAGAATTGGACATCACTGAACTGTATCCCTGAGATTCAATATGGTGAATGTGATGTGCTCTATATTATTTACTCGCCACAACCGAGCTATTGAGTCTCTGAAATACATCGTCCGATGTTAAAAACTTGTGATGATGTGACCTTATTATGATGTGACCTTGTGATGAATCATTGATTTAAAAACCGTTGAATTACGCCTCTGAGCGTAAGTAAGAAGATAGTGCTGTGAAAAAATTCACACTGCACAATCGTCTCATCGAGGTCTCGAAACACATTCGTTTTACAATTTTGAAACAATTTTCATCTTCTCCTTCTTAGGCCGCTGGTACTGTTTGAGAACTGGAACTTCTGAGAGATTCATGTCACTGAATTAGATATTGATGAAATATCAGAGAGTCAATGCAGATATTGTGGTCTGCTATATATTATTCACAGACCACGATATCAGCATCAACTCCCCGAAACACATCTCCTTCCGATGCTTGAAAATTGTGAGTGAAGCTTTATAACATTTTTTACAAATTTACTAAATTTCTGTCCGAGGAGATGGGGTGGGATAAAATTTACTCTCCGCTATTTCGCAATCGAGTCCCTGAAACACATCGTTCGCTGTTTAAAACTTGTGATTTATAATATTTATTTAGAAACTGATGAAATATGCTTCTGAGACTCAGTAAAAAGATCGTGCTGTGATGAAATTTACACACCACAATCTTCTCACTGAGACACCGAAACACAGGTTTTATGTTGTTTTTTGAATCCATATTACTCCTCGTTGCTCCATATTACTCAAATTCAAAAGTAAAAACATGTTGCTTAAATTGTGAGCATAGTTGGTAGAATGATAAAATTCACTCGCTTCAAACTTTCTACTGAAACACCGAAACACAACTTCTGATACTTCTGAGCGATTCTTCACGTCACTGAATTAGATATTGATGATATATGTAACTGAGAGTTAATGCAGATATTGTGGCATGTATATATTCACAGATCACAATATCTGCATATACTTCCCGAAACACCTCGTCTCTGTCCGGTGTTTGAAAATTGTGAGCGAAGCTATATCACATTGCATTAAATGTGACTAAATCTTGAGTCCGAAGAGGTGGGTGTGTGATAAAATTCACTCACCGCAATTACGCAATTAAGTCTCTGAAGCACATCTTCCGCTGTTTAAAACTTGTGATTTATAATATTTATTTTGAAACTGATGAAATATTCTTCTGAGCGTCAGTGAAAATTGCACTCTTGTGAATTAAATGCATTGCCACTCTTGAGGGCAGAGAAGAAGAAAAGATCTTGAAGATGTTCGTCGAAAATGTTAGATTTCATCATAGGATCCTTCAGAAACAGTTAACTGATGTCACTGCGGTGCTTTTGACTGGGAGTTCCTAGGTTCGAGACCCGACGGTGTCAGTATTTTCGACACCAGCTTGACAGCTAGGTCGCATTCAGTCGCTGTCTGGGGAAAATTCTAGCGGCTGGCTGCTGTGATCGGTAGTATATACGCTGTTTCTCCGATCACTCCAGGCCAATGCCGCAGCCCTAGCCTAACAAACGGTCCACGGACCGCGCGCTATCTTTCTTTCTCTTGCTTGTCCTATTTTTACCCCTTACACTAATATGCACTACACTACCACACATACCGGAAGACCTTTCGGGGGCCATGGGTCACCCGGCGTCCCGTCACGGACCTGCGTCTCATTTTGCGCCTGGCCTACCAGTTCCACTCAGCAGCGCTTCCGAGTGGCGCGACGGATCTTCCCACGGGGCCGCCGGCGCATGCGGTGGAAAGGGGGGAGGGTTCGGTTGATTGATTGATTGATTCGTGTTTCCGGGCGCGTCAAGTACTTTGGCCATTCATCCCGTAAGTGTAGTGCGTGCTTTTTCTCGGGAGGTAGCGCTGATCTTTTCCCCACTGGATGGCGAGATCTGGCGCCGACCTACCGTCGACTAGCGGGGTTTTCCCCTCAACCAGGTATCTCCCACCAGCGGGACACCGCCCCAGCCGGGACAAACTGTAAGCTCCCGACCGCTCTCCCGACATGTGTGGTAGTGTAGTGCATGTTAGCGTAAGTGTGTGTGTAAGAAGAGAGGACAAGGAAGAGGAAGGAAAGATCGCGCGCGGTCCGTGGCCCGTTTGTTAGGTACTGCATTCGCCTTGTGTTGATCGGAGAAACCACGGAAAACTACCGATCAGAGCAGCCGGCCGCTAGAATTCTCCTCCAGACAGCGACTGAGGGGAGGGTTCGGCAGGGATAGGTTTCGTGGACCCGTCGCCGACGACGAACAATGGGACCACAGCAAGTATTACGCCGCGACCCAGTCTGAAGAACTCTACCCAACGCTCTCCTAGCGGTGGTGCGGCGCAGTAGCGGTGTCCCACCCGGGCTGCTCGTAGCGAGGATCCGCCACCGCGCGCCACTGCAGCGCGACTCGGACACTCGTCGGAAGACCTCCATTTCAACCAATGCTTTGCTATCAGTTGCGCCTCTCGGTAGCGCTGCTGAGTGTACGTCGGAAGGGGCCCTAAGGAACCCCACAGGCTCACAAAGGCCCATCCCCACTGGCCTCCACCGCGAGTCTCCCATCACCCACTTCCACCCTTGTTTCTGGTGATTGGCAGATTAATCACCGGAATAGTCGTGTAAGGGAGGTTCCGAGTCGGTCCCCACCGGAAGGCTTGCACTGCTCCTTTTCTGTCTCCTTCACCGAAGATGCCAGGGTCGCTCCTATCCTGTTTCTATACAAAACTGTTTCTATACAATTGGAGACTATACTGATCGTGAAAAAGAAAAATAATGTTTAATGTAACAAAACAAATATATATAATGAATTAGTTTACGTTTGCATTGTATACATTTTAAAAAAAGATTTAATACACCTGTAACAAGTAATGTACTTCAGCTTCCGGGTCAATGACCCCATCTCTATCAGGTTTTTGTCCAGTTTCCCTGATCCATTGAGCAAATGCTGACATGGTCCCTTGGTTTGCTTCTAGAGGTAAATGTAGCTTCACTGTGCGCACGTCTTGTTGAGCACTCCTTTTGCTTGTAGTTCATTTACCGTTGAAATTGATTTTCTATAACTCGGGAAAAAACATTTTTCAAATACTTTGATTTTTCTAAAATAATTATTTTCTAAATTCATTTTTTTGTTTTTTTTGTTTTTTTAAATTCTGGCCCTCAAGAAACTGTGCGCAAATAAATTTCTTTCCCTACACGTCATATACAGTTTTTACTGTTTTTTGACAAATAAATAAATAAATCCTCACTCCCTCCCCCTCTCGGGTCTGTCCCTATAGGAGACGCCCGCTCCGCTACTAACCTCGCTCCCTATCTCCTCCTTGTGTCAGTCCCCGTCGGAAGATGCCTGCGCCGATCCTATTGTCGCTTCCTATCCGAGACAGTCCGTAACACCTGCACCGCTCCCTTCCTCACTCCCTCACGAATCAGTCCCCGCCGGAAGACGCTTGCACCGCTCCTTCCTTTGCCCTCCACCTGAAGCTTGTACCGGAAGACGGCTGCGGCTGTAAAGTTCTCACGTATTCTTACACCCTGTATGGCAAACCAGACAGTAAAAAGGTCGACCGCGATACGCTCTGGTTTTTTGTAATTTTCTTGCACCACTTTGGTAATTGTAATTTTCGGTCACCACTCAATTTATTTCAATTCAATTCATGCACGATGTTATTTCATTAAGTTTAATATCAAAATTTTACTTGATTTACTCTATGTATATGTTTTATTGAATTAATCGAATCGTGTTGTTGCGTGATTTCTTACATATTCCTATTTTAATAAGTCCTAACTCTTCACATGTGTCATCGCGCGACCTTCGTCGATCATTACCCTGCCTCTTTTCAAGTTTTAAACTCCCAAAATCTGCTTAGTTTACTTGTATTATAAATATTTGCAATTTACTCTATTGCAGTTTTTAATTAGTTTGGTAACTTGTCATTCAGAATAGTTTATCCTTTCGAATTTTCTTTAGATGAGTCAATCAGTTATTTTATGTGGTGTGTATTGTTCATTACTCCGCATCATAGTGACGTGGGTCTTCCAGTTCCCGAGATATTCCGTCCGATAGCTTTCCCAGATTTCTCTTCACGATGACAGGATGTGACCATTCGTCCTCATTCGTCGTCGTTAGAGGTGACCAGTAGGTCCATCTCAGCCAGTTGAAAATTCTTTGTTTACTCAACGCAAGAGCCTTTTCTGAGTGGGGAGTGAACAGCTCACACTTAGAAAAGTTTCTTCCGCACATTCCGTTTTTGATATCAGCGTCATGAAAATGAGATTCTGATGTAATAAACATCGTAAGCTTTCCATCGAGACCCCGTAGCACAACGCTTTCTTCTTCTTTTTCTTCTTCTTCTTCTGTCTATAACTTGCCCACCGAGTCTTAATATCTCTTAAATGCTATCGACGAAATATGCTCCTGAGAGTCAATGTCGAGATTTTGACGTGCTGTATTTAATTCACATACCACAACCTTTCCATTAAGTCTCTGAAATCCATCTTATACTCTTTGGTACTTGTGAGGAATGGTTCTAAAAAATTCTGAATTGCAAACTGATGAAATTTGCCTTGGAGTGTTAAGAAGAAGATCGTGCGATAAAATCCACACTCCACATTCTTCTCACTGGGATCACGAAACATATTCGTTTTGCGCTCTTTGAAATTTGTGAACGATGCTCCATGTTATTGAGATTACAAAACGAAGGAATATGCCGCTCATATTGAGTTCACAGCTGAGTGGAGTGATAAAATTCACACCTCTTAACTTTCCTCTGAGACCCTTAAACACAACACGCTTTCAAACATTTATTTAGAAACAGATAAATTACGCTTCTGAGCGTCAGTGAAAAGATGGTGCTGTGATGAAATTCACACTGCACAATCTTTTCACCGAGACCCAAGAACGCATTGATTTTACAATTTTGACACGTGTGACCGATGCTGCGTACCACTGAATTACAAAAATAAGAAATATGCCGCTTATATTTGAGCGGTGATGGTGGAGTGATAGAATTCACACACTTCAAACTTTCCACAGAAGCACCGAAACACTTCTTCGTCTTCTCCTTCGTCCTCTCCTTCGTATTCTCCTTCGTCTTCTCCTTCGTCTTCTCCTTCGTCTTCTCCTTCGTCTTCTCCTTCGTCTTCTCCTTCGTCTTCTTCTTCGTCTTCTCCTTCGTCTTCTCCTTCGTCTTCTCCTTCGTCCTCTCCTTCGTCTTATCCTTTGTCTTCTCCTTCGTCTTATACTTCGTCCTCTCCTTCGTCTTCTCCTTCGTCTTCTCCTTCGTCTTCTCCTTCGTCTTCTCCTTCGTCTTCTCCTTCGTCTTCTCCTTCGTCTTCTCCTTCGTCTTCTCCTTCGTCTTCTCCTTCGTCTTCTCCTTCGTCTTCTCCTTCGTCTTCTCCTTCGTCTTCTCCTTCGTCTTCTCCTTCGTCTTCTCCTTCGTCTTCTCCTTCGTCTTCTCCTTTGTCTTCTCCTTCGTCTTCTCCTTCGTCTTCTCCTTCGTCCTCTCCATCGTCCTCTCCTTCGTCTTCTCCTTCTCAAAGCCAGATGAGGACCGTAGGCCTATCTCCGCCATTTGCGAGTTCTAATTGCTGGTGCACATCACAGGACCCTCTTCTGTGAGGTGATTTAATGTCTCTCAACTAAAAAAGATATTCTCCCAAGCAAACACTGGATTGGTTGCCAGTTACAAGTAAGTCAGGAGATACTGGCACAATACATTTCACACACTACAAAGTTAGCACTGAAATCCAGAAACACAACTTCTGCTGTTTGGAACTTCTGAGAAATTTATTAATTGAATTATAAATCGATGAAATATATGCAGAGCTGAGTGTCAATGAAATTGGAGCGTGATAAAATTCACAGGCTGCAAAATCGTCAATGACACTCCGAAATACGACATCTGCACCGGAGCGCAGAAGTACAAATTCTTCTGCCGTTTGGAATTCTTCACAATACTGAATTAAAAACGATGAAATTTTCCCCTGAGTATCAATAAGGTGATAGTGGCGTGCTATATTTAATTGACTCACCACAACCTTTCAGTTGAGACAAACAAACATATCTACCTGTATTTGTATGTTGTGAGTCATTTTTTATAACAGTGAATTGCAGAACTATGAAAAATGTTCCTGAGCGTCAATGTACAGGTGGTGGTATGATCAAATTCACTGACCACAACCTCTACACTGAAGCCCTGAAACACAAATCCTGGCGCGGTTTGGTACTTGTGAGAAACGATTTATACCATTGAATTAGAAACGTGCTTCTTAACCCTTCAGTGTACTTGGTGGGCCTCAGAGGCCCAGCTGCGTTTTTTAATGCCGTAAATATTTTCCCGGTATTATTACAGGTGTGTCCTTTCATGATATCCTCTGTTGTTATGTTTCTTTTCTTATGGCAAAGAATGGTCCTGTAGACCACGTAATTGTTTCCATATTTTTCAACTTTTCTGCAAGTAGTCGTGCTTTCCACTAAGTAGGCCTCCCAGGCCCGGTAGTCTGTTTCCACTTAACAGATGTTTTGATGCATAAGAAACCCACTTGTGTTGTAGGAATTTATTCCTTATCATTCCAGACTTCGTTATTTCCTCGCCAAGTGACCCAAATCAAACCCACATGAATATGGAATAAAGAGTTTTTGGTGCTCGGATTCAAGTATCGGATTTTACACTAAATGGCAAAATACACTATGGAAAAAGGAAATAGTGTCGGACATGGATGACAGATCGATAAGTACGGCGTGATAAAATTCACCAACCACAAACTCGCAATGAGACTCGCAAAAACGCATTCGTTTTCCGTTATTTGAATCTTGTGACTGATTTTTTTCCGCTGAATTACAAATCGTTGAAATATGCTCCTGGGAGCCAGTGTGAAGATGGTGGTGTGATAAAATTTACGAGCCAAAACTTTTGCACGGGACCTCGAAATACTTCTGCTTCTGATATTTGCAACTTGTGAGCGATTCTTCATATCACTGAATTGCAAATCGATAAAATTTGCCTCTGAGCATCAATGAGGAGATTGTGGCGTGCAATATACAGTCGACTCACCACAATCTCATATTTCATTTCAATTTTGATATTCAAGCCTGATATTTTAATTCCAGAATAGTAATTCTAAATCCCATTTAGCGTAATGAACTTAATAACAGTGAACTCTCTTTTGATTGAGAGCAGGGTACACATTTTTTTCTCAATTCGAAGTACGTGTTGTGCTTATCTTTATTAATCGGTGTTTCTGAGATGTCATCATGAGACGATTCCGTTGCATTTTCTCTAGCTGCAAAAGACGATTGTTTGCCTGATATTTGAAAAGTTTTATATTGGTAGTAGGAAATGGTGTGGCATTTACGATGCTATCATCGAAATCAATATTAAATGTAGGCTCCCCATCGTAACTTTTTATTGTGGCATAAAGCTTTTTCGGCCGCATTGTGGCCATCTTCAGTGCTACAAGATGGCCGCAATGCGGCCGAAAAAGCTTTATGCCACAATAAAAAGTTACGATGGGGAGCCTACATCTAATATTGATTTTATATTGGTGTTATCCCGATTGATCGTCTCTGAGTTTTCGATATGTTGGCGAATGTAATTTAGTCCGATCACGGACGTTCTTGCGTGTCAGAGAGCAGTCGATGTACTGATGATACTCATCATTCCATGATACTCATTTCATTTCTTGGCCCCTTGACAACTGTCTGACAATAACACAATTCATACTAATTAAATATTGTGTTGCGACCAAGAAGAAATTCAAGAATTCTTCCACTCAATGTGATATTTCCCCTCCTATACTCCTTTTATACATTAGAAAATTTTCTGATTAAGTAGATTTGACGTTGATATGTGTGTTCCAGGGTTTCAGCTATGACTGTGGCAGGCGTGTTTTTATATTCCCCAGTCACAGTCATTGCTAATACCCGGGGTCACATTTACTTTCTTCCTTTGCTCTTTTATTTTTTATCCTTTATCTTGTGCATAATACTGTACAAATTCTTTGAATTTCTATCAAACGCCTTACTGTACTGAATTACAAACAATATAAAATGCCGTGCCAAAACTTTTGTGGAACGGATTATTTTGACTATTTTATCTCTGATAACGGGGAAGTCATCTAATGTTTACGTCGCCAGAAACGTATAAATAATTTAATGTAATTTTCTTACTTCCTGTTTCGCTGAACACAAACACCTATTTTGTTCCCATTCCATGGCATAGTATGATATTTAATTTATTTCCTCAAATCAACTACACATGTAGATGTTACTGCGCTCGTTTTCTTGAGCTTCCGATGAAATGCGATCCTGTGTGATAGAAAGTAGCCTATGAGACAATATAATTTATGTCTCATGTGCCACTCTCTAAAACCCCGAAACGCAACTTGCTTTTCGGCAAGAAGTATATTTCATCCTAAATATTTTCAGAGTATCTCCGACACAATGTTTTATGCCAGCGAAAGGCAGGCAATCGAATGTACAGCTGGTCCTCCCTCTCTTAAAAGATTACTTCTCTGTATTAATGTAGATTGAGTGGTTAGGCGGAAGAGCAGGCCCTATGGCCTGAGCCTCGGCATTAATAAAGACATTATTATTTATTTATTTATTTATAAGTATTCTTGTGCGTCACAAAAGAGCGTTTCTAATTTATTGGAAACAAATATGTAATTCCTGCCACAAAAATACAAAATCTTCCGTTATTTGTTGGACGGCTTGTATTGCAGTTGGAAGACCACTTGCGAAACACGTGTACGAAAGAGATGGACAAAGACGTTTTTTCCGAGGTTCTTCTTTTTCCAATGCATCGCATTCCACATTTTCGGGATCATTAATACCTTATTATGATCACCTCATTTTATCCAGACAATCAATATACGTCTGTAAGTAAATGATTAGGTACAGAACAGGAAAATGTCGTGTATCAAAGTTTTGCTAACTATTGCATATTTGATGTTTCTCATGGCCGTTACGTCCCTCGCCACATTCGCCAACGCCGCCGCGGGCTTCCGCTGCTGCCTCCACTGCCGCCTCCACTGCTGCCTCCTCCTCGCCGTCATCACCGCCAGGGCCCTTCAACTCCCATATAATGTAGTGGAGACCATTACAGTGGCGCCCTCTCCAGCAGCACCTTCTTACAGGAACTAAAATACGAACTATAACCTCATTTGGTGGTATTTATAAAACTGTTTTTTTTTAAAGATTTCTGTCTTATCAATGATGGACCAACTTATGATATTTAATACGTAATACAGACAGAAACGAAAAATATTAAAACACGAACTCCTGCCAACGATACTTCAAATGTGTGTGGCTACTAGGTAGGTTCGCATTACGCTCAAGCAGGCGCGTAATGCTACGAAACAGCGTCAATGTTCGCGCTTTCTTCAGCGGTTTCTTATGTGTATGTTGTTATGAATAATTGAACATTTAGAAGCAACTTTTCGTATTTGTCACAATTTAGCTAATTTTTAGGTGCGGATGTTGGCGAGCCTGTACCCGACGACACTAGCGCCTCCTATAGTAGCACCTTCGAGTTTTGTCCCCGGTTTTGATGGAGAGCGAAAAGCTGTCTCGTGGCTCAGAGCAAAGTCGCTGGCCTTTCAGCACTGAGGTCCGGGTTCTATTCCCGTCGATATCATGTGAAAATTATTCCGACGAAACGAATTCGGCTGCTTCACAAGGGTTAGTCCAACCTTTGTGAAGTGTCCTAAACCTTACCCCCTATCTTATTCCTTCCGAATTCTGGCCGCTGGGCAGGGGCGCGCGGTGTGAGGCGTGTACGCGGAGATGCTACCTGGCGGTCCTCTTGACAATTGACAGACGAGACGTGACACACATACAGAGAGCACTGATAGATAGCGCTGATGTTAATGGAGGATTACTCCGACTTGCGCTCAACGGCCCAAGGGCTTAAGAGACGCGTTGCGTGATGACGCAACAAATGTAAAAAAAAAAGTTGCAGGGCCCTGATCACCGCCGTGGCTGTCGCCTCCGCCTCGCAACGCCACTTCCACTGCCGTCATCTCACCTCCATTTCCGCCACCACGGTGACCGTTGCCATCGTCAGGGCCGTGGTAACGCACGGGCGCCAAGGGCCCGGGCCCAGGGCCCTCAATTGTTATTAAAAAATTGAATATATTGCATTTTCCAAAAATAAAATAAAAAAAACTTATAGAAAGTGATGAATGAGTGAACTACACGCAAAAAATGGCATAACAGAGAGATGATTCGCGCATCATGGGATAATATTTATAATATGGAATGTTGCTTGTTGTCGCTAGAATGTTACTCAGTGATGAGAAGCTTAGTTTTTTTTAACAATACTTGTCTTTAAATTAGAGGGGAGAGATGGGTGAAAGTAAGTGTAGGGGACTCCCAAATTAACGTAGGCCCGATCGTCGCCAAAGCTGTTAAAATGGCCCTGTCCTTCGTCGGCGCCTGCGTCATCGTCGCAACCATCACAGCTCTCGACTCATTATCCTGAATTGGTCCCTTGATTGCCAGCGTACAATCAAACATGGCTGAATAATATCGTCATGTAGGCGACCTAGCTTACGAGCTTCCTTCTAATTTATACGGGGTCAGTCATGCGTCAAATCCTCGCTGTGTACCCAGAAGTGAGGGTCTTCAAATAGCCCACCAAATTTCAAACATGCTCATCAAATGCGATATTTGCCCCATATTTTGAGAATGTGGCAAATGACAGACACCTGCACTAAAAATTATTTGAGCATTTTTAATTTCCTTCTTTACAATCTGTCGGAGTTTCACGCACTGTCCAACTGTTTCAAACACTAGTTGCGGACGAGTTGGTTTCAATGTGTACAATAACTACTTTCTCACTATCATTACTTTTATCTTTCTAATTTTCGTTACAATGCTATTACGTTATTGTTGCCATTGGGAATAGAATGCCATCGCTAGACCCTTAGAACTGTTATGTTTCACATAAGAGCTGTCAAGCATTGCATAAATATAAGATCTATTAAGTCATAGCCATGACAATTAACATTATAAAATGTAACTAGACTTCATTGATTTTTGACACTAAATGATAAATAATTAATTTTTTATATGCTCATTAATTGATATTTACTTAATTTTCTTGCTTTTGCTGCATAGCTATAATCAATGATGCTTATTTGGATTCTGTTCCAACTGTTATCAAGTGTAATGTTGTAAATTGTAAACTATTTTTTGATTATATTAGCTGTCTCTAAGTTATGTGATAGCATAAATATTCTGATTATAGTTGTCTATCTATGCAAGTGGTTGATTATCCCGAGCCGAATAGGCTTCGGTTGCCTATTCAGTGTCCTAACAGTTGAGTGGTTTGCATTAACTATCGATTATGTTTCATAGTTTCACCACTCTGACCTGATGGCGCTTCTTCTGAAGCTATAAAAGACGGTACCAGCTACTTCGCCTCGCTTCGCCGACTCGCTTATTGCAATATGGATTCGCACTTCATAGTGGCGCGGCTGTCCCCGAACCATCTTTATACTCATCTTTATGCTCTTCCACAACCTTAAATAACTATTTCGAATACTTATCCCTGGCATCCATCAAAAGGGTCTCAATTGCTTCAACGGCACGAAAATACACCTATTGATATGGCGACGGAAAAGTCAGTGAGGGAGATCATTAATTCATCATCCGACTTGGACGATTAACACAAATGACAGTTAAAACTAGTGGTGCTTCCAACGCACATACTTTCTCGCTCTGCTTCTATACGGTCCTTTTTGCTATTCCACTACTTCATAAACCAGAAAAAGTGTATTATACCAGCAAACCTTTTCGGTACCAAGACCAGACAACCGAAACTCAAATTCAACGAACCGGCACTTACACCACTACGCAACACCAACACCGTCTCTGTCGAACAGAACCATTAAAGAAGAGAACCGACCTCTAAAATGGTAAATTCATGATTAAGAAACAATTGATAGCATGGCAAAACGCTTTACAAATACAAGAGAAGTAAAAAATTGTTAAAAGTTAATTATTTGAACAAATATATACAGACATTTCCAAGACATTTATCGCAATTACTTATATTTTAGTCAAAACGTAATTCTATTGCTTTTATCATTAGGAGCCGGTAATTTTCAACATGCGAAAAACGTGTCTTTATAACAAGACCAAGAAAGGCAGCGATAAACCGCATTACGAAGTATTCGTAAGGCTAGAAAGTAATAACCATTTTTGGAACCGTTAGGGATATGTAAGTTCATCGCATGCCTTACGCCATCGTTATATTATATTACAATTACATTTAAAATGCTCATAATTTTAAATTGGTTCATACAGATATATACTAGACAGCGGTTGATTTTACATGTCATACGCTTCAGAAATCGAATAACAGAGTTGAAAAATAGTTTAAAAGACGCAGTTAGGAAAAACACAGACAAGTCCTGTCTATTTATCTATATTGAATCTATACGTGAGTAGAAGTACTTCAAATGATTTTCAATAAAGTATCTACACTCTTCAGTGTTTTTTTTTCTGAAACATCACATTCATCAAATTAAAATTCCCCACGGGGGATCGAACTCGGTATCTTCATTATTGAAGATCCCAACCCCAAGATGCATTAACCAATCGCGCTATGGGACCGACTTGCGGAACAACTCCTAATGTTTCAGTCAAAACGATCTTGAATCAGTTCTATCATTAGGAAGAAGGTAATTGTCAACATGCGAAAAACATGTCTTTACAAAAAACATGACCAAGAAAGGCAGCGGTAAACGGTTAACTCCACATAATTTATCGGATGATCGGCATTTGGAAAATAAATATTGCGAGAAAGTATGTGCCATTCTATAGCACCACTAGTTTATTTATATATTTACCTTCCCTTCTTACACACGTGCAGAAAATTTAAAGAAAAAAATTTGGAGCGGTTTTTGAGAAAAGTTTTTTTTTGTCAATTTGAATCGCAATTTACGCTAAAACTATTCGTTTTTCCCAAAAATGGTACATGACCTTATTTGAAGTGCTAATTTTCTACAACCGACTTTGTCTGAAGCGAAAATCTCTATCTTCAATTTTGGAGTTTTTAAACAGTTTTTTGCAATTTTCGAAAAATAGGGCCTATAAACGAAAATGATGTCTACGTCATTCCCTTCAACGTTCTTCGCACTATTCAACAACAAAATATAATCAAAAAATTTGGAGCCATTTTTTTAAATTTACAAAATCTCAAAATGGGCTTCATGTAAAGTATCCTCAAATACTATGATATCGGTTTCAAATTCAAGAGGCCTTGAGACGAGTAAAAACCATCGGGGAATATCAATTTTGAAGAAAATCGACCGAACAGTTTAGGCGCTAACGGACGGACAGACGGACAGACGGACAGACGGACAGACGGACAGACGGACAGACGGACAGACGGACAGACGGACAAACGGACGGACAGACGGACAGACAGACGGACAGACGGACGGAATGCCGTCAATCGATTTTGAAGTATGAAGAAGCAACAAATCATGGATTTTGACTACATCACGAGATAGAGGTTTTTTTTTCTAAATTTTGCAACAGGTTTTATCCACTTTTTTGTCACCAGACCCCTGCTATAAGAGATTTTCTGGCGAAAATTCCCCGTTTTCCGCTGCACGATTACATAACTTACTCTTCTTACGAAGTATTCGTAAGGCGAGAAAGTAAAAAATAAAGAAAGCCCAACAATGACAAAATATGTACGAAGACAGTTACATACGTACCATTGTTAATCAAGTATCCAGAAGAATGAAATATCCTTAATTTGGAATTCACTTCTTTTCTCAGGAATGTACATTTTGGTGCTGATCATCAGAAACATCTATGGTTATATCTGCAAATAAACATTAGTGTTAATAACATGTTGAATTGAAAACCAATTCGATTGAAAAATCACTTACTTTTGCAGCTGAATTGGAGAAGCATAGGAATATCTCCAGCAGGCATGATTCGGTGCTGCCTACAGAGGGTATATTTCACCAGAACCCACGAGTCAGTTTATGTATTGTCTTTGTGAAATCTCTTAAGATTGATGAAGGACAGATCTCCTCTGTATTCTGAAAATTAAAATCTGTTGCTAAGGAATAAAGGAAGTGAAATTTAATATTTGAATATTTAATGAACTTTGCTAATATTTGTTTATTTATTTATTAGGTCAAAAATAGTAAAAACTGTATATGACGTACGAGGGAAGAGATTATCTGCGCACATTTTCTTGAGGCCCAAAATTTAAAAAAAACAAAAAAAACGCGAAATTAGCAACATTTGAAGTACTAGAAAAAGAATTTAGAAGAAAATATTATTATGGAAAATAGAAATTAGAGACATTTTTTCCCGAGTTATAGAAAATCAATTTCAACGGTAAATGAACTGCTGATTTGATTTTTCTGCATTACTAACAAAATAGTAACGAACATCAGTTCTACTACTACCACTACAAGCAAAAGGAGTGCTAAGAAACGTGCGCACAATGAAGCTACATTTACGTCCAGAAGCAAAACAAGGGGCCATTTCAACATTTGCTCAATGTATCAGGGAAACTGGACAAAACCTGATCGAGATGGAGGTCATTGACCCGGAAGCTGAAGTACATTACTTGTTACAGGCGTAATAAATCTTTTTTTAAAAATGTATACAATACAAATATAAAATAATTCATTACATATCATTGTTTTGTTAAAATAAAAATAATTTTTCTTTTTGACGATCAATATAGTCACTAATTGTATAGAAACAGAAATAGTATTTGTAGGAGGCGATAAATGAAATGAGTCACGAAGGTGATGGTGATATGAGACTTACTTATGTGACTCTTATAGGCTCAACGTCAAACTACACATTTTCAACTTTCCTAGTTATCATGTCTACCGCCAAACGCTACGTACGAGCGTCTCCGAACAAATTCCTGCTCTGTATTCCTTGACGTGATTTTTGATATGTTTACACGCTGCCTTCAGATGGTCTCCTTTTAGAAGCATTCGAAAAGTGTACATTATCTTATTATTGTCTCTTATTACAACATCATTTCATAAAATGTCGATACAGTGCTTTGTTCGACATGTCCATGTAGATTATGTCAAAATAACACCTTTTGACCACAAGCTCATTTCTTTACCAATTTAAACTTCCCAGTGCATCAGGCAAGGACTTATGTTTCTTCAGAAGTGTATTTATTTACTCTCTTGACCGTTAGTTAACCTTCCGGCGAGCCCGGGGCACCACTCCGTGCTGCCTTTGTGCTTTTATTAATCTAAAATGAACTATTGCTATTTAACATGTAAGACGGCTTCGGTATTCCCACTTAGCAACATTCTAAATGAAACCCGGGAATCTCCGTTCCGTTGCCTTTTCCCTATGAGACGTAAAGAAGATGTGAAAATCAAAAAAAAAATTCTGCCTGCAGCACTTCGTGCTTTACCACGCCCACTCGTGTACGTACTTTTAGTATTCCAAATGAACATTTTACTTATTCAAATTGTACGTTTACGTGTATTTTTGACCACTGTAAGCAAAATCAAAGATATGTTAAAAGTTGTTTATTGATGGTTTTACAAAATATAAAAACAGTAGACAGTTTTATTTTATTAATTTTGTGTTTAATAACATTTTTCTACATTTTTACTTTGTTGTATTTTGTTTAATAAGGTTTTCTGAAACAATCTGTTATTTATTATTCTATACTTAAAAATAGCCACAATTCTGTGATTCATAGAATGTATTAACATTAAAAATGTAACGCATACTTGTGACCTTTTATTTTTCATTCAATTCAATATTCAATTTTTGAGGGTGAAAACACTGTTTCCTCGAGGCAGCATATAGTGCTCCTACGCGCCCGCTTTTGTGAGTAAAAAAGGCGCGCCCACCAGACGTTTATAGACATTAATGCGCAGCGTCGAACAGCTGCCTTGCAGTAAGCAACACCAATCAAAAGATTTTTCACCCTATTGCTAGCCATCGAAAGTAAACAACTATAAAATTCATTGCCAGTGGCTTAAGCTACTCTTCTTCTTCTTCACTCTCAGGGATTAGGCTGACAGCCTGTTCCGTCTTCCCTCCAACCATCTCTTCCTAGGACGTCGTCGTAAGTCGTGTTATTGATTCATCCGGTTCATTGTGAAGAGAGCCAGTACATGGTTGATTCATCTGACTGCCTTTTTATTTATTTATTTATTTACGTCAAAAACAGTTAAAAACTGCGTATGACGAGCTATGGGGAGAAGTGAAGTTTGTGCACGTTTTCATAATTCTGTGGTCTCTATCCTAAACCATATTCTAGTCGAATTTTGAATACAGAAAAGAGAGTTTTTCTCGAGTTTTGTTGACAAAATATTCGCT
>JAHLJT010008446.1:20411648-20481947 GCA_031308135.1 Acheta domesticus
CCCGGAACTCATCTTTCCATTTTTTCACTGTATGGAGCGTGTGAGTGACGCTGAAAAACATTGAATTACAAAGACAATGATGTAGCATTTTGCGAATGCTGTAGAGGTGATGGTAGCGTACTCAATTTCACCACTAGAAACTTTCTAGTTGAGGACTCCGGCACATATACCTTCTTGATCTGGCTGTATGGAAACTACCAGCAATTATTCGTACCACGGCTGTGAAGATACACGAAATATGCCCCTGAGAGACAATGGGGAGATTGAGGCGTGCTATATATAAACCGCACACCGCAACCTGCTCATTGTACCCCGGAACTCATCTTCTAGTTTATTCACTGTATGGAGTGTTACATTGACGCATGAAAACATTGAATACATACAAATGTATATTTTTTCAACTCTTTGAAGTGATGGTGGCGTAATAAAATTCCACACCCTTCATCTTTCCACAGATCCTTTGCCACATATTAATCTATTTGTGGGCTGTACGGATCTTTCCAGAGATATCCTTCTCTTACGCTAAGAGAACTCGATGTAATAAGCCACTGATTGTTTGAATCACGTGTTGTGAATTAGAGGATACTTGAATCGCGTTGTATATAATTTATACCCATTTCTGTCCCCGGAACTCATCTTTTTGTTCTGTCGCTGCTTGGAGCTGATGAGTGTCGGTTACAGATCATGGAAATACAACCCTAATAATTAATACGTCTAGGCGCCAGTGAGGTGGTGTCGTAAGAAATTTCACCCTATAGAAAGTTTTCACTGATGATCCTGGAACATAATTTCTTTTTCGTTGGCTGTACCGAACTTGCCAGCGATTGTTCCAAATGCAGAATGATGACATCGATGAAATATGCTACTTAGAGTCAATGGGGAGGTTGAAGCGTGCTATGTATATGTCACACACACACACACACAACAAAACCATTGAGTGTCTTGAACATATGTTCTTTCGCTGTTGTCCCTTAAATGGGGTGGTTCCAGACAATGTATTCGATAAAACATGCCTCTAAACGCCAGTGAGGTGAATTAAAGTAAAAATTCACCCACTAGAAACTCTCCATGAGACTCTAAAACATAGTTTCTTCTGGGTCGTCTTTCGAATTTTCCGAACAGTTCCACCTATTATTCAGTGAGAAATTGAAGTAATAAATCCCTGAGTTTCTATAGGGTGACTGACGTGAGCTGTATATAATTTACACCTATGGAGTCCCAGGAACTCATCTTAATATTATTTCGCGGTTTGACACTAAAAGTGGCGGTTCAAAACATTGCATTGCTAACCGATGCAATAATTTTCTGACGGCCAGTGCGAAGATGTGGCGTAGTAAATTTGAATCATTACAAACTTTTCACTGAGAATCCGGCAACATAGTATTTTCATCTGCGTTATACGAATGTTGCCAATGATTCTACATTTCACGCAATCAGAAATCAATGTAATGGATTAGAATTTTCTGAAATTCAATCGGGTGATTGGGAAGTGAAAGTATATAGTTCACACTTGGAATCGCGGGAACTCATCTTGTTCTTTCGCTGATTGGAATTTTAAGTGAGGATTATGAGTGGAGCAATGAGTAATGTATATAATAATTTCCAGAGATTGAATGGGGAAGGTTCAGAAAGGCTATATAAATTCACACCATAGCAATCTGCTCATGGAGTCAGATGAAAGTCGTGTGCTATTGCGTTATGGAGCGTATGAGGGTCACTTCAAAACATTGAATTACAAACCGACGATATTCCTCTGTGCGGCAGAGAGGAGTGTTGGCTCAATACACACTTTCGACTGAAACTCGGGAGCATATTTTCTGTCGGCTGTACGGGCATTGCCAGAGAATATTCGTATAACGGGACAAGGAATCTCGGAAATATCCCCTGAACGTCAATAAGAGAAAATTAAGGATGCTATATTCATTTCACACACATCTCCAAACCATTGAGAGAGGTCCCCGGATTACATCTCCTTTCGGTGTTTGTAGGAGTGACGCTTTAAATCATTGAAGTACAAACCAATAAAAAAGTTTCGTGTGGGCACCAGTGACGTGGCGGCCTAATTAATTTTATACACAACGCACTTTTCTCTGAAACTCCGAAACATACATTCTTCGTCGGCTTCTTTGACCTTCTCTGCGATTTTTCCGATGAATGGTTGTGATATCTACCTAATGTGTCCCTGAAGTCAATGGAGAGATTGAGATGTGATATACATAATTCACAAAACCACAGCCACCTCAATTATATAGCTCATTTTTTATTTCCCGGTTTGGAGCTAAATAGTGTCATTTCAAAACATTGAATTATTATCCGATGAGATATTTCCCTGAGCGTCGGAGAAGAGCTAAAGCGCCAGAGAAATAAAATTCGCATACTTCAAATTTTCCATTAACACCCAGGGACCTCTTATTCTTTGTCGGCTGTACAGAGGTGTCAGCGATTATTCATATCATGCAATGAGAAAGCGATATAATACGTCCCTGAGATTCAATGGACAGGCTGAGGAGTGTTCTATATTAAATCACATTCCGTTCATTCAGCACTATTGAATCCCCGAACTAATGTTCGCTAGTACGGAGTCTATGGGTGAAGCTCAACAGTATTGAATTTCAAACCGATGAATTCTTGCCTCTGACGCCTTGAGGGGTTGACGAAATCAATTGTAGTCATTACATGCTTTCGATTGAAACTCCGGAACATTTCTTCATGGTTGGTACGGATAGTGCTGACGATTCTTTTTATCACGGAATGAGAAATCGATGAAATATGCCCCTAAGATTAATCGGAAAATTAATTGTGCTATATATATTGTAACCGCCCGCAAGCTATCCTATTGAAGTCCTCGGAATCCCTTCTTCTGATATGCCATTTGGAGCTGATGACTGATGGTTCAAAACATTCAATTAAAAACCGGGCTAATATTGTCCTGAACGCTAGTGATAGGATAGTGGCCTAATAAATTTGACACACTATAACGTGTCACTGAGACTCTGGAAAATGTTTTCTTTTATGCCTCCTGTATAGATCTTGCCAGCGGTTCCTTCTATTACACAATGAGTAATCGATCTAAAGGACCCCTGAATTTCAATGGCTTCGTTAAGGTGTGTTATGTCTAGTTGATTAAACTTAAGCGAGCCAATCGAATCCCCGTAAGTCGTGTTGTTGTTTCGCTTTTTGCAACTGATCAGTGTTCGATGAAATATTCCTCTGAGCAGGAAGTAAGGATATGTTGACGTAGTCGTTCGTACTCTCTACAAACATTCGAATGAAACTCAGGAACACTGATGATCTACCGTGTCTACGTATATGACACGGAGAGGTCGACGGGGAGATCGAGACATGCTATGTATATTTCAAACACCGACAACATAACCACTTGAGTCTTAAGCACTACATGTTCTTTCGCTGTTTAACTCATAAAAGTGGCGTTTGAAAACGTTGAATTACAATTTGATAATACATTCTTGTGGGCGCCAGTGATGAGAAGTCAGTAATGAAATTCACCCACTACAAACTATTTACTGAGTCACCGCAATACATATTCTTCTTTGCTCTCTGTACGAATCTTGCCAACAATTTATTTCACGCAATGAGAAATCAATGTAAAAATCTCCTGACATTGGGTTGTTGACGAATGTTATTTATAGTTCACATTTCACTATCCAGCCCTTCGAAAGTCCGGATCTCATATTGTTTTTCACTGTTCGGTGTCTATGAGTACCACTTCAGAACATTGAACAACAAAAGTGTGAAATATTCCGCTGAGCGGCAGTGAGAATATTACGGTGTAATCAATTTCACTCACTACATACTTTCCAATGGGACTTCGGAACGTATCTTCTTCGTCGGCCTGACGGGACTTGCCAGATATTCGTCATATCACGGGATGAGGAATCGATGTCATAAGCCCCTGAGATTCAATGAGGTGGTGGAGGAGTGCTATATATAATTCGCACTCCCCCGCCGCCTCATAGAGTCCCCGGTACTCAACCTGTTCTTTCGATATTCCGAGCTTACGCGTGTCTTCAAAACATTGAATTAGGATCCGATAAAATAATCTTCTGAGCGCCAGTAAGTGTTGTAAACCATTTCACTCACTACATACTTTCCACTGAGATTCCGGACCATAACGTCTTCGTCGGCACTATGGGATATGCCAGACATTCTTCACGGGATAGGAAATCTTTAAAATATGGCCCTGAGAGTCAATCTAGATATTGAGTCGTGTTATATACAATTTACACACCCGCAGCCATTCAATTAAGTGTTTGGAACACATCATCTTTCGTTGTTTAGAGTTGATGAGTGAAGCCTTAAATCATTGAATAACAAACCGAAGAAATCATCTTCTGAACAACAGAGGAGGGGTGGTGGCGTAGTAAATTGCACACAGTGCTATATATAATTAACTCTTAACCTGCCACTCTATGGAGTCTACTTTCCTACAGATTTTCTATTTTCTTAGTTATGTCTACCGTCCTACCAGCTAGACAGTACGCCACCCTGCCAGCCATTCAGCCAGCCACTTCGTGGAGTGTGTAGACATCATATTCTTTTGCAGTTTGGCGCTTATAAGTGTCACTTCAAAACATTGAATTATAACCCAAAGGAATATTCCTCTGGGCTCTAGTGAGGAGATGGTGGTTTAAGAATATTCACACACAAAAAACTTTGCATGAGACTCCGGAATATATTTTTCTTCGGCTATTAGATGGATCGAGCCAATGATTCTTTCTATTGCGCAATGCGAAATGAATATAATAAGCCCCTGGTATTCAATGGGGAGACTGAGGCGTGCTATATTTAATTCACACTTCAGCTGTCACCCCATGGAGTCTCCGAAACTCAACGTATTCTTTGGATGTGTTAAGCTCATGAGTGCCACTTCAAAACAATGAATTAAAAATCTATGTAATAGTACGCCGCGGGGCAGTGAGGATAGTTGTCTTAAACAATTTCACTCACTACATACTTTCCAATGGGAATTCGAAACGTATCTTCTTCGTCGGCCCAACGGGACTTGCCAGCTATTCTTCGTATCACGGGATGAGAAATGGGTGTCATAAGCCCCGGAGCTTCAATGAGGTGATTGTGGAGTGCTTATATATAATTTACACCCACACCATCACCTCATTGAGTCCCTGGAACTCACCCTGTTGCTTCGATGTTTGAAGCTCATGAGTGCTACTTCAAAACATTGGATTACAATTCTATGAACTAGCACGCTGCGCGGCAGTGAGGAGAGTTGTCGTAATCAATTTCACTTTCTACAAACTCTCCAATTGGACATCGGAACGTATTCTGTTCGTCTGGGACTAGCCAGTTTTCTTCGTATCACGGGACGAGGAATGGATGTAATAAGCCCCTGTGTGTTAATGAGGTAGTGGAGGAGTGCTAGATATGATTCACACTCCACCACGGCCTCATAGAGTCCCCGGAACTCAACCTGTTCTCTTGATTTTCCGAGATTATGTGTGTCACTTCATAACATTGAATTAAGAACCAATAAATTATTCCTCTGAACGGCAGTGAGGAGAGTTTGCGTAATATGTTTCACATACTGGTTGGCTGGCTTGCTTACGTGACTGACGTGCTGTGGCTGTGCTCCAATACTTTACTAATTTTCAGCTACTTTTCTACAAATTTCAGGTGACTTTTGCTGTTAAACTGTCTTCTTTACTTGTTTACTTGTTACAGATAAGCTGAAAGAGATTTATATTGTCCGAAGCAGTGAAAAAAGAAGTAATCCAAATATTTGATTTAAAAGACGGCGTAACGGACAAACGTTCATTTCAACAGTGTAAAGACCATTAATATTAAATTTTCTCTGTAAATTAATTGAAATTTGCGTAAAGTTTTAAACTATTAGTGAAAGTGTTGTGAAAATTGTGAAAACATAAAAATTCAAAGTTTCGTAACCACAGTAACGGAAAGACTTGAACTTTATATTTAAATTTGTGGAAGTGGTGAATTTCGTGGCCTTTCAGTAGGTAAAGTATAGTAATCTAATTGTATTTATTAGTTTGCAGCTTCAATCTATTAAACACACTGAACGCTTTTTGAATTTAATTAATCACATTTAAATACTCATTAGAATCAGATCACCGTTATTTTTAAATAAATACGTAACGTAATTTAAATAAGTTAATACAATTAAATTTAAAAAATAAGTTAGGGAGTAGTTTTTTTGTAGTATTCTGAATTATCTATTTACTTATTTTCATATTTACCACGCACTTGACACGCATTCGTGACATGGCTACTAATCGTTATACACCCTCTACTCTCTACGCTCTCAAAGCCGATCTTCTGAAAGCCTTCACACACATCAACAGTAATTTAGATGAACATATCCGAAGGCTCGAAGAGGTCGTTCAAAACACAGACGGTTGGACAACAATAGGCAACACCGCAAAAACCTCCAACCGTCCATTCGCGGAAGCAAAAACACAATCACCACCACCAATCACGACTCAAAACAGATTTTCTGTATTAGAGTACTACAATGAGTTTCCTTGCCTTCCCAATCCTCACCACCCCCACCCATCATCGACACGTCCATTCACAAACCAACGCAAACAGGCTAGCAAGCGCAAAGTAACAAAGACACGTAGAGTTGCGCAAACTGGCTCAGCAGAAAACAAGGACATTCCCACTGAGCCCATCAAAAAGGTACTCATTTTAGCAGATAGCCATGGGCGACAAATCTCCTCCCTGCTCAGTGAGAAACTCCCAACCAATTTCTCTGCCATGTGTGTGTTTAAACCTAACGGGAGGTTTGCCGACGTGACCAGTGAGTTGGACACGCACACAAAAACCCTCACCAAACGGGATACTGTAATTATCATAGGAGGGCAGAATGACATTAATTTGGGTGGTCACTTTACACCTGAAGAACATGTTGACAAATTACAACGTGCCGCCCAAAACACGAACATTGTAGTCTCGACTCTGCCCTTCTGGTACAACAAGCCCACACTATGCAAAGAAATTAGTCACGCAAACAACCAATTGAAACTGCATCTGAGAGACACACATGTTAAATTGTTTGAGCTAAACTTTCTCTCAGAAAAAACACTTCACCCGACATGGTCTTCACCTGAACCTTGTCGGAAAACATGCACTCGGTAGTGAGCTTGCAAAACACATCATTTCACAAACTTGGCAGTGTCCTGCCCAAGACCCATCCCCACCCACACCTCCTATTTCTCTTCCATCCCCTGGGACCCCTTTGGACCCAATTACCTTATCCCCTGAACCTAATCCGTGTATTACCTCTCCCACTATTCATTCCTCTACATCTGTCACCCCTCCTTCCTCACCTCTTGTCACTGCTGGGACACGATACTTCCTTCGACCACGCACTCGAGGTAAAAATGAAATAAATAAATAGCAACTACAGTCAGATGCAGCAGAAAAACATCTGTGTAGGTACATGCAAAAGATTCGAATAATGCATCATAATGTGCAATCTCTTTCAAATAAAATTGAATTTATCGAGGCAGCATTACAATGTGATCTAAGACAAATAGATGTTTTTTGCTTTACAGAACATTGGTTGTCTCAAAATGATATAAATACACTCCAAATTCCTAGCTTTTACCTTGCAGGATCGTATTGTAGGGCGAGGGAATCAAATAAGGGCCCTGCTTACGGAGGTTCGTGTATTTACATAAGAAATTATATTGATTCTACCTTCTTGTCAGAATTCAATTTATATGCAGTTGAAAAAGTTTTTGAAACAACAGTAGTACATCTTACTGCGCTCAAAATTATCTTACTTTGCATTTACAGACCACCAACAAAGCGAGCTTCAGATTATTTCACTTTCTTGGAAAATCTAGAGATAATTCTGAACAAAATTAGTAAACTCTCTTTTAAATCCATTGTTGTATGTGGAGATTTCAATATTGATTTTCTGAGCGAATCCCACGAAAAAGAGCAGTTTCTCAATTTACTTCATTCTTTTAATTTAGACATTACAGTGAATGTACCTACACGGAATACGCTTAAATCACAAAAAGCATTAGATCAAATTATAATTAACAAAACCACAACTACATATGAAATAATAACGAATAATCTAGGATACAGTGACCACGATGCACAAATTCTTACAGTTACTAAGAACATAAACACTGACACAATAAATAATACACGCATGTGCAGAGCATTCACTAAAGTTAATATAAAATTATTTACGGACTACTTGATGAAGGAATCATGGGACGAAGTTTATAACGCTGTTGACACAAATGAAAAATATAATTTATTTTTCTCCAAGCTTTCAATTCATTTTAACGCGTGCTTTCCTCTTAAAAAGAGAAAATTAAACATTTCAAGCAAAAGTAATACTTGGATCACACAAGGAATTAGAACATCGTGTAAAAACAAACGTACGCTTTACTTTATTTCTAAACATCATAACGTATCACCCGGTTTCCATATATACTTCCGAGAATATAAAAGAATTTTAAGAAAAGTAATAGTTCAGGCAAAAATAATGAAAAATAGTCAGGACATTTTGAGCGCTAGTAACAAAACTAAAGCAATGTGGGATATCGTAAAAAATACAACCACATCATCTCGATACCTTGTAGAGAATGTTATTTTAAAGGACAATGAAAGAGAAACGAGTAATCCGGAAAAAGTTGCCAATCTCTTCAACAAACACTTTTCCAGAATTGCGTCTGATCTCACGAAGGGACTAAAATCACAAAATTCAACATTTTACACTTCCCAAAAAATTTCAGATACGATGTTTATTCCCGAAACTTCTCCCAACGAAATCCTCAGAATAGTCAGTAAACTAAAAAATAAATATTCATCTGGTTTAGATGAATTTCCGGATTGTTTATTAAAAACTTGTGCACCTGCCTTTATACATCCGTTAACTCACATATTCAATGCTTCTTTATGTACAGGAATATTTCCAGATATTTTCAAAACCGCAAAAATTAAGCCACTTTTTAAAAAAGGGAACAAAAATGATATTCAAAATTACCGGCCAATTTCTCTTTTGTCAGTTTTCTCAAAAATATTAGAAAGGCTTTTCTACTTACGAATGGAAACATTTCTCAGGAAAAACAGAGCGTTTTCAGACTCACAACACGGTTTTAGAAAATCAAAATCTACGGAAACTGCCATTTTTTCTTTTTTTAAAGATGTTGCTTCATCAATAGACCAAAATGAAATACCCATTGGAATATTCTTAGATCTCTCGAAAGCTTTTGACGTTATTGACCATAAGATCTTGCTCTCAAAATTACCTTCGTATGGAATTCGTGGTATTGCCCTAGATTGGATAACTTCTTACCTTAAACATCGGACTCAAAGAGTAGAAATACCATACTGGCAGGAAAGGACATTACATACTTATATTTCCAATTCTTTGCCAATTGTGCATGGGGTCCCGCAAGTTTCGATCTTAGGTCCTATTCTCTTTCTGTTATATGTAAACGATATGCCCTCGTCTATTAAAAATGGAAGAACGGTTCTGTTTGCTGATGACACGAATGTTCTTTGCAAAAAAGAAGCAGTAAATAGTACAATTTCAGAAGTTTCAAATTGGTTTAATAATAACAAATTAATTGTTAACGAAAGAAAAACTGTTTCAATGCATTTTTGCATCTCAAATCGGAAATCGCATGTTCCATTGAAAATGAACAATATGCAATTAGCTGATGTTGAGGCAACAAAATTTTTAGGTCTTTCAATTCAATCAAACCTCAAATGGAATGTACATATAACAGAATTAAACACTAAATTAAGTTCATTATGCTATGCATTCAGAATTCTTTCAAATTCTGTCAGCCTTCATGCAGCTCGTTGCGTTTATTTTGCAAATGTGCATTCCCGCCTGAGATATTGCATAATATTCTGGGGAAGCTCATCCTGTAGTATTCAGACCTTCAGATTGCAAAAGAAAATTATTCGAATAATGAAAAAATGCCTTCCACGTGATTCCTGCAAGCCTCTTTTCATTGAGCTGGGAATCCTACCATTGCCTTGTCTATTTATTTACGAATCTGTAATATTTGTCAAAAATGACCTACTTAACGGAGGGAACATATTTTCATGCAATATTCATATTTATAATTACAACACACGCCGTAGAAATCACGTGCATCAAGTGTCAGTATCAACAGCTCAGTACAAGAAATCAACATACAATACATGTACGTTACTTTACAACGCATTGCCAGATGACATAAAACAATTAAAGTCGGTATACAAATTTAAGTTAAAAGTAAAATCTTTTCTGCTGCAAAACTGTTTCTATACAATTAGAGACTATACTGATCGTGAAAAAGAAAAATAATGTAACAAAACAAAGATATATAATGAATTAGTTTATGTTTGCATTGTATACATTTAAAAAAATATTTAATACGCCTGTAACAAGTAATGTACTTCAGCTTCCGGGTCAATGACCCCCATCTCGATCAGGTTTTTGTCCAGTTTCCCTGATCCATAGAGCAAATGCTGAGATGGCCCCTTGTTTTGCTTCTGGACGTAAATGTAGCTTCACTGTGCGCACGTTTTGTTGAGCACTCCTTTTGCTTGTAGTTCATTTACAGTTGAAATTGATTTTCTATAACTCGGGAAAAAACATTTTTCAAATATCTTTATTTTTCAAAAATAATTATTTTCTAAATTAATTTTTTCGTTTTTTTTTTTTTAATAAAATTCTGGCCCTCAAGAAAATGTGCGCAGATAAATTTCTTTCCCCACACGTCATATACAGTTTTTACTGTTTTTTTGACTAAATAAATAAATAAATAAATAAATAAATAAATACTGCATACTTTCCTCTCAGACTCTGGACCATAGCTTCTTCGTCGGCTGTAGCGAACGTGCCAGAGGTCCCTCGTGTCACGGATTGAGAAATCGGTAAAATATGCGTCTGAAAATCAATCTCGAGGTTGAGACGAACAAACTCGCAGCCAGGATATCAGGGTCTGGAACACATCATTCGTTGTTTGGAGCTGACGAATGATGCTTTAAAACATTAAATAACATGCCGATGAAATCTTCTTGTGAACAACAGAGGATTCGGGGGGCGTAGTAAATTTCATACTCTACAAACTTTCCATTGAGGCTATGGAACATATCATCTTCGTCGGCTCTACGGAACATGCCAGCGATTCCCCGGAATGCGAAATCGATGAAATATATCCCTGATAGTGAATGAAGAGACTGAAGAGTGATATATACAATTCACACACCAATAACCACTCCACTGATCTGACTACCAAATGCCTTGGTAACCAAAAGGTTTTTGAATTTTAATCATTCCTTAATTGTCCGACTGCTTCATTTCTTTCCTATCCCGTGGCACAGGCGTGAATGAAGGAGAATTGGTCGTATCTTCATCGTCGGTGAGGTCAACAATATAAGCCTTATAATTGACGAGATCTAATATTTATTTTGTATAAAGTCCTAAAAATATATTGACCTATCAATTAGAAATATCAAAAATAGTTCACAACTATTGTTACCCAGAAGTTACATCATTATAAATAAATACTTGGTTTTCGAAAAACCCTGTACGGGGTGATAGAGACTTGCTACGTATATTTCACACACTTACAATAAACCATTGAGTCTTAAGAACATATATTCTTTCGCTGTTTAACACATAAAAGGGGCGGTTCAAAATGTTGAATTACAATTTGATAATACATTCTTTTGGGCGCCAGTGAAGAGAAAGCGTAATGAATTTCACCCACTACAAACTATTTACTGAGACTCCGCAACATATATTCTTCTTCGCTTGCTGTACGAATCTTGCCAACAATTCATTTGACGCAATGAGAAATCATTGTAATTATCTCCTGAGATTCAATAGTATGGTAGACGAATGTTGTATATAGTTCACATTTCACTATCCACCCTGTCGAATGTCTTGATCTCATCTGGTTTTTCGCTGTTCCGGGTCTATGAGTATTAATTCAGAACATTGAATAACAAAAATATATAATATTCCGCTGAGCGGCAGTGAGGATATAATGTTGTATTCAATTTCACTCATTACATACTTTCCAATGGGACTTCGGAACGTATCTTCTTCGTCGGCCTCTCGGGACGTGACAGCTATTTTTCGTATCACGGATTGAGAAATCGATGTAATAATCCCCTGAGATTCAATGAGGTGGTGGAGGAGTGCTATATATAATTCACAATCCCCCGCCGCCTCGTAGAGTCCCCAGAACTCAAGCTGTTCTTTCGATACTCCGAGCTTATGTGTGTCTTGAAAACATTGAATTAGGAACCGATAAAATATTCTTCTGAGAGCTAGTAAGTGTTGTCGTAATCCATTTCACTCACTACATGCTTTCCACTGAGACTCGGGACCGTATCGTTTTCGTCCGCTCTACGGGACATGCCAGACATTCTTCACGGGATAGGAAATCGGTAAAAGATGGCTCTGAGTGTCAGTCTAGAAATTGAGTCGAGTTCTATACAATTTACACACCCATAGACATTCAATCAAGTGCTCGGAACACATAATCTTTCGTTGTTTAGAGCTGATGTGTGAAGCTTTAAATCATTGAATAACACACCGATGAAATCATCTTCTGAACAACAAGGGTGGTGTGGTGGAGTAGTAAATTTCACACACTACACACTTTCCACTGAGACTCTGGGACAAATCTTCTTCGTCGGCTCTACGGATCATTCAATCCATTCTTCGTATCACGGAATGGGATATCGATGACATGTGTCCCTGATACTTAATGAGGGGACCGAAGCGTGATATGTACAATTCGCACATCAATAACCACACCATTGATATTTCAGATCACGTATTCCTCTTTGGTTTTTTCACGCTTGAGTGGGGCTTCAGAACACAAAATTACAAGCCGATAAATTTTTTCTCGCCGCGCAATGAACAGAGAGTGTCATAATGAATTACACTTACTACTTACTTTCCAGGGACTCCAAAACATATCTTCTTCTGTGTTGTCTGTTCGGATCTCTGCAACACTTCTTTTTATCATGCAATGAGAAACGCAAGCTCCTAAGATTAAATAGGGAAGTCAACGAGTGCTCTATATAATTAACTAACAACCAGGCACCCTATGGAGTCTACTTTTTTACAATTTTCTATTTTCCTAGTTATGTCTACCGCCCAACATGTCAGCCAGCCAGCCAGCCAACCAGCCACCGTATGGGGTCTGTAGGTCTCATATTCTATTGCGGTTTTGCGCTTATCAGCGGTACTCCAAAACATTGAATTCTAACCCAAAGGAAAGTTCCTCTGCTCTCTAGTGAGGAGATGGTAGTGTGAGAATATTCACAAACTAAAAATTTTGCTCTGAGACTCCGGAATATATTTTCTTCTCCGTCCGTTGTTTGGATCTTGCGAACGATTCTTTCTATTGCGCAATGCGAAATGAATATAAGCCACTTGTATTCAATTGCAAAATTAAGGTGTGCTATATATAATTCACACTTTAGCAGTCACCCCATGGAGTCTCCAGAACTCAACCTATTGTTTCGATATTTGGAGCTTATGAGTGTCACTTGAAATTATTGAATTACAATTCAATGAAGTAGTACGCTGAGCGGCAGTGAGGAGAGTTGTCATAATCAGTTTCACACGTAATATGTTTTACAATAAGACTTCGAGACATATCTACTTTGTCGGTCCAACGGGTCTTGCCAGCTATTCTTCGTATCACGGGATGAGAAATGGCTATAATAAGTCCCGGAGCTTCAATGAGGTAATTGTGGAGTGCTTATATATAATTTACACCCACACCATCACCTCATTGAGTCCCTGGAACTCACCATGTTCCTTCGATGTTTGAAGTTCCTGAGTTCCACATCTAAACATTGAATTACAAATCTATGAAATAGCTCGCTGCGCGGCAGTGAGGAGAGTTGTAATCAATTGCATTCGCTACAAACTCTCCAATGGGACTTTGGAACGTATTCTCTTCGTCTGGGACTTTCCAGCTGTTCTTCGTATCACGGGACGAGGAATGGATGTTCTAAGCTCCTGAGATTCAATGAGGTGGTGGAGGAGTGCTATATATAATTCACACTCCACCACTGCCTCATAGAGTCCCTGGAGTCAACCTCTTCTTTCCATATTCTGAGCTTATGAGTGTTACTTCAAACATTGAATTAAGAACCGATGAAATATTCCTCTGAGCGGCCGTGAGGAGAGTTTGCATAATGAATTTCACTCACTACATACTTTCCACTGAGGCTCCGGACCAAAGCTTCTTTGTCAGTTGTATGGGACGTGCCAGAATTTCTTCGTGTCAAGGGATGGGAAATCAGTAAATATGCGCTTGAGTCAATCTCGAGGTTGATTGGCAAAACCCTGCTGCCCTGATATCTAGTGTACGGAACACATCATTAGTTTTTTGAATTCTAACCCCAAGGAAAGTTTCTCTGGTCTCTAGTGAGGAGATGGTAGTGTGAGAATATTCACAAACTAAAAACATTGCTCCGAGACTCCGGAATATATTTTCTTTTGCGTCCGTTGTTTGGATCTTGCCAACGATTCTTTCTATTGCGCAATGCGAAATGAATATAATAAGCCACTGGTATTCAATGGGTGATTCAGGTGTACTATATATAATTCATACTTTAGCAGAAATCCCATAGAGTCTTCGAAACTCAACCTATTCTTTTGATATTTGGAGCTCATGAGTTCCACTTCAAAATATTAAATTACAAATCCATGAAATAGTACGCTGCGCGGCAGTGAGGAGAATTGCCGTAATCAATTTCACTCATTACATACTTTCCAATGCGATTTCGAAACGTATCTTCGTCGTCGGCCCAACGGAACTTGCCAGCTATTCTTCGTACCACGGGATGAGAAATTCCTATAATAAGTTCCGGAGATTCAATGCGGTGATGGAAGAGTGCTATATATAATTTACACCCCTGCATCACCTCATTGAGTCCCTGGAACTCACCCTGTTCCTTGATGTTTGAAGCTCATGAGTGCTACTTCAAAACATTGAATTAGAAATCAATGAACTAGCAAGCTGCGCGGCAGTGTGGAGAGTTGTCGTAATCAATTTCACTCGCTACAAATTCTCCAACGGGACTTCTGAACGTATCCTCTTCGTCTGGGACTTACCAGCTATTGTTCGTATCACGGGACGAGCAATGGATGTAATAAGCCCCTGAGATTGAATGAGGTGGTGGAGGAGAGCTATATATAATTCACACTCCACCACCGCCTCATAGAGTCCCCGGATCTCAACATGTTCTCTTGATTTTCCGAGCGTATGTGTGTCACTTTAAAACATTGAATTAAGAACAGAAAAATTATTCCTCTGAGCGGCAGTGAGGAGAGTTTGCGTAAACAATTTTACTCACTACAAACTCTACATTCAGACTCCGGACAATAGCTTCTTCGTCAGCGGTATGGGACGTGCCAGAATCTCTTCGTGTCACGGGATGAGAAATCGGTAAAATATGCGCCTGAGTCAATCTAAATGTTGAGTCGTACAACCACGTAGACCTGGTATTAAGTGTCCGCAAGACATCATTCTTTGT
Source organism: Acheta domesticus (assembly GCA_031308135.1). Classification (NCBI taxonomy): domain Eukaryota; kingdom Metazoa; phylum Arthropoda; class Insecta; order Orthoptera; family Gryllidae; genus Acheta; species Acheta domesticus. The sequence continues at coordinate 20,427,183 of JAHLJT010008446.1, forward strand.
TTGGAGCTGACGAGTGATGCTTTAAAGCGTTTAATAACACACCGATGAAATCTTCTTCTGGACAACAGGGGAGGGGGCGGCGTAGTAAATTTACACACTACAAACCTTCCATTGAGACTCTGGAACATATGTTTTTCGTCGGCTCTACGGAAAATGCCAGCCGTTCCCCGTATCACGCAATGCAGAATCGATGTAATATGTCCCTGATAGTCAATGAGATGACAGAAGAGTGATTAGGCAATTCACACATAAATAACCACACCACTTAATCGAAAATATTTTTTTCGTTTGCTTGAAACATACGAGTGCGGCTTCGGCACACTAAATTCCAAACCGATAAATTATTCCTTGGCGCGCAATGAAGTGAGAACGTAATAAATTTCACATACAAGAAACTTTTCACTGAGACTCTACTGACACAATTTTCTTCTGTGTCGTGTGTTCGAATTTTGGCACCACTATTTTCTATCATGCAATGAAAAATGGAAGTAATAAGCGCCCTGAAATCACTAAGAACGTTGAGGAATATTATATATAAAGGACACTCCCTCATCGATCCTATGGAGTCACAAAAAAGTGGAGAAAACTCCTATGACGACATGAGCAAAGAAAATTCCGTCTGAGGGATCTTCAATTCATCATCCTACTTAGGGGTTTTAAGAGAATCGTCAGTTATAAAGAAAATGAAAAGAAGCAAACCGAAGAGGAAAGACATACGAGGACAGTCATATACGTACCATTGTTAATGAAGACCGAAATGTCCTTATCTGGCGTTTACTTCTTTTACATTTCCCACGAATGTGTATTTGGAAGCTAATCATCAGATATATCTGCGATGATATCTGCAAATAAACATTAGTGTTAATAACATGTTGAATTGAAAATCAATTTGATTGAGAAATCACTTACTTTGGCAGCCGAAGTGGAGGAACTTAGCAATATCTCCTGCAGAATCGACAGCTTAATCCAATGTTGCCTATTGACGGTACATTCCATTGCAACCCACAAGTGAGATAAGTTGTAACTCAGTTTATTTATTGTCTATGTGAAATCAGTTAATACTGATGGAAGAAAGGTCTTCACTTAATTCAGAATATACAAATATGTTGCTAAGGAATAAAGGGAGATAAATTCATTATTTGAATATTCAGTGGCTTCAGCCAATAGTATTTGTTTGGACTTACCTTATTCTAAATGAAAGTGGATTATAATTGTATTTAAGTGATTCTACAACCCGTACTTTCTCGCATTTACTAAGAGTTACGTAATATAAAGTTACCGCCATTTTTTGTCCATATCTCAGTCATCATATGATGTACTGATCTTAAATAGGAGATTTATTTTTTTTTATGGAATGGAAGTGCAAATGAATGTTTCACTACATCGATACTCAGCGGGGAATTGCGTATGTATCACGTAATTGAGGCATTTTGAAAACATTGTCATAAAAATGTATTCCCGTATTAGAAATGTTTCGAATTAATAATATTTATTTCATCTGATTTTTGAACTCATTAATTAATAATTTAATGATCTGTTGAATTTTAGCTGGATGAATTATGTTCCTGGGTTTCAATGAGGTTTGTGCTGAGGGTTTTTAAATACGCCTCATCCTATTCTTTGCTGAGGCACGGGAGGACAAGTGTCTCATCCATTGTTTTAATATCGAGTTTCTTATCTCTCTGCGTTATTTTAGAAATAAATGAAACTATCGTACACTTGAGTGAACTCTAGCATTCTATACCCCCACGCATTTCCTGATTTTTACACTTCTATATTAAGCGCGTAATATACATTTTTCATCAAGAATTACGTGAAGCCAATGACAAGATTTTCCACTTTATTGTTTGCCGTTGAAAGTAAAAAATTGTAACATTGTCAATGGTACAAGCAACTGAATATTTTAAATATTTTGTTAAATTTAATCTTTCACTCTTTGTGTCATAATAAATTACTCACACTACTAACTTTTTTCTGAGAATCACAAACATATCTTCGTCGAACGATGGACGGATCTCTCAAGCGAGTCTTCGAAACACGGATCGAGGAGAGGATGAACCATGCCCTTTGGGGTAAACGGGAAGAAGGCGACACGCTATACATACATCCCATAACCGCAACCACCCCGTTGAGTCCCCGGAACACGTCTTCTTAATTTTTCGGTGTGGGAGCTTACATCAAACGTTTGAAAACGTTGAAATCGATTAAATATTAATGTGAGTGCCAGTTAGGAGTTGGGAGGGGAAATAAATTTTACACACAACAAACATTGGGCTGAAAATCTGGAACATTGTCGTTGCCGGCTGTACGTATGATGCGAGCAATTTTTCGTATCACGGAATGGGAAATCGATGAAGTATGACCGTGAGAGTTGATGGGGGAGTGGGGCATGCTAGATATACATCACAGATCAATTTAACGCTACAAACGTTCTATTAAGACTATGGCAGGTACCTTCTACTTCGGCCCTGCGGCTACTACCGGCATTATTCGTACCACGGATTGTGAAGTAGACGAAATATGCCCCTGAGAGACACTAGAAGGGCTGAGACGTGCTATATATAAATCACACATCGCAGCCCTCCCATTGAGTCTCCGGAACTCATCTTCCAGTTCCTTCACGGTATGGAGCGAGTGAGTGACTCTTAAAAACATTGAATTCCAAACAAATGATGTATATTTTTTCAATTCTGTCAGGTGATGGTGGCGTAATCAAATTCATCCACTACAAACTTTCTGTTGAGGCTCCGGCATATACTTTCCTGATTGGCTGTATGGAAACTACCAGCGATTATTCGTACTGTATTCGATTATTCATTGTATTCGGCTGTGAAATTAACGAAATATGCCCCTGAGAGACAATGGGACGATTGAGGTGTGCTATATATAAATGACACCCCGCAATCTGCTCATTCAGTCATCGGAACTCGTCTTCCAGTTCATTCACTGTATGGAGCGTGTGAGTGACGCTGGAAAACATTGATTTACAACAAATGATGTGCATTTTGCGAATTCTGTGAGGTGATGTTAGCGTAATCAAATTCACACACTGGGAACTTTTTATGGAAGCTCCGACGCATATTTTCTTCATCGGCTGTGTGGACACTGCCAGCAATTCTTCGTAGCACGGGTTGTGATATAGACGAAATATGCCCCTGAGAGACAGTGGGGAGATTGAGGCGTGCTATATATAAATCACACACCACAACCTGCCCATTGTGTCCCCGGAACGCATCTTCCAGTTCAGTCACTGAATGGAGTGTTTCAGTGATGCTTGAAAACATTGCATAACAAGCAAATGGTGTATATATTTTCAACTCTTTGAGGTGATGGTGACGTAATCAAATTCACACACAAGAAACTTTTTATGAAAGCTCTGACACATACCTTCTTCATCGGCTGTGTGGATACTACCAGCAATTCTCGGAAGCACGGGTTGTGAAATTGGCGAAATATGCCCCTGAGAGACAATGGGGAGATTGAGGCGTGCTATATATACGTCACACACCGCAACCTGCTCATTGTGTCCCCGGAACGCATCTTGCAGTTCAGTCACTGTATGGAGTGTTTCAGTGACGCTTGAAGACATTGAATAACAAACAAATGTATATTTTTTCAACTCTGTGAGGTGATGGTGGGGTAATCAAATTCACACACTACAAACTTTCCACAGAGCCTTTGCCACATATTAATCTCTTTGTGGGCTGAACGGATCTTTCCAGAGGTTCCTTTTCTTTTGCAATTAGAAATCAATGTAATAAGCCACTGATTGTTTGAATCACTTGTTGTGAAATAGAGGATATTGAAACGCTTTATATATAATTCATACCTATTTGTTTCCCGGAACACGTCTTTTTGTTCTTTCTGTGTTTGGAGCTGTAGAGTGTCAGTTCAGATCATGGAAATACAACCCTAATAATTATACGTCTCAGCGCCTGTAAGGTGGTGGCTCAAGAAATTTCACCCACTAGAAATTTTTCAACGTAATCCTGGAACATATTTTCTTTTTCGTTGCCTTTACGGAACTTGCCAGCGATTCTTCCAAATGCAGAATGAGACGTCGATGAAATATGGTACTGAGAGTCAGTGGGGAGGTTGAGGCGTGTTATGTATATGTCACGCACCCACAACAAAACCATTGAGTGTCTTGAACATATGTTCTTTCGCTGTTGGCCCTTAATAGGCGAAGTTGAAAACAATGTACTCGTTAAAACGTGCCTCTAAACGCCAGTGAGGAGACGATAAAGTAAAAAATTCACCCACTACAAACTATCTACTGAGACTCCAAAACAGTTTCTTCTGGGTCGACTTTCCGAATTTTCCCAACAATTCCAACTCTTATGCAATGAGAAATTGAAATAATATATCCTTCGTATTTTCTGAGAGACATTGTATTTTCATGTTTTTGTAATTAGCTGCCCCAGTGTTATACCCAATTACAGTTTATATAAATTTATCTTATATACACACACACATATGTATATATATTCTGACTCTACTCTCTTATGCGTAGTCGGGCATAGGCAGACGCGCAGACGAGTCCTCGAAAACCAGCTTTTTTGAAAATCTCAAGGGAGCTGGATCTTACAAGTGACAAGAGCTGACTAGACGCACACACAAATAATAAGTCAAAACACATGAGCAGAGTCCGTAGAGCGGCAGTGAGAATATTTTGGTGTAATCAATTTCTCTTAGTACATGCTTTCCAATGGGACTTCGAAACGTATCTTCTTTGTCGGCCTTACGGCACTTTCTATCTATTCTTCGTATCACGGGATGAGGAATCGATGTAATAAGCCCTTGACATTCAACGAAGTGGTGGAGTGCTATATATAATTCGCACTCCAGCACCGCATCATAGAGTCCCTGGAACTCAACCTCTTTCGATATTCTGATCTGTCCCTGGAACTTCTTTCGATTTTCCGATCTGATGCGTGCCACTTCAAAACATTGAACTACAAATCTACGAAATAGTATGCTGCGCGGCAGTGAGGAGAGTTGTCGTAATCAGTTTCACTCATTACATACTTTCCAATGGGACTTCGAAACTCATCTTCTTCGTCGGCCCAACGGGACTTGCCAGCTATTCGTCATATCACGGGACGAGGAATGGATGTAATATGAACCTGAGATTCAATGAGATGATGGAGGAGTGTTATATATAGTTCACACTCCACCAGCACCTCATAGAGTCACTGGAACTCAAACTGTTCTTTCGATATTCCGAGCTTATAAGTGTCACTTCAAAACATTGAATTAGGAACCGATAAAATATTCTTCTGAGCGCCAGTAAGAGTTGTCGTAATCACTTTCACTCACTACATTCTTTCCACTGAGACTCCGGTCCTTAACGTCTTCGTGGGCTCTATGGGACATGCCAGAGTTTTTCACGGGATGAGAAATCGGTAAAATATGGCCCTGAGATTCAATCTAGAGACTGAGTCGTGTTATATATAATTTACACACCCGCAGCCATGCAATCAAATTCTAAGAACACATCTTGTACTTTCTCGCCTTACGAATACTTCGTAAGAAGAGAAAGTTATGTAATCGTGCGGCGGAAAACGGGGAATTTTCGCCAGAAAATCTTTTATAGCAGTGGTCTGGTGACAAAAAAGTGGATAAAACCTGTTGCTAAATTTAGAAAAAAAATCCTCTATCTCGTGGTGTCGTCAAAATCCATTATTTGTTGCTTCATCATACTTCAAAATCTATTGACGGCAAAACGTCCGTCTGTCCGTCTGTGGTCAACGCTAGCGTCTAAACCGTTCAGCCGATTTTCTCCAAAATTGATATTCCCCCATTGGTTTTTACTCGTCTCAAGGCCTCTTGAATTTGAAACCGATATCTTAGTATTTGAGGGTACTTTACATGAAGCCCATTTTGAGATTTTCTAAATTAAAAGAAAATGGCTCCAAATTTTTTTATTAAATTTTTTTGTTGAATAGTGCGAAGAACGTTGAAGGGAATGACGTAGGTATCATTTTCGTTGATAGGCCCAATTTTTCGAAAATTGCAAAACTGTTTAAAAACTGCAAATTGAAGATAGAGATTTTCGCCTTAGACAAAGTCGGTTGTACAAAATTAGCACTTAAAATAAGAACGTGTGCCATTTTTTGGAAAAAACGAGTAGTTTTTGCGTAAATTGCGATTCAATTTTACAAAAAAAAATTTCTCAAAAACCGCTCCAAATTTTTTCTTTAAATTTTCTGCACATGTGTAATAAGGGACGGTAAATATATAAATAAACTAGTGGTGCTATAGAATGGCACATACTTTCTCGCAGTAGTTATTTTCCAAATGCCGATCATCGGATAAATTATATGGAGTAAGCCGTTCACCGCTGCCTTTCTTGGTCATGTTTTTTGAAAGACATGTTTTTCGCATGTTGACAATTACCGGCTTCCTAATGATAGAACTGACACAAGTACGTTTTGACTAAAATATAAGCACTTGGTCCGCATGTCGGTCCCGTAGCGCGGTTGGTTAATGCACCTTCGGGTTGAGATCTTCAATAAGAAAGTTGCCGAGTTCGATCCCCCAAGGTAGATTTTAATTTGATGAATGTGGTGTTGCAGGAAAAAAACATTGAAGAGTGTAGATACTTTATTGAACATTATTTGAAGTACTTCTACTCACGAACTGTTGGAATCTTGGCAGCGCTCGCCCCTATCATGCAGTGAGAAACGCACGTAATAAGCCCTTAAGTTTAAATAGGGACGTTGCGGAGTGCAATATATAATTAATTCTTAGCCAGCTACCCTCTGGAGTCTGTGGACCTCATCTCCTAGTTCTTTCGCGGTTTCGCGCTTTGAAACATTGAATTTCCACCCAAAGATATATTGCTCTGAGCTCTAGTGAGGAGATGGTGGTGGAAGAAACTTTACACACTTGAAAATTTGCACTAAGACTCCGGATTATTTTTTTTCTTCTGCGTCCGTTGTTTGGACCTTGCCAGCGATTCTTTCCATTGCACAATGCGAATTCGATATAATAAGCTCCTGGGATTCAGTGGGGAGACTGAGGCGTGGTATTCACACTTCAGTAGTAACCCTATGGAGTTTCCGTAACTCAACGTGGTCTTTCGATGTCTGGAACTCGTGGGAACTCGTGGGAAATAGTCCTCTGAGTGGCGGTGAGGAAAGTTTTCACAATCAACTTCACTCACTACATACTTTCCAATGGGACTTTCCAATGGGATCTTCTTCGTCGGCCCAACGGGACTTGCCAGCTATTCTTCGTATCACGGGATGAGAAATGGATGTAATAAGCCCCGGAGATCCAATGAGGTGATTGTGGAGTGCTTACATAAAATTCACACTCCACCATCACCTCATTGAGTGCCTGGAACTCACCCTATTCCTTCTATGTTTGGAGCTTCCTGAGTGTCACTTCGAAACATTGAATTAGGAATCGATGAAATATTCCTCTGACCGGTGGTGAGGAGAGTTGGCGTAATCAATTTCACTCACTACATACTTTCCCCTCATACTCCGGACCAAAACTTCTTCGTCGGTTATACAAGAAGTGTCAGAGTTTCGTCGTGTCACAGGATGAGAAATCGGTAAAACATGCGCTTGAGAGTCAATCAGGAGACTGAGGCATGATATGATTTACACACTCGCAGCCATGCAATCAAATCCACGGAATACATTATCTTTTGTTGTTTGGAGCTGATGAGTGACATTGAATAACACACCGATGAACAGTTAATTAGAAGCCGATAAATTATTCCTTGGCGCGCAATGAAGTGACAGTACCGTAATAAATTACACTTACCACACATTTTTCACTGTGTCTCGAGAACAAATTTCCTTCTGTGGCGTCTGTTCGAATTTTGGCAGCATTTCTTCCTATCATGCAATGAGAAAGGGAGGTAAGAAGCCCTCAGATTCAAAGGAAGTTGAGGAGTACTATATATTAAGTACACTCCGCCAGCCACTCTAGGGAATCCCTGGACCTTATCTTCTCATATCTTATCACTGACATACCTAATAAATCTTGAAAAACGAGGTAATGGTTCCGGATAATTGGTTCTGGGTTTGGTGCCGAAGGAAGAACTGCAAAAACGTGATTTGACTACCAAATGACTTGATAATGAAAAGCTTTCCCAATTTTCAACCTCATCTTCCTTGTCCGACTGCTCTATTTCTTATCTAACCCGTTGAACAGGCATGAAAGTAGGAGAATTTGTCTTATCATCTTCATCGTCAGTAAGGTCGAAAATATCCGCCTGATCATTCACGAAATCTAATTTATATTTTGTGTTCAGCTCTAGAAAAGATTGATTTTGTTATTATAAATATCAATAGTCGACACCTATTGTTACATCATTACAAATAAATACATTTTAATACAATCAAAATTTAAAAAAAACAACTATCCACGGTAGTTGAAATACTTCTCTTAAATTAGTTTAACTTTTAAAATAACAAATCAATTAGAATATATAAACAAAATATCAACTTACTTTCACAGTGACGGATTGATCGTATGTTATCCGGATTCATTTTGATGCAATAAAATAGTCACTATTCTTGCGAAATCCACGAAAATTAATTTCAGGGGGGCCGCAAAACGTTTAACAGTGCGACAGAAATTCGCAGAACTCTCCTCATGGTTTCAAACAAAAAATGAATGAAAGATGTTCTATGTAACCTACAGGTTACGCGGTGTCCGAAGACGTTAAAACACTGGGTGCGTGTTGGTTCTAAAGTGTACGATAACTACTTCAGCTTTATCATATTTATCCTTATCACTTACGTAACATTGTTATTATGTTATTGTTCTAATCAGGGATAGAATGGCAAAAGGACTCCCTTAGCACGAAATAATTTCTCCTCTGTGTCGCAGTAGTCACTAAAGCCCGTCTATTTCCCTTCGGGTTCGCGTTGAATTACGTTTTGCGTTGAGTTGGATTTTCACTTTCAACAGGGGTCGCGTCAACCTATGATTACTACGCAAATTCCTCTTATTCGTAGCTGTATACTTATGCTAGAGAACCTGAATCATGAGGTAACTCACTGGCTTGTGAGCCTTCGCCAGTAGCGCATCTGGTCCTCGAAACCTCTGGTGTTTCCTCTCAAACGTGTAGGTTATGCGCAGCGTCCATCACAGTATTTTCGCTCCAGGTCAGGGATTCAGTTCTATCCCACAATCACAAGCACAATAGTGAATATGCTCGGGCATAACAGCGTCGAATGCTAGCTCATGCCCGCACCGCCTGTGCTGGTCTGCATGCGTCGCAAAATGTCCCAATGAGAACCAAAGCTCGTTGAAAGTGACTGCGGAAAGGACTTTCGCCAGGTGTCAACCGTTTATTGTGCGTCATCGCCTATATCTGTCATCAGTTTATATAAAAATATAACCCGCGACACAGGGTATAATTTGGATGCTGTGGCGCGGTAATTCCATTCCGTAATTCAAGGAGACGACCGCCATCTGTTTCGATGGGGACATCGAAAACTTATAGAAATGTATACTAAGCGTGAAGTCGAATTGCTTATTGCATTAGGAATTCGCATTTTCTACGGGCGCGGCTTTTCACGAACTATCTTTACGCTTTACAAGATCATTTAGATAACGTTATCAAATACTCATGCCTGGCATCAATCCAATAGGTCTAAAATATTTCAAAGGCACGAAAATTCTCCTGTTGATATGGCGAAGGAAAAATCTTTCTGAGGGACCATCAATTTATGTCCGACTTGGAGGATTAACACAAACGACAGTCGTAAAGAAAATGAAAATGAGTAAAACGAAGACAAAAGATATACGAGGACAGTCACATACGCACCAGTGTTAATGAAGCATCAGATGAACGAAATTTCTTTAATCTGGCGTTTACTTCTTTTATATTTCTCAGGAATGTGTATTTGGAAGCTGATCATCAGATATATCTCTGGTTATATCTGCAAATAAACATTAGTGTTAATAACATGTTGAATTGAAAAGTCGATCCGATTGAAAAATCACTTACTTTGGCATCTGAAGCGGAGCAACTTAGCAATATCTCCTACAGGATCGACAGCTTAATTCAATGCTGCCTATTGCCGGTTCATTCCACCGCAACTCACAAGTCAGATGAGTTGTAACTCAGTTTATGTATTGTCAATGTGAAATCTGTTAAAACTGATGGAAAATAGGGCTTCTCTTAATTCTGAAAATAAAAATCTCTTGCTATGAAGTAAAGGGAGATAAATTTAAATTTTTAATATTTGATGAACTTTGCTAATACTATTTGTTTCGAATTACCTTATTGAAAATGAAAGTGGATTATAATTTCATTATTATGGCAATTATTGGTTCTACAACACATACTTTCTGGCATTTAGTAACAGTTATGAAATATTAAATTACCTTTTCTGTCCTTATTAACATATCTCAGTCATCATATGAAGCACTGATCTTAAATCGGAGAGTTATATATTTTTTTTGTGGAAGAGAAATGCAAATGGATATTTTAGTACATTGATTCTTAGCGAGGAATTGCGTATGTATGTATGACGTAGTAGGGGCATGTTGAAAACATCGGGTTCACAATATATTTCACTTTAAATAGAAATATTTCCAATTAATCGTGTTTATGCCCTCTGATTTTTGAACACATTAATTAATAATTTAATGATCTATTGAAATTTCTCACTCTATTAACATTCCTCAGATTCAGGAACATATCTTCTTCGTCGAATGATGGACGGATCTTTCAAGCGAGTCTTCGAATCACGGATCGAGACGTTGATGTAATATGCCCCTGAGAGTCAACGGGGAGAATACGACATGCTATACATAAATCACATAACCCCAACCACCCCGTTGAGTCCCCGGAACACACCTTATTGTTTCGTTGTTGGAAGCTTATTTCAAATGTTTTAAAACGTTTAAATATCGATTACGTATTGTTCTTAGTGCGAGTTAGGAGGTGGAGCGGTAATAAATTTCACTCAACAAACATTCGACTGAAATCTTCTATGTCGGCTGTACGGATCATGCCAGAATGTAGACCCTTGAGAATCAATGGGGGAACGACTCCAAATCCACTTCATGGATTCTGAGGCACACATAGTCGTTATTCTTGCGCTGTGTGGATCTTATGAGTGACGTTTCTAATGCATTTAAGTACAAACCAATAAAAGAATATTCCCCCAGTGAGGATCTACTGAGGAGATAGTGGCCTAAGCTATTATACAGACTATAAACCTTCTACTGAGATTTCGACACATACCTTCTTCGTCGGGTATACGGATACTATCTGCGATTCTTCGTACGACGGGTTGTGATATAGGCGAAATAAGCCCCTGAGAGACAATGGGGAGACTGAGGCGTGCTATATATAAATTACACACCGCAGCTTGCCCATTGAGTCCCCGGAACTCATCGTCCAGTTTATTCACTGTATGGAGCGTGTGAGTGACGCTTGAAAACATAGAATTACAAACAAATGATGTGTATTTTGTGAATGTTGTGAGGTGATGGTAGCGTAATCAAATTCACACACTAGAAACTTTTTATGGAAGCTCCGACACATACCTTCTTCATCGGCGGTGTGGATACTACCAGTGGTTCTTCGTACCACGGGTGGTGAAATGGAGACATATGCCCCTGAGAGACAATGAAGAGATTGAGGCGTGATATATATATACACACATACATCGCCATATACACCACACACCGCATTACAAAACATGATGTATAATTTTTGAACGCTCTGAGGAGATAGTGACGTAATCAAATTCACACCAGCAAGCTTTCGACTGATACTCTGAAATATATCTTTGTCCTGGACGACTAGCCGGAACTTGGCAGTGATTCTCGGCAACGCAGAATGAGAATTCGTTTAAATATGACCGTGAGATTCAATGGGAGGTAGAGGCGTCGTAGGTATATTTCACACATTCCCAACCGACCCATTGAGTGTTCTGAACACACTTCAAATCATTGATTACAATCCGATGAAACATTCCTCTGAGCGCCAATAAGGAGATTATGTGTAATAAATTTCACACACTACTAATCTTCCACTGAGATCCAGGAACCTATCGTCTTCTTTGTCGGCGGTAGATATCTTGCCAGCGGTTCGTCGTATCATGCAATGTGAAATCGATGTAATAAGCCCCTGAGACTCAATGGGCGGGTTGACGAGTGTTATATATAGTTCACACTCATCAACCTGCCCATAGAATCCCAGGAACTGATCTTGATCTTCCGCTGTTCGGAGCGCATGATTGAAACTCAATATTGAATTTGAAACCGATGAAATATTCCCTTGAGGCCGTGTGAGGGGTTGACGTAATCAGTTAGACTCATTACGCACTTTCTATTGAAACTCTGGAAACATAGTTTTGTCGTCAGTTGTACTGATGTTGCCGACGATTCTTCGTATTACAGCATGAGAAATTGATGAAATATGCCCCTGACAGTTAATCTGGAAATTAAAGCGTGTTATATATAATTTACACAACCCCAGCGACCCTGTTGAATCCCCGGAACCCTTGTTCTCTTAAGCTGTTTGAAGCTTATGAGTGATGCTTCAAAACTTTCAAATAAAGACCGATGTAATATTTCTCTGAACGCCACTGATAGGTTGTTTTCGTTTTCGCCTCCTGTACTGATCGTGGCAGCTGTTCCTTCTATTACGCAATGAGAAATCGATCTAAAGGGCCCCTGAAATTCAATGGGTTCATTGAGAAGTGTTATGTATAGTTGACAAACCTTCAGCGAGTCCATCGAATCCCCGGAACTCGTCTGTGTTCCGGGGTGAGTGTTCGATGAAACATTCCTCTGAGCGCCAATAAGGAGATTATGTGTAATAAATTTCACACATTACAAATCTTCCACTTCTTTGTCGGCAGTAAAGATCTTGCCAGCGATTCGTCGTATCATGCAATGTGAAATCGATGTAATAAGCCCCTGAGATTCAATGGGCGGGTTGACGAGTGTTATATATAGTTCACACTCATCAACCTGCCCATAGAATCCCAGGAACTCGTCTGTGTTCCGGGGTGAGTGTTCGATGAAACATTACTCTGAGCGGCAGTAAAGACATGTTGACGTAATCATTCGTACTCTCTACAAACATTCGAATGAAACTCGGGAACATAACTTCTTTGTGGGCTGAGCGGGCATTGCCAGCGAATGTTCCTGTCCTGAATGTCAATGTGATGATTGACGTTGCTTCATTGGATCTTCATTCACTTTATAATTTAATTTTTGTTTTAGGTTTTTCGCAAGTCATGAATATATCTATTATTGCAATGTAATCAATTTTCCAAGAAATAATTGTACTACACACACAAACTAAGTAACTTGTAAGTTTTATTTGGTCGAAAATTTTGATATAAAATACATTGTGAAAAAGGACGCTTTGCAAAAAAAAAATTATTTCGTACAATAGGAAATTATACATTTTTAATAAGACAGACTGAGACGTACATTTATAAAATTAAAAAAATTCATTCAGCTTAAAAATAAATTTTTTTATGGAATAATTTAAAGCAATTTCTATTGCGGTTGAGACACAGAAACAATTTATACATTGAATAAATAAAGCAGCATTTAGAACTGTCGCACGGTGGGATAAGGCAATGAGACAGCTTACACAATGAGACAGGCAAATGATCCACATTTCTTGTACTTTTTGTCAGGCAAAGGGGTTGCATTCTTTTTGTTCTTGAAAACATCCCCCAAATGTATTATTGCCATCTTTATCTTCTGGCTCTTGAACTATATGGAGAAGTACGAGTACTAATGCTATTCTGAAATCCAAGAAGTCGAGTTTTTCACGCGTTTGGAGTCCCGTCTGTAGCTTCAGCTCTTCTTTGCTCTTGCTTTGAAGCAGCCAAAGAGAAATAAATACGACGGAGGATCAATTACACACTCTACATTTTGGTCCGGGCAGCAATTCTGTAAGTTGAAATGATGGGATCCAAGAAGTCTACTCCGCCCATATTTTCATTTTAGGTTTGAACTATTGAGTATACAAAAGTTCCAAATAATTGTAGACAGTCTTAATCATCACATATTTATTATCTTGACAACGTTTCGGAGACTATATGTGTCTCCATCATCAGGCCATTAATTATATATATATAATATATGGCCTATATATAATTAATGGCCTGATGATGGAGACACATATAGTCTCCGAAACGTTGTCAAGATAATAAATATGTGATGATTAAGACTGTCTATAATTATTTGGAACTTTTGTATACTCAACAATTCAATAGAGACAGTCTATAGTTGAATTTGATAGGTTTGAACTATATGAGGGCGATCCACTCTTATATACTCCTTGTCCGTATGCGTTGAGAAATGTTCGAATGACAACAAAGGCGTTTTCAAAGTGACTGCGGAAAGGACTTTTCGCCCTGGTGTCAAGAGTTTGTAGTTTGTCGTGCGTCAGAGCCTATATCCGTCATCAGTGCATTTGAAAAATTGACCCCCGACATAGGGTACACTGTTTGGATGTGCGGTGCCTTGCGATAATCTCCGCGGTAGCTGGTTCAATGAGCAGACCTGATGCTGTTTCCATACGGACATTGCGAGAACGTACAGAAATGTAGAGTAAACGGGAAGCCAAATCGCTTAATGTATTAGGTATTCACACTTTATATACTACCATCTTTATACTTATCTTTATGCTCTACCACAACCTTTAGATAATCATTTTGAATACTCATACATGGCATCAATCCAAAGGGACTCGATTACTTCAAAGGCACGAAGAAACACCTACTAATGTGGCGAAGGAAATGTCCGTCAGGGTCATCAATTCATCATCCAAATATGGGGATTAACACACGTGCTAGTTTTAAAGAAAATAAGTAGTAGTGCTTCCAAAGCACATACATTTCCGCACCGCTTCTACATGCTCCTAAATGGTTCTGTTACACTACTATATAAACATACATATTTTCCGTTCCGAGACCCGATATATGATCCTTAAAATTTAACGAGCCGGCGCTTATAACACTACGCCACACTAGAACTGATGAGGCCGAACAGAGCCATAAAATGACTCGAACCGTGCCATGAAATGGTAAATGCATGATAGGAAAAGAATTAATATGATGGTACCTCGAAGAGATGCGAAAGATTATTAAAAACTACAAAATTCGTAAATTACATCACCACTAAAGCATCACCAGGAAATAGGATTAGCGCCATATTTTTACCGTCCCTTATTACGTAAGTGAAAAAATAAATAAAGAAAAAAATTTTGGAACGTTTTTTGGGGAAAAAACATTTTGGTAAATTTCACACGCAATTTACGCAAAAACTACTCGTTTCTTCGAAAAAGTGTACATGACTTTATTTAAAGTGTTCTGTACAACCCTTAAATTCTCTACAACCGACATTGTTTGGGGCGAAAATCTCTATCTTCAACTTTGCAATTTTAAAATGTTTTTTGGAATTTTTGAAAAATTGGAGATATCAACAAAAATGACACCTGCATCATTCTCTTAAACGTCTTTTGCACTATTCAACAACAAAATTTAATCAAAAATTAGGAGCCATTGTTTCAAAAACTTTGAATATGTCCAACGGCTTCATTTAAAGTATCCCCTAAAATTTATATATCGCTTTCAAGTGCCAAGAAAATTGGCTGAATGATTTAGGCGCTAGCGTTGGCCACAGACGGACGGACGTTTTGCCGTCAGTCCGTCAGTCCGTCAGTCCGTCAGTCCGTCAGTCCGTCTGTCCGTCTGTCCGTCTGTCCGTCTGTCTGTCCGTGTGCCCGTCTGCCCGTCTGCCCGTTTGCCCGTCTGCCCTTCTGCCCTTCTGCCCGTCTCTGCCTGTCCGTCCGTCCGTCCGTCCGCCCACCCGCCCCCTCGTCTGTGAACACAACTAGCGCCTAAACAATAGGATTTTTTCAAATTGAAGAAACCTCTGTCGATATGTCTGGAGTTGAAGCTTTGAGATTTTGAAAACGATTCTGTAAAATTTTATTTACATAAAGTCTTCCGGACATTTTCAAAATTTTCTCAAAAAACGGCTCCAAACTTTTTCTTGAAATTTCTTATAAGAAAAGAGGAAAATACACTTATAAAGGTGGCATAGGTCTTGATTTTACGGTTAAGTCTGGATTTTCGAAAATTGCAAAAATTTAAGTATTATTCGGCCTCTACCATTAACTATAAAATAAAGGTAGAGATTTTTTCTTCAAACATTTGTTCTTAATTATGAGTTCTTTCATTAGGGTCCTCCACATTTTTTGGAAATTTTAGTAGTTTTCGCGCAACATTGCGTGCAATACGTGCAATTTAAAAAATTCAAAAACAAGATTTTCTCAAAAATGGCTCCAATTTTTTTTAAACTTTTGGTTGAAATAATGCCTAATGTACTCTATCAGATGACATAAACGCCATACCGTTCTATTCTTTTGGGAAAAATTAGAAAAATTAAATATTTTTGAGTTGTCTCTCACGTTGTTAATATTTACATTAACGACGATTTGTTCATATTATTATATTTATTAGTACACGTGCTTTAAACAATGTCAAGTAAAGTTTGCGAAAATTCAAGCGTTTTCTGTGAAATGTATCTCAAAATTCCGCATTATTAGAAACGCTCAAACACCATTTCTCATAAATGTCTCCTAATTTTGTCTTCTAGCTTTCGGAATTGGTAGTTCTAATTTCACACTTTAATATGACGTTATGTTCAATTTGGGTTTTTTTTAATTACACAAATGTGATTTCATTGAAAGATCTCTTAGACTATTAATATGCACATTTCCAGCACTTTGTAAACACTATTGTATTTGTAAGTTGATGAACTTCAAATGAGTTCTATTGATGTTTTTCGACAACTCAAATATTTTCTGTGGAAAAGAGCTTCATATTTCGCATTTACAGTAGCCCTAAACGTCATTTTCTTAACATTTTCTTCTGTACATTTTTCAAGGAAAATTGCAATTTAGGACGAGGTTTTACTGTTCTTTAATATTTTTAAAATAATATTTCTGTTCTACTATTAGAAAACTGATAATATAATATGTCAAAGAAATGTACTTAGGGGGCAATAGATGATAGCATTCAAGATAATGTGGCAAGTCACAATAGCTACGCGAGACCAAAGGAAATAGAAAATTAATACGGGAAAGTCTGTGCCATTCTGTAGCACCACTAGTTCAATATCAAGAAGCAACAAAAGATGAATTTTGGCTACACTACGAGTTAGAGGATTTTTTTTAAAATTTAGCAATAGAATTTATCTAATTTTTCGTTACCAGACCCCCAGCTATAAGCGCTTTTCTCGCCAAAATTTCGCCGTTTTCTTGCGCACGATTACATAACTTTCTCTTCTTACGAAGTATTCGTAAGGCGAGAAAGTAAAAAGAGACCCAACAAACACAAAAGATGTACGAGAACAGTGACATACGTACCATTGATAATGAAGCATCTAGAAAAACGAATTTTCCTTAATCTGGCGTTCACTTCTTTTGCATTCCTCAGGAAAGTGTATTTGGATGCTGATTATCAGATAAATCGCTGGTTATATCTGCAAATAAATATTAGTGTTAATAACACATTGAGTTGAAAATATATTTGATTGAAAATTCACTTACTTTGATATCTGAACCGGAGAAAAAGTGGAATATCTCAAGTAGGTTCGACAGCACAATTCAGTGCTGCCTTTCGACGTTCAATTCCTCCTCAACCCACAAGTTAGGTGGGTTGTAACTCATTTTATGTATTGTCTATGTGAAATCTGGTAATACTGATGAAGGAAAGGTCTTCTCTTAATTCTGAAAATTAAAATCTCTTGCTGGGGATTAAAGGGAAATAAATTTAAAATTTGAATATTTAATAAACTTTTATTTAGTATTTGTTTGGATTTACCTTATTGAAAATGAAAGTGGATTATAATTACATTGATGTTATAATTATTGATTGTACAACATTTGCTTTCTCGCATTTAGTAACAGTTACGTAATATTGAATTACCTCCTTGTCTACCCTTACACATCTGTCATCATATGAAACTCTGATCTTAAATCGAAGATTTATTTGTTTTCCATGGAAGGGAAGTTCAAATGGATATTTTATCCCGTTTCAATTAGGTTTTTGTCCAGTTTTCCTGATCCATTGAGCAAATTCTGAGATGGCCCTTTCTTTTGCTTCTGGATGTAAATGTAGCGTCACAGTGCGCACGTTTGTTGAGCACTTCTTTTGCTTGTAGTGGTAGGAGTAGAACTGATGTTCGTCACTATTTTGTTAGTAATGAAAAAAATCAAATGAGCAGTTCATTTACCGTTGAAATCGTTTTTCTATAATTTGGGAACTAAAATGTTTAGATTTTAAAATGTCGCTAATCTCGATTTTATCATTCTGGGCCTCAAGAAAATGTGCGCAGATAATCTATGTATGTATCACGAACTTGGGGCATATCGAAAACATTGTGTCACAAAATATACCTCGGGTATTAGAAATATTTCCAATTAATCATGGTTATACACTCTGATTTTTGAATTTAATTCATACTCTTTTGATCGGTTGAGTTTTTGGACGATAAAGTATGTTTCTGCGTTTCAATGAGGATTGTGTTGAGCGTTTTTAAATATGCCTTACCCTAGTCTTTGCTGAAGCACGGGAGCACAACTGTCTCATCCACTGTTTCAATATCAAGATCGTTGTTATCTGCACTATGTTAAAAATAAATGAAACTAGTGTACCCATGCAAGAATTCTCGCATGCTATGTCCTACCGCATTCCTTATTTTTCCATTTTCATATTAAGCTTGAAATATACATATTTCTCCGAGAATTATGTGAAGCCAATGATAAGATTTTCCACTCTACTGCTTGCCGTTTAAAGTAAACAACTCCAACATTCATTGCCAATCGCATAAACAAGTCAATATTTTAGATATTTTGTTAAATTTCGTGCTCAGCATACTTTTGTTGATTCTGCAGATGTTTAATTGAATCACTCCTTCTGTAGATGTTTCATTGAATAAATCATATTTGATAATGTCTGTTTAATAACAGCTATCGGAGATTTCATACCCCCCTTATTGTGTCAACGATTCTTCGTATCACGGAAAGAGAAATGGATGAAAAATGCCCCTGAGAGTCAACGGGGAGATTGCGACATGCTATACTTAAATTACATAACCGCAACCACCCCGTTGATTCCCCCGAACACATCTTATTCTTTCGCTGTTGGGAGTTCATTTCAAACGCTTCAAAACGTTCAATTAAAAACCCATTAAATATTCTTCTGAAAGCCAGTTAGGAGTTGGAGTAATAATAAATTTCACACACTAGACACATTAGCCCTTGTGGCCCTGTTATTTCACACACTAGACACATTCGACTGAAATTTTGGGACATAATTTCTTCGACAGCTGTACGGATTATGACGGCGATTCTTCGTATCACGGAATGAGAAATCGATAAAGTATGTCCCTGAGAAATCAATATTTGATGTAGGCTCCTCATCGTAATTGTTTATTTTGGCATAAAGCTTTTTCGGCCGCATTGCGGCCATCTTCAGTGCTCTTAGATTTATGCCAATGCCAATGGCTTTATGCCAAAATAAACAATTACGATGAGGAGCCTACATCAAATATTGATTTCAATGATAGCATCGTAAATGCCACACCATTTCCTACTACTATGTCCCTGAGAGTTGAGGAGAGTGAGACATGCTCTATATATATATCACACACCAAATTTACTTCATGGATTCTCCGGTACACATCTTCCTAATTCTTGCACTGTGTGCAACTTCTGAGCAACGCTTCGAAACCATTTAAATACAAAACAACAAAAGCATTTTCCTCCAGTGAAGAGATGAGCCTAATCAATTACAAAGAATACAAACTTTCTATTGAATGTTTGGCACATACCTTCTTCGTCGGCTGTATGGACACTACCAGCGATTCTTCGAACCACGGATAGTGAAAAAGACGAATTATGCCCCTGAGAGACAGTGGAAGGGCTGAGACGTGCTATCTATAAACCACACGTCGCAGCCCTCCCACTGAGTCTCCGGAACTCATTTTCCAGTTCTTTCACTGTATGGAGCGTGTGAGTGCCGCTTGAAAAAATTGAATTTCAAAGAAATGATGTGCATTTTGCGAATGCTGTGAGGTGATGGTAGCGTAATCAAATTCACACACTAGAAACTTTCTATTGAGACTCCGGCACATTCCCTCTTCATCGGCTGTATGGACACTACCAGCGATTCTTCGAACCACGGGTGGTGAAATAGACGAAATATGCCCCTGAGAGACAATGGAAGGGCTGAGGCGTGCTATATATATAAACCACACGTCGCAGCCTGTCCATTGAGTCCCCGGAACTCATCCTCCAGTTGTTTCACTGTATGGAGCGTGTGAGTGACTCTTAAAAACATTGAATTCCAATCAAATGTATATTTTTTTAACTCTGTGATGTGATGGTGGCGTAATCAAATTCACACACTACAAACTTTCCACAGAGACTCTGCCACATTTATTCTCTTTGTGGGCTGTACGGAACTTGCCAGCAGTTTTCTCTTACGTAATCAGACATCAATATAATAAGCCCCGGAGAGTCAATGGCTTACGAGAGACGTGCTATATATAATTCACACACCACAGCCAATCCACAGATTCTCATTTAGTTCCCTACAATGACTGTCGCTTCAAAAGAATTGCAGTACAAATCAATTAAAAGAATATTCCTCTGAAAGCCAGTATGGCGAGTTGGTGTAATCATTATCACGCAGTACAATCATTCTACTGACACTACGGCACACAATTTATTTGTCCGTCTTATGGACATTCCAATGATTTTTCGAATCACGTGTTGTGAAATGAAGGATATTGAAATGCGTTACAATAATTTACACCAATTTCGGTTCCCTGGAACTCAATTTTTTGTTCACTCGCTTTTTGGAGCTAATGAGTGTCGGTTCAGATCATGTAAATACATGAGGTGGTGGCGTAGGAACGTTCACCCACTACAAAGTTTCCACAGAAATCTTGGAACATATTTTCATTTTCGTTGGCTGTATGGAACTTGCCAGCAATTCTTCCAAATGCAGAATGAGACATCGATGAAATATGCTACTGAGAGTCGGTGGGGAGGTTGAGGCGTGCTATGTATATTTCACACTCCCACAACAAAACCATTGAATGTCTTGAACATATGTTCTTTCGCGGTTTGCCCTTAAAAGTGGAGGTTCAAAGCAATGAATTCGATAAAACATACCTCTGAGCGCCAGTGACGAAACGGTAAAGGAAAACATTCAACCACTACAAACTTTCCAGTGAGACTCCCGAACATAGTTTCTTTTGTGTCGGCTGTCCGAAACTTGCTAACTATTCCTCCTATTATGCAATGAGAAATTGAAGAAATAAGTCCCTGAGATTCCATAGGGAAACTGCCGTGTGCCATATATAATTCACACAACGGCAGGGACCCTATGCAGATCCCGGAACTCATCTTTTTCCTCATCAGCGATTTCACACTAATAAGTGGCTATTCAAAACATTGAGTTGCACTCCGATGCAATAATTCTCTGACCGCCAGAGAGGAGATGATGGCGTAATAAATTTGAATCACTGCAAACTTTTCACTGAGACTTCGCAACATAGTCTTTTATGCTCGTTGTAAGTTCTTGCGAATTATTCTACATTTCACGAAATGAGAAATCGATTTAATCGATTGAATTTGAAGAAGTGATTGAGAAGTGAAGTATATAGTTCACACTTCAGCAGTCACCCCATAGAATCGCGGGAACTCATCTTGTTCATTCGCTGTTTGGAGCTTATAATTGAGGATTATGAGTGTAGAAATGAGTAATGGATATAATAAGCCCCCGAGATTCAATGGGGTAATTGAGGAGTGGTATATGAAATTCACACTCCAGCAGTCACCCCATGGAGTCCCTTGAACTCATCGTGTGCTTCACTTCAAAACATTGAATTACAAACCGATGAAATATTCCTATGAGCTGCAATGAGGAGTGTTGGCGTAATTAATTTCACTCGCTACAAACTTTCGACTGAAACTAAGGAATATATTTTCTTCATCGGCTGTATGGGAATTCCAACGATTCCCGTACAGATAGTAGTAATGTAGCTTGTAATGGTAATAAATTTCACACACTACAAACATTCGACTGATAATCTAGAACATAAATTCTTCGTCGGCTGTACGTTTCGTGTCAGGGATTCTTCGTATCACGGAATAAGGAATCGGGGAAGTATGCCCCTGAGAGTCAATGGGGAGAATGAGTTATGCTATATATACGTTATGCACCAAATCCACGTCATGGATTCTGCGGAACACATTTCCCTTATTCTTTAGCTGTGGGAAGCATATGAGTGACGCTTCGAAAGCATTTAAGTACAAACCAATGAAAGAATATTCCTCCAGTGAGGAGATGGTGCTCTAATTAATAACACTCACTACAAACTTTCTACTGAGATTTCGACACATACCTTGCTCGTTGGGTATTACCTGCGATTACCTGCGATTCTCAGTACGACGGGTTGTGAATTAGACGAAATAAGTTCCTGAGAGACAATGGGGAGACTGAGGCGTGCTATATATGAATCACACACCGCAGCCTGCCCATTGAGTCCCCGGAGCTCATCTTCCAGTTCTTTCACTGTACGGAGTGTGTGAGTGACGCTTGAAATCATAGTATTATGTAATTTATGTATCCTTTCGTTGGTCCGAGAATATAAGTGACGTTTTAAAAGGTTTGAAGTACATACCAACAAAAGAATTTCTGCATTGCGCCAGTGAGGTGGTGGCCTAATTAATTTCATACACAAGAAACTTTCCGCTGAGACTCCGTAACATACATTCTTCTTCGTCGGCTGTTTGGATTTCCCCTGCAATTATTCATATCAACGGTTGTGATATAGACGGAATATTCACCTGCAAGCCAGTGGGGAGATTGAATCGTGTTATACGTAATTCTCACATCCACAGGCAACCCATTGACTTCCCGGAACTCATCTATCTGTTTCGTGTTTTTAAGCTATTTAGTTTCTGTTCAAAACTTTGAATTACAACCAGATGAGATATTCCCCGGAGTGCCTGCAAGGTGATACAGTGCAAGCGAAATAAAATTCGCACACTTCATATTTTCCATTGAGATCCAGGAACCTATCGTCCTCTTCGTCGCCGGAATGAACTTGCAAGCCATTCTTCGTATTATGCAGTAAGAAATCGTTGTAATAAGCCCCTGAGATTCAATGGACAGATTGAAGAGTGTTATATATAGTTCACACTCGTTCAACCTGTCCATGGAATCCCCGGAACTAATCTTTTCTTCCGCTGTCCGAAGCTTATGATTCAAACACAATATATTGAATATCAAGCCGATGAAACATTCCCCTGAGGCCGTGAGAAGAATTCACGTAATCACTTTTACTCACGACATACTTTCGATTAAAACTCCGTAACATATTTTCGTCGCCTCTTGTACGGATGTTGCCGACAATTCTTCATATGACGGAATGAGAAATCGATGAAATATGCCCGTCTTAGTTAATCGAAAGATTAAGCGTGCTGTATATAATTTATACACCTGCAGCCACCCCTTTGAATCCCCAGAACCCTTGTTCTCTTGCGCTGTTGGGAGCTGAGAAGTGAAGCTTCAAAACGTTCAATTTAAAACCGGTGTAATACTCCCCTGAACGGCAGTGAGAGGATGACGCCCTAATATATTTTCTTCGTTCTCTGTACAAACGTTGCATGCGATTCTTCGTATCATAAAATGAGGAATGGATGACATATGCCTTTGAGAGTCAATGAAGAGCATGCTATATACAATTGACATACCTACAGCCACCCCTTTGAGTGTCCGGATTACAGATTCTTCTTTGGTAATTTGAAGCTTATAAGTGCAGCTTTAGAACACCAAATTACGAACCGTTTAAATATTCTTCGGAGCGCAGTGAGAAGACAGCGGCGGAAAAACTTTCACTCACTACGAAACTTCTACTATGATTTCGGAACATATTTTCTTCTGTGTCGTTTGCTCGAATTTTGACTGTGATTCTCCTATCACACAATGAGAAATGGAAGTAATAAGCTCATGAGATTCAATAGTGAGGTTGATGAGCGCTGTATATAATTCACACTCTCGCAGCCACCATATTGTATCCCTGGAACTCTTCTTGTTCTTTCGCTGTTTGGCACTTATATGTGCCCGTTCATAACATTGAATTACACACTGATGAAATATTGCTATGAGCGCTAGCGAGGAGATGGTGGCATCATAAATTTTACCGACTACAAACTTATCACTGAGTGTCCGGAACATGTTTTCTTTTATCGTCGGCTGTACAGACCTTGCCAGCTGTTCCTTCTATTAAACAATGTGAAATCGATCTAATAAACTCCTGAAATTCAATGGGCTTGATGAGGTGTGTTAGGTATAGTTTACACACCTTCACCAAGCCCATAGAATCCCCTGAACTCGTCTTGTTCTTTTGCTTTTTGGAACTGATGAGAGTTCGATGAAATATTCCTTTGACCGTCAGTAAGAAGATGTTGGCATAATCAACTGGCGTCTTTTGAATGAAACTCGGGAACATAACTTCTTCGTGGGCTGTACGGGCCTGGCCAGGAAACGGGATCCATGGAATACGTCCCTGAATGTCAATGTGATGATTGGGATATGCTATATATAACTCACACAGATTCAACCCATTGCTTCACCGGATCTCATCTTCTTTCACTTTATAATTTAAATTTTTGTTTTACGTTTTATACAAATCATAGACATACCGTTTATTTGGACTTAAATAAGTTTCTCTAGATGTTTAATTGAATAAGTCATATTTGATAATGTCCATTTTCTTACAGCTACCGAAAATCTCATCTTACACTAATTGCGTCTTAATAAATTTCACACACTACTAATATTCCCCTGACAATCCGGAACATATCTTCTTCGTCGAATGATGGACGGATCTCTCAAGCGAGTCTTCGAATCACGGATCGAGGAATGGATGAAACATGCCCCTGAGAGTCAACGGGGAGGTGGCGACATGCTATACATAAATCACATAACCGCAACCACCCCGTTGAGTTCCCGGAACACATCTTATTCTTTCGCTGTTGGGAGGTTATTTCAAATTCTTAAAACGTTGAATTAGAAATCGATTAAATATTCTTTGTGAGCGCCAATTAGGAGTTGCAGGGGTAATAAATTTTACACACAAGAACCATTTGACTGAAAATCTGGAACATAACTTCTTCGTCGGCTATACGGATCTCGCAAGCGAGTCTTCGAATCACTCAACGAGAAGTGGATGGAATATGCCCCTGAGTGTCAACGGGGAGATTGAGGCGTGCTATAAATATATTACACAACCGCAACGTCCTCGTTGAGTCCCCCGGACACATATTTGTTTTTTTCGCTGAGCTTACGAGTATCGCTTCAGAATGTTCAATTTAAAACAGATCAAATATTCTCCTGAGTACTAACAAGGATATGGAGTGATAATGTATTTCACACCCTACAAACATTCGACTGAAAATTCAGATTAAATCTTCATCAGCTGGACGAAACTTGACAGCGATTCTTCGTTTCACGGAATGAAAACTCCCTGAAATATTTCCCTGAGAGTCAATCGGGCGTATAAGTCATGCTACATATACATCACACATCGCAGCCACGCCGTGGATTCCCCAGAATCCATCTTCCTAAATCTTTCTTTTTGTGGAGCTTATGAGTGATGCTTGGAATGCATTGAATTACAAACCAAAAAATATGATTGCTTCAATGAAGAGATGGCGGCGTAATCAATTTTTAAAACACCACCTTTCCACTGAGGTTCCCTGCACATACCGTCTTCGTTGGCTGGCCATGGCCAGCGATTCTTCGTAACAAGTGTTGTGAAAAAGACGAAATATGCTCCTGAGAGTCAACGGGGATATTGAGGCGATCTATATATAATTCACACACCGCAGCAACGCAAATTGGGTCCCCGTAACTCATCTTTTTGTTCTTTAGTTGTAGGGGCCGATGAGTGACGGATCAGAACATTGAAGTACAACCCTATGAAATATTTCTCTGAGCGCTAGTGAGGTGGTGGCATATGAAATTTCACACACTACTAACATTTTACTGAAATTCCGGAACATACATACTTCGTTGGTTCCACGCATCATGCCAGCCATTCTGTGTATCACGGAATGAGAAATCGATAAAATATATCCCTGACCGTAAAGAGGAGACAGAGGCGTGATATATACAATTCACACAGCAAATACCACACCATTGAGTTTCGAGATGACATATTCTTCTTCCGTTTTTGGAGCTTAAGAGTGCTGGTAAATTACAAGCCCATAAAATATTCTCTGAGCGCAGTGAGGAGATAGGTACTAATTTAATCCATTACAAACTTTCCACTGAGGCTCCGGAACGTATTTTGTTTTGTGTCCGCTGATCGAATGTACCGAGCGATTATCCATATCATGCAATGAGAAATGAAAGTAATAAACCCCTTAGGTTCAATAGGGAGGTTGAAGAGTGTTATACATAATTCACACTCCGCCAGACACCCCATGATGGCCCTGGAACTCATCTTGTTCTTTCACCATTTGGCGCTCATAAGCGCCAAACCACAGAAGAAAGAGACACTTATAAGTGTAACTTCAAAACATTGAATTACAACCAGAAGGAATATTCCTCTGAAAGCTAGTGAGGTGATGGTAGTGTAAGAAATTTCACACCCTAAGAACTTTTCACTTGGACTCCGGAATATGTTTTCTTCTTTGTCCGTTGATTGCATCTTTCCAGTGATTCTTTCTATTACTGAATGTGAAATGGATGTAATAAGCCCCGGGGATTCAATGGGGAGATTGAGGAGTGCTATACATCATTCACACTCCAGCAGTCACCCCATGGAGTCTCCGGAACTCAACCTGTTCTTTCGATGTTTGGAGCTTATAAGTATCACTTCAAAACATTGAACTATGAAACAATGAAATATTGCTCTGAGCAGCAGTGAGGAGTGTCGGCGTAATCAATGTCACACACTACATACTTTCCACTCAGACTCCGGAACATATTTTCTTCTTCGTCGGCTGTACGGATCTTGCCAGCGATTACGCAATGCCAGAGATTCTTTCTAATATGAAATGAGAAATCGAAGAACTATGCCTCTGACATTCAATGAGGAGACTGAGGATTGCTATATACAATTCACACTCCAAAGACAACTCCTGGACTGAGTTCCCGGACACATATTCTTCATTCGTTCTTTGGAGCGTATTAGTGCTTCTTCAGAGCTCTAAATTACAAACCGATAAAATATTCGCGAGAGAGCAGTGATGAGACGGTGGAGTAAAAAATTCATCCTCTACAAACTTTCCACTGAGGCTCCGAAACATAGTTTCTTGTGTGTCGGCTGTTCGAATCTTGCCAACTGTTCTTCGTATCATGCAATGAGAAATTGAAGTAATAAGTCCCTGAGATTCCATCGGGTCACTCATGTGTGCTATATATAATTCACCCAACACGAGTAGCCCAATGGAGTCCCTGGAACTCATCTTGTTCTTTCGCGGTTTGGCACTAATAAGTGAGGGTTCAAAACATTGAATTGCAATCCGATGAAATATTCCTTTGACCGCTGGTGAGGAGATGGTTTCGTAATAAATTTCGATCACTTCAAACTTTTCACTGAGACTCCGGAACTCCGTTGGCTTCAGCGTTAGTAGGTCTAGAGGAAAAATGTCTTGCTGTATTAAGGTCTAAGAGAAAAAGGCTAATAAAAATGTGACCTACAGCTATATTAAGTCTAATGATTAAACTTTCACAGCTAAAATGTCTACCAACAAAACTGTCTATTAACTACAAAGTCTATGAGCTAAATGTCTACTTGCTAAAATTCTAACAGAAATGTCTAATGAGTTTTTGTTAAAATATTGTATGTAATGAAATAATAAATTGAAAGTATAAAACAATATGTTGAGATCTACATAAAGGTAACATGATTTTCATAAATAAATGAGTTGCCGGGACAAAAAAATTAGGAGATTTTTATTTCAAAGTCATTAGACATTGGAACAAAAAATAATGGTCACGTACACTTCGAAATCCAACTAAAGTAAATATATAATAATTTTGATTAACACTTCAGGAGAAAGGCCGGAGATGGAAGAACTTTTCATTGGAGATGTTCGCAGAGATATATTTTTGCAATGCAACTTGCATTATTAGGTCAAATGTAGATGGTGACTGATTTAATGAAACTCATATACTGCATATATTCTATAAATATATATTTCGAGTTAAACATGCATTTATACTTACACTTATTAACAAGACTAACAAATTTTCATACAAGATCCTTTGAATATGTAGATTTATTTTCAATATTCATTTTTGACTGTAGACACCTTTGTCTGTAGACATTTAGGCAATAGACAATTCTGCATGTAGACAGACTAGCATTAAACATTTTTTCATGTAGACGAGCGCGAGGTGTAGACATTTGTTTTGTAGACCTTTTAGAGAAGACAAAGTATCGTTAGGCCTCAAATTTTAGACATTATTTACGTAGACCTTACTTCTGTAGACCTACTGGTAACCCTCCGCCGGCCTTCCCAGCGAATCTTCGTATCACGGGATAAGGAATCAATGAAATATGCTCTTCTTTGTCGGCTGTATGAATCTTCCTTGTGATTCTTCGTATCAACGGTTCTGATATCTACTCAATACGCCCCTGCGAGACAATGAGTGGTAAATATAATTCACACATCCACAGCCACCTCAAAGAATTCCCATCTTTTTTGCTATTTGGATCTGATTAGTGCCGATTCAAAACATTCAATTACAACCCGACGAGATATTGCTCTGAGCGCCAGTGAGATGGTCGCGAAATATGTTTCACACCCTACAAACGTTCCAATGAGATCCCAGAAAATATCTTTTTCTTTCTCGGTTGTACGGAACTTGTCAGCGATTCTTCGTATGACGCAATGGGAAATTGATGAAATAAGTCCCTGAGATTTAATGGGGTGGTTGAGGTAAGCTATGTATAGTTTACAATCCTTTCGCCATAGAATCCCCGGAAATCATCTTGTTTTTTGCTGTTTGGAGCTTGTGAGGTTCAAAATATTGAATTACAAACCGATGAATCATTCTCCTGAGCAGCAGTGAGGAAGTTGGTGTATTCGATTTCACTCACTACGAATCTTCCACTGAAACTCCAGAGCATATCTTCTCCGTCAGTTGTATGGATTTTGCTACCAATTATTTGTATCACGGAAAGAGAAATCAATACAATAGGCCCCTGAGAGTGAATCAGGAGATGGAAGCGTGGTATATATGATTTTCACACCGCAGCCACTCCATTGACTCTCCGGAACCATCATCATCTTTCGCTGTTTGGAACTGATATTACGCTGTTTGGAGCTGATCTTATGCTGTTTGGAGCTGATGAGTGACGCATCGAAGCCATCAAATAAAACGTGGCCTTATAAATTTCACACACTGCAAACTTTCCAGTGGGACTCCGGAACGTATCTTCTTCGTCGGCCTCACGAATCATGCCAGTTCTCCGTATCATTAAATGAGAAATCGATGGAATGTGCCTCTGACCGTCAATGAGGAGACTGAGGCGTGCTATTTACACTCCAACAACCACTCCATTGAGTTCCCGGACATATATTCTTCTTTCATGGAGCGTATTAGTGCTGCTTCAGAGCCCTAATTTACAAACCGACAAGATATTCCCGAGAGCGCAGTGAGGCGACGCTACAGTAAAACATTCACCCACTACAAACCTTCGACGGAGACTCCGGAACATAGTTTCTTGTGGGTCGACCTTTCGAATCTTGCCAACTGTTCTTATCATGCAATGAGAAATTGAAGTAATAAGTCCTTGAGATTCTGTAGGGACACTGACGTAGGCAATATATAATTCACACCACGGCAGGGACCCTACGGACCCTGGAACTCCAACAACCACTCCATTGAGTTCCCGGACACATATTCTTCTTTCTTTGGAGCGTATTTGTGCTGCTTCAGAGCCCTAATTTACAAACCGACAAGATATTCCCGAGAGCGCGGTGAGGATACGGTACAGTAAAATATTCACCCACTCATCTTCTGGTTCTTTTGCTGTTTTTCCCTTAGAGTGTCACTTAAAACAATTAAATTAAAACCAACATAATATTCTCCTGAGCGCAATTGAGGAGATGGTGGCGTAATGAATTTCACTTACTACAAACTTTCGACTGAAACTCCGGAACATCTTGATCGGTTGTACGGACCTTGCCAGTTCCCTAACAAACGGGCCACGGACTGCACGCCATCATTCTTACTTCTTCCCTGTCCTATCCTCACCCCTTACACACAGACTTACACTAACATGCAGTACACTACCACACATGCCAACAGACCGGTCGGGAGCTTAGAGCTTTTCCCAACTGAGGGAGATCTCTGGAACCCCGCTGTTGGGAGATTCCTGGTTGGGGAAAAACCCACTCGTCGACTTTAGGTCGGCGCCGGATCTCGCCATCAAAATCACCGCCACTCCCCGATGGAAAAAACACACTCTACAGTTACGAGTCCAATGACCTCAGTAGTTCATGTGCAAGGAATCACTATCGATCAATCCAAGATAGGACCGTCTCGCTAGTTTGAAACGACAAACATCGCAGTGTGCTATAGGGATTTTATTTTTGCCACGAACTGTGTTGGGGACAGGTCTCTCCACAATATCTTCAAGTATTTGCCACTGCCATAACGAAGCCAAAAGCCCAACTAGTACGTAAGGATAATTCGAGTACATTAGTCTTATAATTTTGCCCCATTGATAAAAACCTCAGGCAGAGAGTTCAAGCAATCTAGGTGGTCCGGAAATTGCCCTTCAGTCGCATGTCAGTTGAATATGCCCCTGCGGCTTGGAATGGAGGCGATGGAACGATACAATTAACGTCCCATCTCCTCCATTCCAAGACACCGAGACACATATTATCCTGCGGAATATGGACATTAGTGGGAAATCGTTGAACACTTTAAAATGTAGGCAATTTTATAATCTTTCATTTGATTATAATGAATATATACGTCTATTGCATTGCTTATTTATTGTAATGGTTTATTGACCTTTACAAACAGACTCGTTCATTGTTTAAAACAATGTATTTACTTTTACACATTATTGACGTTTCGACACTATTTGGGATCTTTTTCAAAAACATTATGTCCAGGTTTGTTGACATGAATAAAGAATTAATATTTTTATCAAAATTGTCACTTGGTATGAAAACTGGTCAAGTCACTTGAGCAGTCATTTACCTTATTTATCCCACTACGACTAGAGGCGTAGTGGGGTAAATAATGGTAAATTTCACACCTCATATCGTTTTAATTATAAAATAATGGTACTTCTGGTATTCTTGTGCAGTTTCTGGCCTTTTTCCACTATTGTTACCTAACTATTATGTCTTATAAGTTAAAATAGTAGTGCAATGACGTTGCAATGTCGGGCTGAAGATCTTGTAGAGCGATTATAATATCCAATCAAAACATCACAGAAGTACAAGAAAATGTGGCTTCTGATGTTTGAATTTTCTGAGTAATACTTCTCTTCAAGGAATTATTTTCCGATGAATAATATCCCCAAGCCCCAGGTAGGAGAGTGTGCAGTGATTTACAATGCACACCTCACACCCTCCTTCCAGAGGCCTCGAAACACATCTTTTTTATACCATTTGTGGATGAGCCTCATCGATAAGAGCTGGAAGGATGGTTGCTGGATGCTATTAACATCTTTTATTCTTCCGTGTTCTTCCCAATGATCCCCTTTAATGTGCCGGGAGAGGATCCTATATCATTTGGCGACAGAGGTAGCCCGACGGCCCATTTGGACTAGTTTCAAACACTACGCCTGCGCCGAAATGATACCGCTGGTGCTGGGTGCCGTGGGCGAATGGTACCCGGCAAGCGACGCTGCGCCCCTAAAGGTTTCGAATGGCTATCAGCTGAAAACACTAAGACTACGCATCATAGCTGAATCCATCACCGGGAGCGAGGCGTGCTACTTTGCCCACACGGCCTGGCCCTACCTCGCCCCGCGCGAGTACGGAGAGATCGTGGACAAGATCTGTGCCCCCCGCCCACACCGCATCAACGGCAGCAGCGGCAGTACCGGAGCAGCACTCGCGTCACAGGTGCCATACTCGTCCCTCATGCAGCAGAACAGTGCAGATCCCAGTTAAATGCCTCTCTTTTTTTCTTAACTTTTAACCTTTTAAACTTTTTATTCAGCTTTTTACTTTTTGTAACCTTTAACTTTTTAAAAACTTTTTTTAACTTTTTCTTTAACTATTAACTTTTGTAACTTTCAATTCATCCACTTATATATTAGAAATTGTATTTGAAAAAGTCTGAATACAAATTATATATTGTCGATGCACACCGCCGGGCCATCTGTGCTGGGTAAGGATTAAATAGCTCGCAACTGAAAAAGGGATTCTCGCCCGCGCAGTCCGGGTTGATACCAGCGTCACCCAAAGTGAGGAGATGGTGGCGTGATAGTTCACACTCCACATATTTTCCACTGAGACCCCTAAACAAAATTTATTCTTCTGCTGGAACATATAAGCAAATCTTCACTGAATTATCATTATCGCTGAATAAGAAATCGATGAAATATGCCTCTGAGTGTCAATGGGTGGATTGTGGTGAGCTGTATAGAATTCACTCATCACAACCCCACCATTGAGTCCCCGAAACACATCGTCTCCTTCTGTTGTGTAAAAGTTGCGATCGATGCTTCATAACACTGAATCATAAACTGAAGAAATATGCCTGATAGAGACATTCGAAATCATTATCATCGCCATTTAACTTTGAATTCCTACTTAAACCTCTTAATGAAAATAGTACGGGGGTCTATTGCATAATCTCCTTCTTTTCATCGATCAACAAAATCTTTGAAAATGCTTTCTTTTCGCTAAAAAGCTTCCTTATTGAAATTTACGCCATATCACAGCATATGTTTCGAAATCGATGAAATATGTTCCTGAGAGTCAATGAGGGGATTGTGGTGAGCTATATAAAATTCACTCATCACAAACCCACCATTGAGTCCCCGAAACACATCTTCGTCTTCTTCTGCTGTGTTAAAAACCGAAGAAATATGCCTGAGAGAGACATTCGAAATCATTATCATCGCCATTGAACTTTGAATTCCTACTTAAACCTCTTAATGAAAATAGTACGTGGGTCCATTCCATAATCTCCTTACTTTCATTCATCAAAAAAATCTTTAAAAATGCTTTCTTTTCGCTAAAAAGCTTCCTTATTGAAATTTGCGCCATATCACAGCATCAGTTTCGAAATCGATGAAATATGCCCCTGAGAGTCAATGGGTGGATTGTGGTGAGCTATATAGATTTCACTCATCACAACCCCACTATTGAGTCCCTGAAACATATCGTCTTCTTCTGCTGTGTTAAAATTGTGATCGATGCTTCATAACACTGAATCACAAACCGAAGAAATATGCCTGATGAAGACATTCGAAATCATTATCATCGCCACTGAACTTTGAATTCCTACTTAAACCTCTTAATGGAAATAGTACGGGGATCTGTTCGATAATCCCCCTCCTTTCATCTATCAAAAAATCTTTAAAAATGCTTTCTTTTCGCTAAAAACCTTCCTGATTGAAATTTCCACCATATCACAGCATCATTTCGTTTTCAGTCTCTCGTTTCAACAAACCATCTGATCCTCAGATTTATATTTTATATTTTCACCAATTTTCACTTACATTTGCTGTTTTCTTCGACATCTAGAAAACTTTGACTCTTTTGGCATCCTGGATTTTTATCCAAACCAAAAATTTCGGCATCTGACAATATCTCATACTCCTATTTAAAAGTTCCTCATTTGTAGGTCCTTCTGCATAAGATTTTCAGACGCATTTTCAGACTCTGTTCATGTCTATAACTTAACCATAAATAACATAACCATAAATGTAACTTCATTATTTGTGCACGTCTTCTAAATTTCAGTGGGAAATCTAGTCATTCAAATTATCGTTTTCCATACTATCGTGGCAAAAAGTATTATTCTTTCATGAAGAACATGAGAGTTCAGGGCAGGAGTTTATAGCTAAGTTACCTTTGAAAATATATTTTATTACATAGGAGCGAATATTTTGTCAACAAAACTTGAAAAAAAACGCTTTTTTCTGTATTCAAAATTCGACTAGAATATGGTTTAGGATAAAGATCACAGAATTATGAAAACGTGCACAAAATTCAGTTCTCCCCATAGCTCGTCACACACAGTTTTTAACTGTTTTTGACGTAAATAAATAAATAATAAATCTTGGCAACCCGAAAGGTCTCCTTCACCCAATCCAGCCTTAACGTCGACACGACAGGGACCCGACTTGTAGGTTGTGGGCTGAACCATCAGCGAGGAGCTTAGCATTGCTTACTCAATGCCTGCACCATGATGCTAATGACGTGAGTGCCGCCAAGAAACTGAGCGTCCGGGTGGTCGTTTCAACTCTCCACCAGAGATCCTGCCCCCCTACGCTGACAGGATCCCCCTTCCGGGGCTCATAGCGGGTATGTTCCTAGCGTGGGCTACAATTCAACACTTAGCCTTGTTCTACCGGGGAGTACAAGTCCCCGGGTCTCCTAGTCGTTAGCCTTTATTATCACCCCCGCTGACGCACAAGTACGCCGACCGGCCGGTAACCGCATCAGGCCCAGTACCCAGCCGGTACCCAGTTAGCCCTCACGGCAACCTTCCCATACCTGGGTGATGGGCCGACCTGCCAGCTCAGAGCTCCTAGCTCTTCGGGCTAGTACCGAAGTCTATGTCGTGTGACAACGCGCCCCTCACATGCGCCGGGACACCAAGTTGCTGCACTCTTTGCCCAGAGTATTGGGTCACTGCCACGATGAATCCGAAAGCCCGCCAGAGGACCGCTCGGTCTTCGCAGGGCCAAGGGGCTCCCGGCCCTCTTTCCGTCTCCCGAATGCCTGAATATTTAGGCTAGCGACCTGGGTTGGACCGTAACCAAGGCAACCTGACGGTAGGTAGTTTTCCGCCGGACTTCTATTTGTAGAATCCAGAGCACCCCGAGGGGTCTCCTTCACCCGATCCTGCCTTAAGGTCGACGCGCTAGAGGCCCAACTGGTGGGTTGCCAGGTCGAACCGACAACCAGGAGCTTAGCATCACTTACTCACTGCCTTCACATTTAGGCTAACGACGTGAGTACCACAGTGAAACTCAGGGTCTGGGTGATCGTCTACAACTTTTCACCAGAGATAGTGCCCACCTACGCAATTGCGATCCCCCTGCGGGGGCCCATAGCGGGCAGTAAGAAATTGGTTAAATGTGTCCCTGGGAGCGAAAAAAATTACACTCTTTTTAAACTTCCATACCATATCATCCTATTACGCAATATTTCTAGTGAATATTTTTCTGGACTTGATTTCTCTCTTCCTCTTCTTCCTACTCTTCTCTTCACTTCCTCTCCATCCTCCTCCTCGTCCACTTCCTCGGTAAATTAAGAGTTATAGTATACTTATTAGAGATGTAAATGAATAGATTGCTTTCCTTCGGCAAAATCGCAATTACCTCAGCTAGTTTCACACGCAAGTCGACCAAATAAACACCCTAAGATTGTTAGGGCTGATGTGCTGCTAGCCAGTAGCAAGACTGAATTTCTCCATTGGCTCACGTAAGTAAGCTCACTTTCTTTCTCGTAGGTTCACTCGTAGCGCTGGAGGTCATATAGGTTTATATAGGTATATAGGTATAGGTATATTTCATATAGGTATATTTTAATTACATTAAATACCTTATGTACACAAACTTGCTATTGACGGGGTGCCACTGCGATCTCTAATGTCGAAGTATAGACGGTTTTAGTTTTTAATACGCAAGCTAAAAATAATTATTTTCTGCCAATACATCAAATACGTATTATTTGTTTGTTTTTTCGACATAAATATTCAAAAAATTTAAAGTGAAGATAAATATACAAACTAATACGCATTACTCGAGTTAAGACGAAATCACTAAAATATTACATCATTGACTCCTGCTGTTTCACAAGTTCATTTTATTTATTTTAATTTCCAAACATTTAATTTTGATGAAACAACCTCTTTCAAACCAAGATTATTAAACATGGGATTTAATGCGCATATTTAATGAAATTGAAAAATTTTATTTTGGTAACAAAATTCGAACTATTGACAATGCTTGTGGGCTGTCCACTCCAAAGTAGGGAAACAATACTTGTGCTATAACCAAAGATAGTTCCTCACATTATTTCGAAAGGCTACGCAACAATTTAGTAGTAAATATATATGCAAAAGTGTTTTAAACCAGTAATTGTTTCCACTTTGAAATTCGAACATACTTCAATACATAAATCGTACTGCATATTATCTGTTTAATTATAATATAATATTTGATATAGGTATAATTTCAATTATAATAATTATACTAATAGATATCGGTAATTTTATCTCATGCTGAGTCGTTCTATCCTTTTTTAAACATAGTCACCTCTCCACTGGACGATTATTGAGTCTGATTCGGCGTTGAAAGCGATTTCATTTGCGTTGAGCACTTAGAGTTCAGGGCCTCAAAAACTCTAGCCTTCTCCGATCATTTTTCGGCCTCTGCACAATATTTGAGCCAAAAAGTCTGCTTTACAAATATGCTTCATTATTCTCTATTATTCTCAACTATTCCCTCTATTGTCTATTAAAAATAGTTGCAATGCCTGTTTTTGATTCTGTAGAAAATTTTCAGACGATGCTAACTTTTATTTTTTAAACTTATTTCTTTCGCCGATCCACCTGTTCCGGCATCCGTAAGCCAACCGTTATCCGCGGATTTCCAACACCTTCCATCAAGTCGCCTTCCCACATCATATCTTTACGTTGCTGGAATGTGACTCCTCCTCCTCATTCGAAGCCAGAGATGGCTGGTAGGCCCATTCCGCCAGATGTAAGTTCTTTGATTGCCGATACACATCTGAGGACTCTTTTCTTAGTTCGGAGTGTAAATATCTCACAGTCAAGAAAGAGATTCTCACCCGCACACTCCGGGGGTGATACCAGCGACACTATTTCGTTGTTTGGAGCTTATGCTTCAAATCATTGAATTACAAACTAATGAAGTATTCATCTGAGGGGCAGTGAGGAGATGGTGGCGTAATCTACACACTGCACACGTCCAACTGAGACTCCGAAACACTTCTTCAGATGTTTGAAGCTTGATGAAATATGCCCCTGAGCATCTGTGAGAAGAAGGTGGTGTGACAAATATCACACACCACAATCTCCTCACAGAGACTCCGAAACACATTCGTCTTCCGCTTTTTGAGCTCGTGAGCGATGGCCCACATCACTGAATTAGAGAACAAAGAAACGTGTCGCCTCTATTGGAGCCTGAATTGCAGCTGATGTGACGTCGTCGTGAGATGAGGAAGAACACAGACACGGCGTTTTCTGTACATGTTTATTTACAATCATTTGTTACCGTATTTACACTTCTAAAGAGCGTTGTACTCCACAGCACTCCTACTCCTGAGGCGAGCCGCCTCAGTCTCTCCCAAGAGAACCCCAGCTCGCTAACACTAGCGCCGCCCCTGGCTTCTTGTCCCATGGCGACAAGCCACGCCTCGCAAGACGCTGCTCGCGATTACATCCGCACCTCGATCGGGTCAACCTCGAATGCCAGGCAGCTTTTCCTACCCGCCTCTCTTGCGAGACATCACGTGACCGACCTCCCACGCACAAAGCGTCATTTCCTACTGACATCTGGGCCGGCTGCACATGGGGCCTGCCTCTATCTGCAGACGATTTCTGCCGTCACACATCATCCCTTGTGCGTACGGATAGCCGCTTGGTAAAATTCACATGTCACAAACATCCACTGAGACCTCCTGTTCTGCGGTTTGGAACTTGTGGCCATATCACAGAATTTAAAACGAATGAAATGTGCCTCTGAGCGTCAATGAGGAGATTGTGGCGTGATAAACTTTACACATCACAAACTACTCAATTGGACTTCGAAACATACATTTGTTTTCCGCTTAAAACTTTTTTCCGTTTGAAACTTATGATACATTTCTTCTTTACATTGTGACTCGTGATCATATTTCAAAATCCGATTTCCAACACTACATGCTCGTAAATTTCATTCATTCATCAGTAAGCATGAACTGATGTTTATATTATTACATATTTTGTCTTTCTACTCACCGTTCTCAAATATTTAATCTTGGCGAATCGTCACCGTCCTAACTGAATATAAACTTTTTTTGTTCCATATTTTTACATATTTAGAACTATATTACTTATTTTACATATCTTGCTGTTTTCACAAAATATGTTTTTATTTTATCAATTTTCTTCAATTTTATTTCTTTAATTTTATTTTTAATATAAAGAAGTATTTTCAACAAAAAGCATCATTTTACCTACAATATTATAGCGTGCTTACCCCACGTGAAGCCGCGTGAGGTATTCACAGTCCTGCGCGCCTGCTTCAGTTATCTCAGTGGCGGAAAGTGCGAGTCAGCGACTGACATCATTTTCACCTCTTGGTGTGAAAAGTATCACTGACGCCGCGTTTGACGACCTTTAACCATGATTTCCGAGAAACTTTGGCGATCGTTGGTATGCAACACTCGTTGATCGTCCGGCTTGTCGTTGAGAGGCGAAGGAAGGCGAGTTTCCCATGGCCCCGTCTGAATACGACGCGATATCTGGCAATGTTGGAAGGGCACAGAGCATGGTGCATGGAATGTAAAATGTAAAATGTAAAATGTACCCGATTCGTGGCCAAGAGTATGAAATTATAATGTATGAATGTATAATAATAATAATGAAATAATGTATGTACTTGGCGCAACATCCCGTGAACGGGTTCAGGCCTACCGGCGACGTTCCTGCCTCGCGGCCATGGGATAAGAGGGTACGTGTGGTTAGCACGTAGACACCCCACGCAGTATTCCGGTCTTCTCAACCTATGAAGTGAATTTTCTCATCGTCACACAGCAATATATTCCGATGTATCTTATGACCCATCGCACATCGCCACCTCAGCGTCATGCCGCATTATCAGAAGCTCGAGCGAACAACAGGGCCTCCCGCCTTGCCTGATTCGCTCCGCCCAGTTGCGTAGAAGGGTTCCAGGGAATCCCGAACCCAGAACAATAAATTTAACCCTCTTTGTGTCTTCAACAAATGATAGACTCCTGGAACAACCGTATTAGGGACACGTGCACTAGCACGCAGTACCATAATCCCTAAGGCCTAATAAAAACACAACTGTCACAGCAGGAAAGCTTCGCGTGCGCTTCCCCGATCTTGACAATGCCGCCCAATGAGAAGTCAGGAGGCGAAGGTCGCGACATGGTGATGCCCATCCTACCCAATCATGTAACCAAAAGAATAGAAGATTCTGGAATCTAGCAAGCCGGCCTATCAAAACGCTTAGCAGAAGCACGTGACAAAACTCATGCGTGGTGCGAAAGGGAGGGGAACGAGGCCGTGTGAGGGGAGAACGCTCGAAAATCGGAGATTAGCAGAAAAATGACAGTAGAGAGCGGTCGAGCATTGGTTATTAGTAAAATCACGTGAGAGAACAGTCGCGGGAGACTGTAACAGCAGTTCGTGAGAGGACGAACATTGTTCCGATCGCAACGAGATCCGCCCAGCCTTCAATCAGCAGCGCAATTTATTCCGCATGCCAGGCTGGGACTAAAGAGATTCACACCCTATAATCAATTACAAGGGTGGATAGCCAAACTTTTGGCTTTCAACATTACATGCGGTCCAGGCGACGTTTGACGACCTGAGACGCGCGCCAGCTTCAAGTCATCGCTTCGCGGATGCCCATCGCCGACTTCTCGCGCGCCATTCATCCCCGGGGCCACTGTGACGTCCTGGAAGTTAGCAGGTCCATTTCATCCAATCACAAAACTGCATAGCTCATAATTTGCCGCTTTTTTGCCGTTTTTGAGATGCGAAAACCAAAAATTTGCCGCGAGCCATTTTCCCCCAAAAATCAGTGGTCCTGCTAACTTCCAATGGAAGTTAGCAGGTCCATTTCATCCAATCACAAAACTGAATAGCCCATAATGTTCAGCTATTTTGCCGTTTTAAGATGTGAAAACCAAAAAATTGATATCTCCATTATTTCAAAAAATATTAAGAATTAAAAAAACATTAAAGATACGTTCAATATAAGAGCGCAATCAAAGAAGAAAAAGGACGTCCCCCGTACAAAATCACACATAACAACTCATATTTGATGCCAAAATTTCCCAAAAACTAGTGAAAAACAAAATCTGTAATAAAAAATTTGCCGCCAACCGGTTAGACACAATTACCCGGGTTCGAATCCCAGATATGCACCTCTTAAATTAGCCCCAATATAGCCCCCATTCAATAAATAGACGCATTCTCTAGTAAACCATTAGCTTTAACAATTCATACTGTGCGCCGAAATTAGCACCAACCAAGTGGCAAACATAATCATTAATAAAATAATTTGCCGCGGATCGGCTAGTTTAAATTACCCGGGTTCGAATCCTCAAAACTTATATTTTGAAAGCCCCTTTCAAAGAAACGCGCGGAGTCTCCAAAACCATTAGCCATAACAATTCAGTATGAGCGCCGAAATTAGCAGCATTAAGTGTAAAATATTATCTGTAATCAAAAAATTTGCCGCGAACCGGTTAGTGACTGTTTCTTGAGTTTTAATTTCCAAAAATTTATCACTTCCATCGGCGCCTTTCTAGAAAAGTGCGCCGTATCTCCTAAACCATTAACCTTAACGATTCACATTCTGCGCCGAAATCTACTGTGAGCATGTGTCAACAATAATCTGTAATCAAAAAATTTGCCGCGAACCGGTTAGAGACTGTTTCTTGAGTTTTTATTTCCAAAAATTTATCCCTTCGATCGGCGCCTTTCTAGAAAAGTGCGCCGTATCTCCTAAACCATTAACCTTAACGATTCACGTTCTGCGCCGAAATCTCCTGCGAGCATATGCCAACTATAATCTGTAATCAAAACATTTGCCGCGAACCGGTTAGTGACTGTTTTCTTGAGTTTTTATTTCCAAAAAGTGTATCACTTCGATCGGCGCCTTTCTAAAGAAGTGTGCCGTATCACCTAAACCACTAACCTCAACGATTCACGTTCTGCGCCGAAATCTGCTGTGAGTATGTGCCAACAAAAATCTGTAATCAAAAAATTTGCCGTGAACTGGTTAGTGACTGTTTCTTGAGTTTTTATTTCCAAAAATGTATCCCTTCGATCGGCGCCTCTCTAGAAAAGTACGCCGTATCTCCTAAACCATTAACCTTAACGATTCACGTTGTGCGCCGAAATCTGCTGTGAGCATGTGCCAACAATAATCTGTAATCAAAAAATTTGCCGCGAACCGGTTAGTGACTGTTTCTTGAGTTTTTATTTCCAAAAATGTATCCCTTCGATCGGCGCCTTTCTAAAAAAGTTCGCCGTATCTCCTAAGCCATTAACCTAAACGATTCACGTTCTGCGCCGAAATCTGCTGCGAGCATGTGCCAACAATAATCTGTAATCGAAAAATTTGCCGCGAACCGGTTAGTGACTGTTTTCTGAGTTTTTATTTCCAAAAAATGTATACCTTCGATCGGCGTCTTTCTAAAAAAGTGTGCCGTATCTCCTAAACCATTAACCTTAACGATTCACGTTGTGCGCCGAAATCTGCTGTGAGCATGTGCCAACAATAATCTGTAATCAAAAAATTTGCCGCGAACCGGTTCGTGACTGTTTCTTGAGTTTTTATTTCCAAAAAATGTATCACTTCGATCGGCGCCTTTCTAAAAAAGTGTGCCGTATCTCCTAAACCATTGACCTTAACGATTCACGTTTTGCACCGAAATCTGTTGTGAGCATGTGCCAACAATAATCTGTAACCAAAAAATTTGCCGCGAACCGGTTAGTGACTGTTTCTTGGGTTTCAATTTCCAAAAATATCCCTCTTCGAACGTCCTCTTTCTAGAATAGTGCGCCGTATCTCCTAAACCATTAACGTTAACAATTGACGTTCTGCGCCGAAATCTGCTCTGAGCATGTGCCAACAATAATCTGTAATCAAAAAATTTGCCGCGAACCGGTTAGTGACTGTTTCTTGGGTTTCCAATCCAAAAATATCCCTCTTCGAACGGCCTCTTTCTAGAATAGTGCGCCGTATCTCCTAAACCATTGACCTTAACAATTCCCGCTCTGTACCGAATGATGCTGTCAGTAAGTGCAAACTACAATATGTACTCAAATAATTTGCCGTGAACCAGTTAGTTACAGTTTCCCGGGTTCAAAATATCAAAAATGTACCTTTTCGAACGGCTTCTTTCGAGAAAAGCGTGCCGTGTCACGTAAACAATTGACCTTAACAATTCTCGCTCTGCACCGAATGATGCGGTCAGTAAGTGCCAACTACAATCTGGAAGCAAATAATTTGCCATGAACCGGTTAGTTACAGTTTCCTGGGTTCAAAATATCAAAAATGTACCTTTACGAACGGCTTCTTTCAAGAAAAGTGCGCCGTACCTCCTAAATCATTGACCTTAACAATTCCCGCCTTGCGCCAAAAATACCTGTGGGCAAGTCACAACTATCATCTGTAATCAAAGAATTTGCCGCGACCCGGTTAGTTTCTGGTTTTTGGGTTCAAATTTCCAAAAATGTACCTCTACTAACGGCCTCTTTCCAGAAAATCGCGCTGTGTCTCCTAAACTATTGACCTCAACAACTCGCATTGTGCTCTGAAATCAGGTGTGAACAAGTGATATATATAATCTGTAATCAAAAAATTTGCCGCGGACCGTTTTATTACAGTATCCCGGGTTCAAATTTAAATACGTATCTCTTGGAATGGT
This sequence comes from Acheta domesticus, assembly GCA_031308135.1. Taxonomy (NCBI): domain Eukaryota; kingdom Metazoa; phylum Arthropoda; class Insecta; order Orthoptera; family Gryllidae; genus Acheta; species Acheta domesticus. The sequence goes on from JAHLJT010008446.1 coordinate 20,470,087, forward strand.
CTCTTCAATGTAAACGCTTCGTGTCTCCTAAACCAATAACCTAAACAATTCCTCCTCTTCGCCTAGTGGCAATAATCATCTGTATGCCGCGGGTATGTTAGTTACAGTAACCGGGGTTCGGATTCCCGAAATTTACATCTTTCCATTTGAGGAAAAGACGCTCTGTCTCCTAAAACATTGACCTTAACATTTTATACTGTTCGTTGAAATATGCTTTAACTTAGTGTTATATATAATCTTCGAGATTTATCGGCGCACATTTTCTTGAACGTTGAAATTGATTTTCTATATCTCGGGAACAAACATTTTTCAAATATTTTTAATTTTTCTAAAATAATTACTTTCTAATTTGATTTTTTTTGTTTTTTATTTTCGTTTTTTTTCTTTTAAATCTGTCTCTCAAGAAAATGTGCGCCGGTAAATCTCTTTCCCCACACGTCATATACAGTTTTTACTGTTTTTTGGCAAATAAATAAATAAATGACGGCGAAACGTATGCCTCTCCGGCCGGCCGGCCTAAATCCGAGTAAAACGTTCGGCCGATATTCTCCAAAATTTATAAGTCCCTAATCGATCTAACTGATCTCTCGGCCCATTGAATTGGAAACTGATATTATAATTTTGGAGGTACATTACATGAAGCACCTGGGAAACATAAATCTAACATTTTTTATTACATTTAATTTTGGATATTACAATCAACGTTTAAGAGAACGCTGCAGGTCACAGTTTAGTTTAAAAATTTGTTTCTTCAAAAACTCCAGAAATTCAAAATATTTTCGGCGTCTTACCGCTAGGATAAATTTTAAGATAGACATCTTTTTCAATAAAATTTCTTTTAATGTAACTAATAGGGCTGCGGCAATATTTCTTATAACAGATTATATTTAACACTAAGTTAAAGCTTATTTCAACGAACAGTATAAAAAGTTAAGGTCAATGTTTTAGGAGACAGAGCGTCTTTTCCTCAAATGGGAAGATGTAAATTTCGGGAATCCGAACCCCGGTTATTGTAACTAACATACCCGCGGCATACAGATGATTATTGCCACTAGGCGAAGAGGAGGAATTGTTTAGGTTATTGGTTTAGGAGACACGAAGCGTTTACATTGAAGAGACCATTCCAAGAGATACGTATTTAAATTTTGAACCCGGGATACTGTAATAAAACGGTCCGCGGCAAATTTTTTGATTACAGATTATATATATCACTTGTTCACACCTGATTTCAGAGCAAAATGCGAGTTGTTGAGGTCAATAGTTTAGGAGACACAGCGCGCATTCCTGGAAAGAGGCCGTTAGTAGAGGTACATTTTTGGAAATTTGAACCCAAAAACCAGAAACTAACCGGGTCGCGGCAAATTCTTTGATTACAGATGATAGTTGTGACTTGCCCAGAGGTAATTTTGGCGCAAGGCGGGAATTGTTAGGTCAATGATTTAGGAGGTACGGCGCACTTTTCTTGAAAGAGGCCGTTCGAAAAGGTACATTTTTGATATTTTGAACCCAGGAAACTGTAACTAACCGGTTCATGGCAAATTATTTGCTTCCAGATTGTAGTTGGCACTTACTGACCGCATCATTCGGTGCAGAGCGAGAATTGTTGAGGTCAATTGTTTACGTGACACGGCACGCTTTTCTCGAAAGAAGCCGTTCGAAAAGGTAAATTTTTGATATTTTGAACCCGGGAAACTGTAACTAACTGGTTCGCGGCAAATTATTTGAGTACATATTGTAGTTTGCACTTACTGAATGAATCATTCGGTACAGAGCGGGAATTGTTAAGGTCAATGGTTTAGGAGATACTGCGCACTTTTCTTGAAAGAGGCCGTCCGAAAAGGTACATTTTTGATATTTTGACCCCGGGAAACAGTAACTAAGTGGTTCGCGGCAAATTATTTGAGTACATATTGTAGTTGGCAATTACTGACAGCATCATTCGGTGCAGAGCGGGAATTGTTAAGGACAATGGTTTAGGAGATACGGCGCACTATTCTAGAAAGAGGCCGTTCGAAGAGGGATATTTTTGGAATTTGAAACCCAAGAAACAGTCACTAACCGGTTCGCGGCAAATTTTTTAATTACAGATTATTGTTGGCACATGCTCACAGCAGATTTCGGCGCACAACGTGAATCGTTAAGGTTAATAGTTTAGGAGATACGGCGCACTTTTTTAGAAAGTCGCCGATCGAAGGGATAAATTTTTGGAAATAAAAACTCAAGAAACAGTCACTAAGCGGTTCGCGGCAAATTTTTGGATTACACATTATTGTTGGCACATGCTCACAGCAGACTTCGGCGCAGAACGTGAATCGTTAAGGTTAATGTTTTAGGGGATACGGCGCACTTTTCTAGAAAGGCGCCGATCGAAGTAATACACTTCTTGGAAATAAAAACTCAAGAAACAGTCACGAACCGGTTCGCGGCAAATTTTTTGATTACAGATTATTGTTGGCACATGTTCACAGCAGATTTCGGCGCAGAACGTGAATCGTTAAGGTTAATGGTTTAGGGGATACGGCGCACTTTTCTAGAAAGGCGCCGATCGAAGTGATACACTTTTTGGAAATAAAAACTCAAGAAACAGTCACTAACCGGTTCGCGGCAAATTTTTCGATTACACATTATTGTTGGCACATGCTCACAGCAGATTTCGGCGCACAACGTGAATCGTTAAGGTTAATGGTTTAGGAGATACGGCACACTTTTTTAGAAAGGCGCCGAACAAAGTGATACATATATTGGAAATAAAAACTCAAGAAACAGTCACGAACCGGTTCGCGGCAAATTTTTGATTACAGATTATTGTTGGCACTTGCTCGCAGTAGATTTCGGCGCAGAATGTGAATCGTTAAGGTTAATGGTTTAGGAGATACGGCACACTTTTCTAGAAAGGCGCCGATCGAAGTGATACACTTTTTGGAAATAAAAACTCATGAAACACTCACTAACCGGTTCGCGGCAAATTTTTTGATTACAGATTATTGTTGGCACATGCTCACAGCAGATTTCGGCGCAGAACGTGAATCGTTAAGGTTAATGGTTTAGGAGATACGGCACACTTTTTTAGAAAGGCACCGAACGAAGTAATACATTTTTGGGAAATAAAAACTCAAGAAACAGTCACTAACCGGTTCGCGGCAAATTTTTTGATTACAGATTATTGTTGGCACTTGCTCGCAGTAGATTTCGGCGCAGAATGTGAATCGTTAAGGTTAATGGTTTAGGAGATACGGCACACTTTTCTAGAAAGGCGCCGATCGAAGTGATACACTTTTGGAAATAAAAACTCAAGAAACAGTCACTAACCGGTTCGCGGCAAATTTTTCGATTACACATTATTGTTGGCACATGCTCACAGCAGATTTCGGCGCAGAACGTGAATCGTTAAGGTTAATGGTTTAGGAGATACGGCACACTTTTTTAGAAAGGCGCCGAACAAAGTGATACATATATTGGAAATAAAAACTCAAGAAACAGTCACGAACCGGTTCGCGGCAAATTTTTGATTACAGATTATTGTTGGCACTTGCTCGCAGTAGATTTCGGCGCAGAATGTGAATCGTTAAGGTTAATGGTTTAGGAGATACGGCACACTTTTCTAGAAAGGCGCCGATCGAAGTGATACACTTTTTGGAAATAAAAACTCATGAAACACTCACTAACCGGTTCGCGGCAAATTTTTTGATTACAGATTATTGTTGGCACATGCTCACAGCAGATTTCGGCGCAGAACGTGAATCGTTAAGGTTAATGGTTTAGGAGATACGGCACACTTTTTTAGAAAGGCACCGAACGAAGTAATACATTTTTGGGAAATAAAAACTCAAGAAACAGTCACTAACCGGTTCGCGGCAAATTTTTTGATTACAGATTATTGTTGGCACTTGCTCGCAGTAGATTTCGGCGCAGAATGTGAATCGTTAAGGTTAATGGTTTAGGAGATACGGCACACTTTTCTAGAAAGGCGCCGATCGAAGTGATACACTTTTTGGAAATAAAAACTCAAGAAACAGTCACTAACCGGTTCGCGGCAAATTTTTCGATTACACATTATTGTTGGCACATGCTCACAGCAGATTTCGGCGCAGAACGTGAATCGTTAAGGTTAATGGTTTAGGAGATACGGCACACTTTTTTAGAAAGGCGCCGAACAAAGTGATACATATATTGGAAATAAAAACTCAAGAAACAGTCACGAACCGGTTCGCGGCAAATTTTTTGATTACAGATTATTGTTGGCACTTGCTCGCAGTAGATTTCGGCGCAGAATGTGAATCGTTAAGGTTAATGGTTTCGGAGATACGGCACACTTTTCTAGAAAGGCGCCGATCGAAGTGATACACTTTTTGGAAATAAAAACTCATGAAACAGTCACTAACCGGTTCGCGGCAAATTTTTTGATTACAGATTATTGTTGGCACATGCTCACAGCAGATTTCGGCGCAGAACGTGAATCGTTAAGGTTAATGGTTTAGGAGATACGGCACACTTTTTTAGAAAGGCACCGAACGAAGTAATACATTTTTTGGAAATAAAAACTCAAGAAACAGTCACTAACCGGTTCGCGGCAAATTTTTTGATTACAGATTATTGTTGGCACATGCTCACAGCAGATTTCGGTGCACAACGTGAATCGTTAAGGTTAATGGTTTAGGAGATACGGCGCACTTTTTTAGAAAGGCGCCGATCGAAGGGATAAATTTTTGGAAATAAAAACTCAAGAAACAGTCACTAACCGGTTTCGCGGCAAATCTTTTGATTACAGATTATGTTGGCACATGCTCACAGCAGATTTCGGCGCAGAACGTGAATCGTTAAGGACAATGGTTTAGGAGATACGGCGCACTATTCTAGAAAGAGGCCGTTCGATGAGGGATATTTTTGGAATTTGAAACCCAAGAAACAGTCACTAACCGGTTCGCGGCAAATTTTTTGATTACAGATTATTGTTGGCACATACAGCAGATTTCGGCGCAGAACGTGAATCGTTAAGGTTAATGGTTTAGGAGATACGGCACACTTTTTTAGAAAGGCGCCGAACGAAGTGATACATTTTTTGGAAATAAAAACTCAAGAAACAGTCACGAACCGGTTCGCGGCAAATTTTTTGATTACAGATTATTGTTGGCACTTGCTCGCAGTAGATTTCGGCGCAGAATGTGAATCGTTAAGGTTAATGATTTAGGAGATACGGCGCACTTTTCTAGAAAGGCGCCGATCGAAGTGATACACTTTTTGGAAATAAAAACTCAAGAAACAGTCACTAACCGGTTCGCGGCAAATTTTTCGATTACAGATTATTGTTGGCACATGCTCACAGCAGATTTCGGCGCAGAACGTGAATCGTTAAGGTTAATGGTTTAGGAGATACGGCACACTTTTTTAGAAAGGCGCCGAACAAAGTGATACATATATTGGAAATAAAAACTCAAGAAACAGTCACGAACCGGTTCGCGGCAAATTTTTTGATTACAGATTATTGTTGGCACTTGCTCGCAGTAGATTTCGGCGCAGAATGTGAATCGTTAAGGTTAATGGATTAGGAGATACGGCGTACTTTTCTAGAAAGGCGCCGATCGAAGTGATAAATTTTTGGAAATAAAAACTCAAGAAACAGTCACTAACCGGTTCGCGGCAAATTTTTGATTACAGATAATATTTTACACTTAATGCAGCTAATTTCGGCGCTCATACTGAATTGTTATGGCTAATGGTTTTGGAGACTCCGCGCGTTTCCTTGAAAGGGGCTTTCAAAATATAAGTTTTGAGGATTCGAACCCGGGTAATTTAAACTAGCCGATCCGCGGCAAATTATTTTATTAATGATTATGTTTGCCACTTGTTTGGTGCTAATTTCGGCGCACAGTATGAATTGTTAAAGCTAATGGTTTACTAGAGAATGCGTCTATTTTTTGAATGGGGGCTATATTGGGGCTAATTTAAGAGGTGCATATCTGGGATTCGAACCCGGGTAATTGTGTCTAACCGGTTGGCGGCAAATTTTTTATTACAGATTTTGTTTTTCACTAGTTTTGGGGAAATTTTGGCGTCGAATATGAGTTGTTATGTGTGATTTTGTACGGGGGACGTCCTTTTTCTTCTATGATTGCGCTCTTATATTGAACGTATCTTTAATGTTTTTTTAATTCTTAATATTTTTTGAAATAATGGAGATATCAATTTTGGTTTTCACATCTTAAAAACGGCAAAATAGCTGAACATTATGGGCTATTCAGTTTTGTGATTGGATGAAATGGACCTGCTAACTTCCATTGGAAGTTAGCAGGACCACTGATTTTTGGGGGAAAATGGCTCGCGGCAAATTTTTGGTTTTCGCATCTCAAAAACGGCAAAAAAGCGGCAAATTATGAGCTATGCAGTTTTGTGATTGGATGAAATGGACCTGCTAACTTCCAGGACGTGCCACTGTGACCGTCAGACACGCGTTCCAACAACGCTCCAGCGTCGTCCCTGAGGGTTCGGCCGCGACAGCCTATCGGTCGGCGAGCAATCCCGTTCGCGGTGACGTAACTGCAACCTCATCACCATTATGTAAGTGTTCATCGTCATCATTTATCAATAGCCAAGAACTGTGTCTTATTCTCGCACAAACAGTTTTTTTTAATAAATGTGTCCCCGCCCTTTTGCCGGGTGACAAATTAAAAATCCAAGAGAAGTGTATTATTAGTACCATCAGCAAAAGCAAATGCAATCCTTCGACCCAGGGCACTCACCCCTGGCCGGCGAATGGGTAGCAGGTAAGTGTGCATGCGCTTGGCGCCCTACAAACAAATTCAGCGTGTGTTCTCTCTGCTATCTGGGAACGACCGTCGCACCTTCAGCGTGACGGCGCTTCCAACCCTGTGATGTGACGCCCCCCCCCCGATTTCATTTCAAAAATCGGCACCCGACGTGGGTGGTTGCGTTACAATATACTGGGACATTTGATGGAAAACGCACATTATAGTCTTGCCTCGACCGGGAATCGAACCCGGGGCTGCGTACTGGAAAGCGAGTACGCTGACCAAGAGCTGCTACGGGGCTTCATGTATATATTAAAATGTTCAAAATTGCAGCGAGTTCTAAGAATATTTTTCCGGTCTTTATTCATCAATACACATTGGTGTTAAACATTAGGATGCAATAAGGATAACACCGCTCTATATGATGTTTTCCTTCATTATACTCCTTTCGAAGGCATATTTTTTTAAAATTTTTTATGAAGAAGATTTAATGATGATGAAGTGTGTTTCAGCGTTTGAGCTAGGACTGTGGCTGGCGAGTTTAACTTTCGCCAGCCGCAGTCACAGTCAAGACCCGGGAACACAATTGTCTCTTCTTCTTTTCTCATTTTTTGATTGGATCCTTACAGAATAGTGTTGCAGATATAAAAGCGACAGCTCTTTGTTCCCCGTTTGGTGATCAGTCATATCGTTGTGATAACGACGTTTCGATTATTTTGTTGTTCATCACGCCTGAAGTGGTCCAGGACGGTGGGCGCTTGCGATAATATACCTGAGAGGTCGCAAACGGCCAACTGGGAGAAACCGTGTCATGGGGATGGATGGTACAGGACGGTAAGTTAAAGAACGTCCTGAAATATTTGAAAGAACAGGTAGATGCAGAAATTTTTAACAAAGAAAGTTTATCCTGAGTACAATTCTACAGTTCCTTCTCCCACGGATATCACAACAATTCTTTTGGCTAGTGGTCCACTAGCCAAAAGAATTCACCAAGTCCGTAACCGAGTTCAGCACCACCAGATCTCCCTCACCAGCCAAATTCACAGTAGCTCCAGGAATTCACTCAGTAAACCTTCAGCGCAGCCGGCGTAACAACACTTGTTTACGTAGGTCGTACTCGCTGACTTCTGGTTTGTCGGGGTCCGGGTCGCCCGTTATGTATCTACCGGCGAGGTTGATGAAGCCTCGCTCTCTCAGCTTGCTGCCCGTCGAAGCGGTTAGCGTCCTGCTGCCGGTATTCTTTTTTTTATTTGTAAAAAAACACAGTAAAACTGTATATGACGTGTGGGGAAAGAAATTTATCTGCGCACATTTTCTTGAGGGCCAGAATTAAAAAAAAAGAATTTAAAAAATAATTATTTTAGAAAAATAAAAATAATTGAAAATGTTTTTTCCCGAGTTATAGAAAATCAATTTCAACTGTAAATGAACTACAAGCAAAAGGAGTGCTCAACAAAAACGTGCGCATAGTGAAGCTACATTTACGTCCAGAAGCAAAACAAGGGGCCATCTCAGCATTGCTCAATGGATCAGGGAAACTGGACAAAAACCTGATCGAGATCACAATAGAGGGCGTGCCGACCTGTGCGCGCGCACCAATTTCGAAATTGGCTGTGAACACAGCACATCCTATTGACGTCTGTGCGATCCATTTTGAATTGGCGCGCTCGCGGCAATGCATCACGCGTGACACGGCGCCCGACTCTGGAGCAAGCAGCCACCAGAGCCGGAGGCGGGATTGACTGCTTGATTGATTGTTAGTGATTCCGGGCCCGTAAACTACTGGGGTCATTAGTCCCGGAAGTGTACTGCATGTTTTTGCTCTGGAGGTGGCGGTAGTCTTCTTATACAACACACACTATACAAACACACTTATACACACTTATACACTTATACAACACACACTATACAACACACTTATACACTTATACAACACACACTCTAAACTTATTGTACTTTCTGGCAGAGGGATAACGCTGGATTGTGACGTATGTTTCCCAACTACTGTCACTAGCGGGTTTTTCCCCAACCAGGTATCTCGCACCAAAGGGACACCGCCTTGTTAGCGTACTGCTCCGGCACTCACCTGGTGTTGATCGGAGAAACCACGGAAAACTATCGATCAGAGCAGCCGGCCGCAAGAATTCTCCCCCAGACAGCGACTGAATTCCATCTAGCTGACAAGCCAGTGTCCAAAATCGACTCGTAGACTCCGCGGCTCATTGTATTCTTGGCCGTCCAAGATGAGCCGCGTCTCAGTCGATGGAGCTGACGATTCATAACGGTCAGAACAAGATGGCGGACGGCCACAACAAGATGGCCGAAACGTCAGCTCCATCGACTGAGACGCAGCTCATTCCGAACAACCAAGAATAGAGTATCGAAAATCTTGCCGCCTCAGGACATCAGTCGATGTCCTGAGTAGAATGGGCCGCGTCAGCAAGGCGCACGCTGCACCATCAGACGACGTCGAGACAGCCGGGGACAGCCAGTGTCGTCTGCCTGCGCCCAGTTCAGTATTTTATCTTGACTCTTCTACTCGAGTTTTGAATAATTTGCAAAGAATTGAAGATGTCGGCAAACATAATATTTACGTCCGGAAAAGTTGTAATCATGAGTCGTATAAACGTTCTCACCCGTTATTTAAAAGTTGTGCGCGAACTACTAGTTGGCTAGTTGGCTGGCTTGCTTACGTGACTGACGTGCTGTGGCTGTGCTCCAATATTTTACTAATTTTCAGCTACTTTTCTACATATTTCAGGTGACTTTTGCTGTTAAACTGTCTTCTTTACTTGTTTACTTGTTACAGATAAGCTGAAAGAGATTTATATTGTCCGAAGCAGTGAAAAAAGAAGTAATCCAAATATTTGATTTAAAAGACGGCGTAACGGACAAACGTTCATTTGAACAGTGTAAAGACCATTAATATTAAATTTTCTCTGTAAATTATTGAAATTTGCGTAAAGTTTTTAAACTATTAGTGAAAGTGTTGTGAAAATTGTGAAAACATAAAATTCAAAGTTTCGTAACCACAGTAACGGAAAGACTTGAACTTTATATTTAAATTGTGGAAATGGTGAATTTCGTGCCTTTCGTGGTAAAGTATAGTAATCTAACTGTATTTATTAGTTTGCAGCTTCAATCTATTAAACACACTGAACGCTTTTTGAATTAATCAATCACATTTAAATACTAATTAGAATCAGATCACCGTTATTTTTAAATAATACGTAACGTAATTTAAATAAGTTGATACAATTAAATTTAAAAGATAAGTTAGGGAGTAGTTTTTTTGTAGTATTCTGAATTATCTATTTACTTATTTTCATATTTACCACGCACTTGACACGCATTCGTGACATAGCTAATAATCGTTATACACTCTCTACTCTCTACGCTCTCAAAGCCGATCTTCTGAAAGCCTTCACACACATCAACAGTAATTTAGATGAACATATCCGAAGGCTCGAAGAGGTCGTTCAAAACACAGACGGTTGGACAACAATAGGCAACACCGCAAAAACCTCCAACCGTCCATTCGCGGAAGCAAAAACACAATCACCACCACCAATCACGACTCAAAACAGATTTTCTGTATTAGACTACTACAATGAGTTTCCTTGCCTTCCCAATCCTCACCACCCCCACCCATCATCGACACGTCCATTCACAAACCAACGCAAACAGGCTAGCAACCGCAAAGTAACAAAGACACGTAGAGTTGCGCAAACTGGCTCACCAGAAAACAAGGACATTCCCACTGAGCCCATCAAAAAGGTACTCATTTTAGCAAATAGCCATGGGCGACAAATCTCCTCCCTGCTCAGTGAGAAACTCCCAACCAATATCTCTGCCATGTGTGTGTTTAAACCTAACGGGAGGTTTGCCGACGTGACCAGTGAGTTGGACACGCACACAAAACCCTCACCAAACGGGATACTGTAATTATCATTGGAGGGCAGAATGACATTAATTTGGGTGGTCACTTTACGCCTGAAGAACATGTTGACAAATTACAACGTGCCGCCCAAAACACGAACATTGTAGTCTCGACTCTGCCCTTCTGGTACAACAAGCCCACACTATGCAAAGAAATTAGTCACGCAAACAACCAATTGGAAACTGCATCTGAGAGACACACATGTTAAATTGTTTGAGCTAAACTTTCTCTCAGAAAAAACACTTCACCCGACATGGTCTTTCACCTGAACCTTGTCGGAAAACATGCACTCGGTAGTGAGCTTGCAAAACACATCATTTCACAAACTTGGCAGTGTGCTGCCCAAGACCCATCCCCACCCACATCTCCTAGTTCTCTTCCATCCCCTGGGACCCCTTTGGACCCAATTACCTTATCCCCTGAACCTAATCCGTGTATTACCTCTCCCACTGTTCATTCCTCTACATCTGTCACCCCTCCTTCCTCACCTCTTGTCACTGCTGGGACACGATACTTCCTTCGACCACGCACTCGAGGTAAAAATGAAATAAATAAATAGCAATTACAGTCAGATGCAGCAGAAAAACATCCGTGTAGGTACATGCAAAAGATTCGAATAATGCATCATAATGTGCAATCTCTTTCAAATAAAATTGAATTTATCGAGGCAGCATTACAATGTGATCTAAGACAAATAGATGTTTTTGCTTTACAGAACATTGGTTGTCTCAAAATGATATAAACACACTCCAAATTCCTAGCTTTTACCTTGCAGGATCGTATTGCAGAGCGAAGCAATCAAATAAGGGCCCTGCTTACGGAGGTTCGTGTATTTACATAAGAAATTATATTGATTCTACCTTCTTGTCAGAATCAATTTATACATGCAGTTGAAAAAGTTTTTGAAACAACAGTAGTACACTCTTACTACGCTCTCAAAATTATCTCTTTTCCATTTACAGACCTCCACAAAGCGAGCTTCATCAGATTATTTCACTTATCTTGGAAAATGCTAGATATAATTCTGAACAAATTTAGTAAACCCCATCTTGTAAATCCATTGTTCTGTATCTGGAGATTTCACTGTTGATTTTCTAGCGAATCCACGAAAAAGAGAAGTTTTCTCAATTTACTTCATTCTTTTAATTTAGACATTATAGTGAATGTACCTACAC
>JAHLJT010008446.1:20482947-20557167 GCA_031308135.1 Acheta domesticus
CCATCGGAAATGAAGCAGACAGGGAAACACAATTTCCTGAATGTGGCATTAACATTTTATACAATCCTCAGGAATGCATATTTAGATGCGGATCATCAAATATATTTTGGGTACTGTTAATCAGTAAAGCCACATAAATATAATAATTTTTGTTAAATTTGATAATCAATTTGATTGAAATAGCACTTACTTTTCTTTGTGAGTCGGAGTACATAAGGAATATCTCGACCATGGCCGACAGCATGGTGCAATGGCATCCACAGTACGTCCTCCAGCCGGTTCTAAAGAGAAGCCACAAGTGTGATTTTGTCATTCAGTTTATGTAATGGCTATTTAAAATCGTTTAATATTGGTTAAAGAAAATTCTTTGAACCCTGCGAACTGAAAACTGCAGCTGAGGATCAAAACCGAGATAAATTACCAATTTGAATATGAAATATATTTTGGTAATAGGAATTGTTTAAACTTACCGTATTCCCAATGAGAGTAGATTGAAAATTAGTTTAATTAGTAATTAGACGTATTATGTAAATTTCGAATTTTCTCTGCCATCATGCTTCTCGCGGAATCCATCAACTCTTCCTCATGAATTACGCGTTTTCTGACTTATTTATGTTTCGTATTTGTCTGTTTTACCTGTAAAATATAATTTACGATTGATATGTCGCTTAACAAAGTCCAGAAAACACTACTTCCTATTCGTATTTTGGAAACAAATGGCTTTATGCTGCTTTTCAATAAATCTCTTATTGATGAAATTTGATCGTTAGTCCTAGGTAGGATAATGTTAGTTGAATACATTCTCACCTCACAGTGCAGGCCTACGCCTGCTCCTTCGCGCCCCGAATCCAAGTTAGTCACGGGCAGCTGGTCGCCGCTTTAAGGCTGCGGACCAGGGCAGACCCTTCTGTCGATACTTCGGTTTTTCTTTCTTAGCGCACGGGGGTGTCAATAAAATGGAATATCTCACGGTATTTCGCGTCGTTCTTAATTGTACCGCCAGGAGTCGTGACTGTATCGAGCAGTGCTGGCGATCATGCGACTCCTAGCGGCTCAAACCGGGAGAGATGGCTCAGTGCATCAACTTGATGTCACTGCAGTCCCTCTGACCGGGAGGTCCTAGGTTCGAGTCCCGACGGTGGCAGGATTTTCGACACTAGCTTGTCAGCTAGGTCGAATTCAGTCGCTGTCTGGAGAAGAATTCTTGCGGCCGGCTGCTCCGATCGGTAGTTTTCCGTTTCTCCGATCAACACCAGGCGAATGCCGGAGCAGTACCCTAACAAACGGGCCACAGACCGCGCGCGATCTCTCCTTCCTTTTCCTTGTCCTATCCTCTCCTCTTAAACACGCACTTACACTGACATACACTACATACACACATGCCGGGTGAACGGTCGGGAGCTTACAGCTTGTCCCGGCTGGGGCGGGGCCCCGCTGTTGGGAGATACCTGGTTGGGGGAAAACACCGCTAGTCGACGGTAGGTCGGCGGTAGATCTCGCTATCGAGCGGGGAAAATGATCATCGCCCCTTCCCAAGAAAAACACGCATTACACCTGAGTAGTTGGCGCGCCCGGAAACACGAATCAATCAATCCTAGCGGTTCAACCTAGAACGACGCGAAATGCCATGAGATATTCCATTTTGATGACACCCCCGCGTGCGCCAAGAAAGAAAAACCAAGGTATAGCGTTGGCGCGAATGCCCGTCCGCTCTGCTGCGGAACGGGGGTCCGCCGCCAAACGCCATAGCAGCGGAATCTCGCCGCACGTGGGAAGACCTCCATTGAAACGTTAAATGTAAATTAAATTAAATGTAAATTTAATTCCTCCATTAAATGTAACTTCATTCTTTGTGCACGTCTTCTGAATTTCAGTGGGAAATATAGTTATTCAAATTATCGTTTTCCATATTATCGCGGCAAAAAGGATTATTCTTTCATAAAGAATATGATGAGAGTTAATGGCAGAAATGTATAGCTAATTTACCTTTGAAAATATATTTTATTATATAGAAGCGAATATTTTGTCAACAAAATTTGAAAAAACCGCTCTTTTTCTGTATTCAAAATTCGACTAGAATATGGTTTAGGATAGAGATCACAGAATTATGAAAACGTGCACAAATTTCACTTCTTTCCGTAGCTCGTCACACACAGTTTTAAACTGTTTTTGACGTAAATAAATAAATAAATAAAACGAATGCTTTACAAGCGTTGGCGCGTATGCCCTTCCGCGCTGCTGATGGTGAGGGTCCGCCGCCGAACTCCAGCTAAAAGTAGACGCAAGAAGAGAAGGGGCGACGGTGGAAAGAAGAGTTTGAATAGAAAAGTAAAACAGAAACGACTCCCTAGCCCTCGCAAACCTAATTAGCGTCGGGGTTGCAAACACAAAAGTTGTTCGATACGAAGAATGGCCTACAGGACAGAAAACAGAAGTGTGCCACAAGTAAGAGGAAGCAGTGACACACCAAGTTACAAGTGGGAATTGCAGGACGTTTAGGGGAGTGACAGCGGACAGCTGCTCCGATTAGTCGCCTTCTACGACAGGGGGAGGTCCCGTGGTGCTATTCTACTAAAACCCCCGACACCACACGGGGAAAAGGAACAGATCTTAACCAATAGCGTAATTCTATAGCCAGGGCAACCGATGGAAGAACGCACTTAGCTAATAATTGTTCAATAAACCTCATACCCTTCTCGGACATCCGGGTTTAGCAAATTGGAGTACAGTACAGAACTCACGTGTGGAGGGGAGAGGAGAGGAGAGGAGAGGGGTTTTTCAATGAAGGATCTCCGAGCATGACGAAGTAAATTCACTTCAGTTACAGATTTTAAAAACTTCGGTCGCAAAGCATTCACTTCAGACAAAACTTATTGCATTACTCCCAATGTGTTGCTTTGAGTTTCCCTTAGAATTGTGTGAACCCATTATTTCGAATACCTGTGAAAATCTGAGACCCCCAAAATAATTTTCTCTTATTATATTCGTTGTATTTTCAAAACTTTTTATTTTCGTTCTTTTTATAAACTATTTAACTTCTATTATATTTTTAAAGGTGTTCGTGGGATATTCAATTTGAGACAGATAAAACATGTTTATATGTTGAATTGAAGACAGGCACAAGTAATAATTGATTATTTTAATTTGTTATTTACCATTAACACGGAAACAGAAATTTCCTTTGTTGTTCGAAGATTGTTGGCGATTTAAAGCCATAAGACTTTTTTCGTGTGCCAGTGAGAGGAGCCTAGGTTGGAGAGAAACTACAGAAGTTAATAGGTAAATAATGATGTTAATCACTAATTAAATTAATAAGTTTACGAGTAAATAAGTCATTAAGTAATATGTAAATAAGTAAACCATCAAATAATTTAAAACAGCTTATTAGGGGGAAAATGGGAGTGACAGTCCGAGACGTGAGGTGATGGTGCGGACGATCTTCTATGGTGATATTTGATTTCAGGTACTGAGGAGACCAAAAGGCTGGAAGGAAAATGCGTAACGTCAGTGCCAGAAAATAAATGATTAGTTCAGAAAGTTTGGTAGATTAGCATGCTTTCCTCTGCTAGCAGGTAGGTTTTTTCCTCAACCGTACTTTATGGTCTCTTTTCCAGGGCTTAGATGCAATGGAGAGGCCAGTTGGGATGAATGCCAGAATACGAGAAGTTAGAATACGGTAGGATGTAGGTATCGGAATGGCTTAAAGCTTTCCGTCGAGCCACATAGTATCAAGTAATGCAATTACATATTACATTTTCCTAATGAAAAAATGAAAAGAAGTAGCGTCAAGCAAAACAACACCAAGTTAGAGCTTCACATTATCAATTACTCTTCCGGTACTTGTATTATTCCAGTAAATTGAATTTTTACCAAATTTCTGATTTTTTAGCAGTTTTTTCTATGTTAAAAGTTAGCTTTCACATCTGTCTTCCTGCGTGTGTAAGGTTGCTAACATAACTTCTTTCGCTGATTAATATTTGTGAGCACTACTTCATATCATTGAATTACAAACCAATGACATAAGTCCTTCGGCTTCAGAGTGGAGATAGTGATGTGATAAGATTCACACACTACAACCTCTTCACTGAAAAAGGAAATACAACTTCTTCCGGTGTCTGAAACTTGTTAGCAATAATTTAAAACATTATATTACAATTCGACGAAATATGCTCCTGAGCGCCAGTGAGTAGCTGGTGATCCGATACAATTCACATAATATCATCACTCAGATCCAGAAACTCAAATTTGTTTTCCTGTTTAAAGCTTTTGATCATTTCTTCTTATCGCTCAATTAGAAAATGATGTAATATGCCTCTGAGAATCAATGAAGAGATTATGGCGAGATGTATGTAATTCACTCACCATAACCACATCATTGAGTCCATAAAACAATTTTTTTTCGCTGTTTAAAACTTTTAAGCACTTCTTCAAATCATTGAGTTTGAAAACGAAGAAATATGGCTCTGATATTCAAGAAGGAGATGTTACCGTGCTAAATCCAATTCAATCGTCCTAGCATCCTGTAAAGTCTCCGAAACACAATTTCTTTGTCCGCTGTTTGAAACCTGTGAGCGATGATTCGTTTCATTGTATTATAAACTGCCGAAATATGCCCCTGAGCTTCAATGAGGAGATGGTGATGCGATGAAATTGACACATCCCCTCCTCCTCAGTGAAACCCCGAAACACACTTTCTTCCGCTGTTTGACACTTGTGAGCGATTCTTCACACCACAGAATTAGAGAAAAATCAGTAATGCTCTTGAGATTCAATGAGGAGACTGTGGTTTTTTATATATAGTTCTCGCACAAACCTCACCACTGAGTCCCCGAAACAGAATTTCGTCTTCCGCTTGTGATGTGTTAAATTTCACACATCACAACCTCATCACTGGCTCTGAAACACAATTTTTCTTTTGCTCTGTAGAACTTGTGAACAGTTCTTCATATTTCTGAATTAGAAAACGATGAAACACGCCCCTGAGATTCAATGAGGAGATTGCGGTGTGCTGTTTACTCACACTTATTTACTCACTACTCACTCAATGTACTCACAACTTCATCATTGAGTCACTGAAACTCAGCTTCGTTTTCCGTTGTTTAGGACTTGTGAGCGATTCGTCAGATTGTGACTGAATTAGAAAAAAATGATTATGCCCATGAGTTTCAATGAGTAGATTGTGGCTTGCTATATATGTACACTGAGGTAACAAAAAGGGATACCTCCTAATGTCATGGAATACCTCTTAATTTCGTGTCGGACCTCCAGCCCGGCGAAGTGCTGGAAATCAATGTGGCATGAGCTCAACACGTCGCCGAAAGTCTCTGTAGAGATGTTGAACCAGGCTGCCTCTATAGCCATCCAAATTGTAAACGTGTTGCCTGTGCAGGAGTTGGTGCACAAACTGATCTCTCGATTGTGTCCCATAAAAGTTCGATGGGATTCATGTCGGGTGAACTGAGTGGCCAAATCAATTGCTCGAATTGTCCAAATTGTGTCCCGATGACATGGCGCCTTGTCATTCATGAAAAATCCATCGTTCTTTGGGAACATGTCAAATAAAGGGTGCAAATGTTCTCCATGTAGCTGAACATAATCATTTTAATATTATTAAACGGATATTAAAGTAAGAATTTAACGTGATTAAGGCCAGGCCTCGCCATAAGACTTGCCGGAGCTTCTCCGAAGCGATTATGCATAGCGAAGGTTTCGAATTTGTTTTGTAAACATTAGAAACGCGTTCAAGACCGAAACTGTCGCTAAGGATTCAGGAAGTTTCTAGTAATAAAAGTCCAAACAATTGAAACAGTGGCTCCTCACCTAAACTAACTAGTGATACTACAACAGTTCTATCTCCCATTACCCTTCAGCGTTCAAAAGAATAAGAACAGACGGACAAACAGACGGATCACTTTCTCACACTTCGTAACGTTTACGTAATATTGTAATACCGCAGATTCTGGCCATAATACCACATCTCTATCATCAAGACTTCTCAACGTTTTTGTTACTAGAGCCCGGCAAAAACACTTTTTATGTCGAAATACATCCGTTTTTTTCCCGAAGCATTATCATTCCTTATATTGCGCAAGCGGTAAGGGTGAAAGTAAAATAGAGGAATAAACTTACCCTGGATCCAAATGCATGTTCTGTTCGTTTGAGAATTTTGGAGCTCGTTTTTACTTTTTAGTAGTGTTGCAGCAGTCTTCATGACCCACATTAATACACAGGTGCCGTTTGTAGACTTTCAGTGTGTCACATGGGTACTGTACCTCACAATTAAATTCACGTGAGGTGCAATACTCATGCTTCAAACTGAAGACTGGAATCGATGAGTTGAAACTATGAAAACGTTTCCAGTAGATGAGTATGATTATGAGTAATCTCACGTAATCTCAAGTAGTTTGTAGAAGATTCTTCTAGCATAATAGCTTGTATAAAGCATTGTCTAGTGTGATGTTCTGTATTTTGCAGCTCGTCTTTCATTGTTAGTAGTGTTGCAGCAGTTTTCCTAACTTACATAATGCACACAACTGACATTTGTAGACTTTCAGTGTGTTACATGCGTGCTGCACCTGACGATGAAATTCACGTAAGGTACAACACACATGTGGCAAACTGAAGGCTGGAGTCGATGAGTTGAAAATATGAAAACGTTTCCAATAGATAATATCATGAGTAATCTCATTGTATATTTTAGAAGATTCTTCTAACATAATAGATTGTAAATAGCAACGTCTCATGTAATTTTCAGTATTCTGCAGCTCCTCTTTGATTGTTAGTACTGTTGCAGCTCTCTTCATCTCTCACATAATGTACACAACGTAAGTTTGTAGACTTTGTGTGTCACATGCGGGTTGTACCTGACGATTAATTCACATAAGATAGAACACTTATATTGCAAACTGAAGACAGGCGTTGATCGCTTGAAAATTTGAAAACGTTTCTATTAAATTATTATAATTGTTTCTATTGTAGATCGTACACGTTTCTTCTAATATGTTTTTCATGTTAATTTTGTAGAAGCTCTTCTTATGTAATTTTCCGTGTTTTGTAGTTCACTGTTGATTATTAATAGAATTTTATCAGTCTTCATGTATCATATGAAACACATTTTGTATATTACAGAAGTAACATTTCCAGTCTTTCCGTATGCATCTGTCGTATGCATCTTCTACCTGACGATTACATTAACGTGCGGTACAATGCACTTGCTGCCAACTGAATTCTTGCGCGTTCATGAGTACAAAACAAAAACATTTCAAATAATTCATGTTACGGTCAATTCCATCGTAGATTGTAGGAAATTCTTCTAACATACTAGCTAGTAAAAGCTGCTTCTCATTTCTTACGAAGAAATTGCGAAAAAGATAAATTCAGCTCATAAATATACTATTTTTTGAAAACACGAGCTGTTTTCGTATAATATATGATTGAAATTAATGCAATAAAAAAGCTCCAATTCCTACGCTCTATTTTCTAAAAAGCGGTTCCATTTTTCGGATTTTTTCGACGGATAGAACAATGAACGCTTAAAATAATAACACAAGTCTCATTTTCGTTGTACTCTTGAATTTTCAGAATCGCAAATGTAGAAATAATGCAAGAAAGAATGTGCTGTTTGTAGTACCCAGTTCCTGCAACTTCATTTCAAGCAATGTTTAATGTCTACATTTTTTTAAAAGTAAAAATTGTAAAGCACGAGAGGAGCGCGTTTATATTTCTTCTTCAAACTAGTGGTGCTTCCTAAACATATATTTTCTCGCACTGCTTCTACATGGTCCTAAATGCTATTACACTACCACACCAACCAGCCAAAGTGTTTTCTATCAGCAAATTTTTTCCGTCCCGAGACCCGAAATCTGATCCTCACAGTTAACGAACCGGCACTTATACGACTACCCCAAACTAGCACCGTATGTGTGGAACAGAGCGATACAATAAATCGAACCGAGACATAAAATGGTAAATGCATGATAGGAAAACAATTAATATGATGTTTAACAAGACGATTAACAAGAGGAGATGTGAAAGATTGTTAAAAAGTTAAACATTCGAAAATTACATACAGAAACTTCCAGTTTATTTATCGTAATTATCAATATTTGCTATTCAAATGGCTTCACATGGTTTTCAATCATTTTAGAATCTAGGTTTAGAATTCTCAATTATTTCTTTTGACATCAGAGTATTTTGACAAATAATATTCCCCTACCAAGACTCGAAACAGCGATGCTTCCCTCGGAAGAGCTGTGCCAATGCTCTCTGTTTAACAACTGCAATCACCTTCGCTATGAATGGCATTTACACTTATATGATAGTAATAAGTGTTATCGTGGTTTCCTTTAGTAGCATTAGGAAGCCGAAAAATCCAGAGAATGCGAAACAAAATGTCCTTTGGGCGCCCAAAAAAAGGTATCAGGAAAGATCACAACAGAAAAACTAGTTCAAGCTCTAGAGATTAGAGGACTAAGTTCTGCGAGAAAGTCTGTGCCATTCTATTGCACAAGTTGATTTGTTTATTTGCCGTCCCTTATTACATATGTGGAGAAAATTTAAAGAAAAAATTTGGAGCGGTTTTTGAGAAAATTGTTGTTTGCAAATTTCAAGAACCAATTACACATAAACTACTCGTTTTTTTAGAAAATTGTGAATGACATTTTCTAAAGAACTAATTTTCTACAACAGACTTTGTCTGAGGCAAAAATCTACACTTTTGTAGTTTAAATTTCTTTTAATTTTCCAAAAACCAAGCATCTCCCGGAATTAGCATTAGCACCATATTTTTTACCGTCCATTATTACGTAAGAGAAGAAAATGTAAATAAAAATTTGTAGCAGTTTTTGACAAACAAAATTTTGGTAAATTTCAAACGCAATTTACGCAAAACTCCTCATTTCTACAAAGAAGTGTACATGACCTTATCTAAAGTGCTAATTGTGTACAACCGACTTTGTCTGAGGCAAAAATATCTATATTCAATTTTGCAGTTTTTAAATTGTGAAGTACTCTCCAAATTTAAAATATCAGTTTCAAATCCTAGGAGCCTCGACATCAGCCAAATCGATTGGGGAATATAAATTTTGAAGAAACTGGGTCAAAGTGATTAGGCGCTAGCGTTGGCCACAGACGGATGTTTTGCCGTCAGTCGATTTTTCAGTATCAAGAAGCAACAAAACATGGATTTTGGCTACCCCACGAGTTAGATTATTTTTTTTCTAAATTTAGCAATAGAATTTATCCACTTTTTCTTTACCAGACCCTAGCTATAAGACCAGACCCAGAGCTATAAGGGTTTTTCAGGGGAAAATTCGCCGTTTGCCGCTGCACGATTACATAACTTTCTCTTCTTATGAAGTATTCGTAAGGCGAGTAAATAAAAGGTGGTCTAAGTACCCCTTATCTAAAAGAAATTCACTTGCATTATTGCCATGAATTATCATTGATGTTTCGATGGTAAGTATTGGTGTAAAAAATATAAGATTTATAATTTTGATTTTTGAAGATACTTATTTTGCCTTCAATGAGGGCTAAATTTCACCTCCGCCATCTTGGAAGAGCCTCAGGGGCGAAAGTTACTTAGTCCCGAGAAGCACACACAAAACGTCCTTTTTTATTTATTTTTTATGATAGCTTTTACATTACATATGGTAATAAATGATGATAAAATTATCTAGTAATAAATGACACAATTAGCTCATGTTATAAAATTTATTCATGTATCAGTACATTTGTACATTGGAAATTAATACACATAATTTTCAAAGACAGTGTACATGGTGTCTTTGAAATCGGGAATGACTAACTACAGGTGAAAGCAGTAATAATTAATTTTTCGTCTACTGGTCCCATATCTTCATTACAAATTCGTCGTGCATCTATTAGGGTAAAATGAGTTGCACGTCTCTGCATTTCAAGCAAGTGTACCAGCTACGATGATACACTCGCAACAGACACACTTCCTTGGTATGCCGACACGGATCATAGTTCATACAATTTGTTTTGAAATATTTTAGCTCCTTAAATTGGCTCAATCTTAATTTCTTCAATATGGTTTTATTCCTTAGTTATTGAATTTTAAAATATGTTGAATTACGTCCCTGCAATTCAAGCAAGGGCTTCTTATACGATCAAAACCACGTGTAAGACGCCCTTACTCGATATGCCGACACGTATGGCTACGTTTGGAGATAGGCACACTGCTTGTAGAGGGAATTTCTGAGATCGAAGGTAGTGTTTATTAATTCTTGAAGAAATGCATTTGTTATCCAAGGATTTCAGATTAGACCTTTGGCACCTACAGGAGACTTTTTCTTCATATGATGACACCCGTAATTGCTAAATTCTTGATAATACACTCATGTAATTCTTCTTTAGAATGTTTCATCTCTTGATTTGAAATCTCACTCGTTGATTTAATTTCTTCTTGTCTGCTAGTTTCCTTCTTGTTCTAACGTCTTGCATTAATGAATTTATTTCCGTGTTGTTTTTAAGAAATCGCAAAAGAACGCATCTACCTGTAAATAAAGTAAGTGTTATATTATTCTATACAGGTATAGGGGGGCTGATAAGGCGACACGTATCATTGTGTATAATTCTTTACAATGGTATTCATGGTTATAAACAGTTGTTGACCCTAGTTTTCTAGTTTTTGTGACCTTAGAGTTTGGACAAAATAAGTTACAAGGTATTCATGTGCATCCCGGCAATTTACATGACAAATTCTATCCAATTAGTGAAATAAATTATCTGAAAATTCTTACCCTAAAATGTTAATCTTACTAAATCTATCGTCTAATTCTTCTTTAGGGTACGACTTACGTTTAATGTGAACTGATGGTTGGATTCGATTCTAAGCCAAGCTTGTAGTGTTTTTCTCCGCATCATGTTTGCACCTGCGCAGCTTGGACACGGGAGACCAAGCGTGTTCACAATGGAGGTTTTGAACGGATGTTTCTTTGGTGATATCCGAAAATATGGGGTGTTCGTATTATAAAATGGTGCCAAAATATCTTTTTATCAAGGGGTAATTATGAAGTGGATAACCTCAAGGTTGTTATAGCGAACGCGAGCGGTAAAGGCCCGAGCCTCGCCGTGACTTGGATCCGGGCAAGCGAAGTAATTTGGCATTACAACGTGGCGGGAACAAAGCGTATGCGAAGACATTGCATTGTGGCAGAATAAACCGAAAGCGTAGACATCAAGTCTTTCTCGGAGTGACTCGTTCTTTTACGTCAGACCTGCACAGCATTTTGCACTTTCACTGACCTCAGGAGCTGCGTGCGGGCAACTCGGGTGCAAATGAGAAAATCGATGAAGGGTGGGGATGAGACCTAATCTAGGAGTGGGAATCACCAATCAGAATGCGCAATTCGAAAGATAGCGAGTAAATTTAAAGAGCAATCGGCAAGAACATGACGGTCATATACAGTTCAAGTAATATTGTCTTTTGTATTATATTGCAAATGTTTGTTCTCGGTATATGACAGGGCGAAATATGAAACTTCAACGAATTATACATATTAGATTTCGACACCAAATATTATAATTGCTTGTAGGGCTGATAATGTAATTCGATTTGCTACGATGTCATCACAAATTTAGTGTTGTGCTAAACACAAAATTTTGATACTGAATTGTTTTTGTTTGATGATGACAGAAATAAACTATTTTTATTAACTATGTTTAATTGAATAAGACGGTTCTCTCAAAGCAAAAACATATTGTTCTGAAAAAAAATCATGATTATTTTCTGTTCTAATTTCTGACAAGAGAGTAGAGTCGTGTACGAGATCTAAAAAAATATAAAGCCCTTTGCATTCTATTTAACCTATACCCATGATTATCTTATGATCGTCCGTAACATATGGTCACAAAAGTTTGCTCGTTGACCTCTTGTATTCAGTTTCGTAATGGGGAAAAATGGTCACAGATGTGCTATTAAACATTACCCTTCTTGGAATTGCCACATATTTTATTTTATGTCAATCTTGATGTGAGAGATTGCTCTCACGATTTTGTTCATTTTTCTATGATTTGGAGATTATAACATTCCTGGTGAACAATCAATTATTAAATTGCAATTTTGTGTTAGATAGAATTAAATAATATTTTTTTCTTATATATAAGCATATATTTTAAAGCTATTGCTTTAAAATATTGCTTAAGAGTCACAATGAACATGTTATTTTCTTTGTTGTTGTTAGTTTCTTTCTTTTCCCAAAAATATTAGGAAATGAAAATACATACAGTGGTGGATACAAAGGTGGATATACAGTAGTGCACAGAACGTAAACAGTGAATTATGACCCTGGTAACTTGAAATACTATACATAATCCATTTAAACAAATGGGCATTTAATTTTGAAGCATGGATCATTATTAGACGCCCAGGCATTCAATCTACGCGCCGCGTCGTGCTACGTCAGACTTCTCCCCTCCCCGCAAAGCTTCCTACTCTCCACTACTTGCACTTTCGGCGCTGCCACGGGCACACGAATGGCTCCCAAGTGCAGAATGCCCGCGGGAGCAGGCGTTGTGCAGGTCTGTTTTACATGAACCGTATCCCGAACTAAGAATTAACCGTATCATCAAATATCAGTTCCGGTTGGGATGGCTCAGTTGCTCATTGCCGGTGTCATTCCAGAGTCGCTGGCCGAGATGTAGTTTTCCAATCCCGACGGTGGTGAATGTTGACACTAGCTTCGTAGCTAGGTCGAATGCAACCACTGCCTAGAGGAAAATTCTTGCAATTGGTTGTTCTGATTGCTAGCTTTCCGTGCTTTTTCGATAAAAATTAGACATTCGAGAGCTTGAGCAACTCCCAGATAAACGGCCACGCAATGTGGGAACTGAAATCTTGAGATCCATAGAACGCGAGATCTGCGCGCATTCTATCCTCTCTCTCATTCTCTCCCTTTACATGCACTACACTACCATACATAACGGAAGACCATTTAGGGATTTAGTTTGTCTTAGCTGAGCGGGTACCTAGAGGGAAAAATCTCTCAAATCGACCTGTAAGTCGGAGTCGGATCTCACTTTTAAAGAGAGCAAAGGAACGCTCTCACCTCCCGGGTTGTAACATCTCTACACTTACGGGGCTAATGACCTAAATAGTTGACGCGGCCGATATCCTACGCACTGACTCCAAGTCGTTCTTTTCTACTATTTAGTTCTTTATAACTAATTTTGTAAACTGATCGACTTTAACTGATTTTTGACGTTAGTTAAATAAATAAAATACTTGTTGGCATGCATTTTTGATCTTTAAACGCTAATGCATTGCATTTCTAGATTTTAAAAAAGGGGGCCATATTCAGTATGTTACTTACGCACCTGCAACCATTTCTTCATATATGAAGCTCGAAACACATTCTTCTGAAGCGGTGAGACATGGTCCTGCAAATTAAGTATGATTTTATACAATTATTTATACGCAGTAGAGACCCATCCTGTTATGCCCACATGCAGAATAGAAGAAAGGGAACTTACATTTCTTTCTATTTTGTCTTCATTTCTGCAGTAGTTCCACGTCATTCTTTCCGTTGAATTCTTCGATTTATTTCTTCTGTTTCTAGATTTACGATTACATGATTTTGGTTACTACATGCCAGAAAATCAAGTAAAAGTTTATTTTACAATCATTCACCCGCATAAGTGATCCATTACTGATATGCCTACACGCAGAAAAGTATATGGTTTTGAGAATATTGGAACTACCAAACCTCGCACGCTTTCATTAATTTTTTTCTTTTCAAACGCATTACCCTCTGTTTCTCCGTTTACATTTGTCACGACTGCCTAATGCGAAAACGAACCGCACATCGCTAATTCAACATTTACGACGACTGTTTCACTCGAGAAGTTAAAAACAATAGTGTTTAGCTGTACATACAATATGCCCCAATCAAGGCAGTGTATCTCAAAACGTTTATCGCTTTTTCTATCCGATTTTTCTTACCGCTTCTCCGTGCTGGCCAATCATAAACCGTGATTCACCTATCTTAGGAGGAAGCATCAACCGCTACGTCGATGTCCAATAAACCGCGTATGTACTATAACATAACATCTTTGATTTTAACATAGTTTTCAGTTACTTTCAATATTTGGCGCATTTTGGAACTCTTTGGACAAAATTTCATTCGTGGAATAGTCCTATAAAATACCACTAGTGCTTTCGAAATTCTCAGATAAATACCTTCTTCACTTCGTGAGTTGGGAATTTATCGAGAATTTCCAAAGCACTCGTGGTATTACGTATGGTAATCGTATTCTACAACTAAAGTATGTCACGATATTTCAAGAGCCCTAAGGATGCACTTATGCACTTACGACATTCTATCTAGAATAAGTTACGATACTAAACATTGTTTGCTTGTGAGGTACGTTCTTAGAATTCAAGCAAGGGTTTTTATACAATTCTTTAATCGTACAAGGAGGTTCTGTCTGTAAGAAGTCGACAGGCGTGCCAGAGGGTACTTTGTTTCAAGAAAACCTCACCTGCTAAAAGTAGTGCCCTTTCATATTTTTTCCAACTTATTACTTTCTATGTTGCTTGGTATACAGTCCTCTCGACAGTCCAGTGAGAATGTGAAATAGCAAGTCGCTAGTTGAGGACCAGTGTCGATAATCCTCTACTGTAGGCCCTTACGTGTTGTCACTCTCATCGATATCTGGCGAGCATTTGTGAGTACGGCGGAAAAGTCGGCGCCGTTGCATGACCTAAATTATGAGCAAAGTTAATAGACCCCTAAGTATCGTACGACGGTGATTATTTTGTTAATCTCCAGTATCGTCACGATCGTCCTTTATTCACACTGTAGCAATTGTTGTTGAAACTTGGGAGAGTTTATAGTAATATTAGTTTATAGTTTATGGTATATAGTTTATAGTAATAGATTATTTAAAGTAATAGATAATTTTTATTTCTATCATCCACTAACCGTTGGGACTTTGGATTGTTTCATCTTTAAAAACCTGGATATTTGAATAATTAGAAAGCGGATATATTTATAATTGTAAAAATATGTCATTTGAAATTTATTTGATTTATTGAAATTTGCTTTTCTTATAATTGTAATCTATACGAATTTTGTTGTTCAATATTGGCGTTGGAGAGTTCTTTTAAACTCAGATTTTTCAAGCTGTAGAGAGAGTGATGATTTTTGGCAAGAAACTCGCCTCAGAAACGATATTCCTTACGCACATATAACAATCTTGAAAGGTGAAGTAGGTCAAAAACGTTCTTCATATTTGTACTTGATCATCAATGATCCTTTATGTTCCATTATTACTGAGCTTATGAAGTACCTCCCTGCAATTCAAGCTAGGGTTTCTTGTACGATTAATCTCACTCGTAAAATACCCCTTGAAATCTCGACACGCATTTGTGATGAGTAGTTACAGTTTATCTTGAAAATGATACGTACATTTCTATATACATACATAAATTGTAATCAATGGTTATACTATATTCAATCCTCTATAGGCACGGGCCATCGAATTCCAAATTCATTTCTTAATAAGGTGCCTCATTAAGGTGCCTCGTGGCTCAAGAGCGAAGTCGCTCGCCTTTCACCAAGGAGGTCCGTGTTCGATTCCCGTCGATCTCGTGTGAAATTTGTTCCAACAAAACGAACCTACCTGCTTCACAAGGGCTAGTGAAGTGCCCTAAAACCTATCCACATCCTCATTCCTTCCCGATTCTGGCCGCTGGGTAGTGACGCAGGGGCGCGCGGTGTGAGGCGCGTACGCGGAGATGCTACGACTAACGAGACGTGACAATGTCTTCAATTAATTCTTGTAAAGGAGGATTACTCCCAGAAAGTTGCGCATCAGTAGGGGCTCAACGCCCTGATTGGGGCATAGGGACGCGTTGCGTCGAAAGGTAGACGCAACGAATGTTAAATAATAATAATAATAATGATAACTAATCGATTGAAGATTTACTACGACAGGGAGAAAGATGAAACGGCGGATGTGAAGAGAACTCGTCTTACGGTCGAGCGTCCGAGGGTTTGAGCATTGATCGCGAGAGGTTCGAGTATAGATACTAAACACCGATTACATAGAATATTAATCCCGTAATTCTAGTGGGTGTTATATTCCGAGAAACGGCTATATTTCTCCCTGCACGTGAGATACAGCGTCGACAAACATCTTAGTCTGGTCTCCTGTGCATTTGCACATTCGCACAATGATGGTAGATTGCCGGAGGAGGAAAGATGCTCACTTTCCCCTTCGTCCGTCTCGTGAGCCAAGTTTCGTGAATGAATTCTTAAAGAGAAGCACCTGAAAAGAGAAACCTTAATAATTGGCAAAAATTTACGTATTTTATTTCGCACAGTGATAACCACTTACTTATCTTTTTTTTCTGAAAAGACGTTCATTTCTAACTTCGTCTGACTCGTGAATCAAGCGTCGAGAACGCTTTCTTACATACGAAACCTGAAAAGCAATCTTTTAAATATATCTAGAATTTTTTGTATTATAAATATAATTATATAAAATATAATATAATTATTATATAATATAGTATGTAAATATAATTATTATAAATATAATAATTTTGTATTATAAATATAATACAAAAAATTCTAGATATATTTAAAAGATTGCTTTTCAGGTTTCGTATGTAAGAAAGAGTTCTCGACGCTTGATTCACGAGTCAGACGAAGTTAGAAATGAACGTCTTTTCAGAAAAAAAAGATAAGTAAGTGGTTATCACTGTGCGAAATAAAATACGTAAATTTTTGCCAATTATTAAGGTTTCTCTTTTCAGGTGCTTCTCTTTAAGAATTCATTCACGAAAGAGAAGAGAAGAAATTACTTCAAAAACTTACTTGCGAAGAATGAAGAGTAAAAAGAAAGAGAAGAGAAAAATTACTTCATTCATTACTTAATTCATTACTTAGAAGAGTAAAAATTACTTCAAAAACTTACTTGCGAAAAATGTTTTTTTGCAAATTGAAGTTTGTATCCTAGTTCGTCCGACTCAAGGGCCAATCCTCGGGAATGTTTCTTTCTTGCAAACTTCTGCAAATGGATACTTTAGTAATTTTGTGACGTTTACCACAGTGATAACCACTTCCCTTCTCCTTTTTCTGAAGGAGGTTTACTTTCCTCTTCGTCCGACTCGTGAGCCAAGCCTCGAGAACCCACTTATAAATACAAGCACCTAAAAAAGATAATTTTCGAATTTATTTTCGCACAATGATAACCACTTGCTTACCGTTCTTTCTGAAACTACGTTCACTTCAAACTTCACTTCTGCTCGTGAGCCAATCCTCGAAAAAACATTCTTAAATAAGAGCACCTGAAAAGCGATATTGTAATTATTGTTAATATTGTAAAAAATTTTCTATTTTAAATTCCACAGTGATAGCCACATCCCTTCCTTTTTTTATAAAAAGACTTATATATCAAAATTCGTCCGACTAATGAGAATACATCTTTACATGCAAGTAGCTGTAAAGAAAGATATTTTAATTATTCCTAGAGTTTTTCGTATTTTCGTACAGTAGTACACACTTACTTTCTCTATATCCTGAAAGGCGTTTACTTCAAACTTCGTCATACTCGTGAGCCAATCCTCGAGAATGCATTCTTGATTACAATCACCTGATGAGACACATTTTAATTAGTGGTAGATTGTTTTTGTATTTCATTTCGTATAGTGATAACCACTTGCCCTAGCTGTTCTAAAAAGACGATCACTTCTATCTTCGTCTTACATGTGAGAGAAGCCACGAGAACGAATTCTTATATTCAAACACCTGAGAAGAGACATTTTAATTACTTGTAGACGTTTTTACATTTTATTTCACACAGTAATAACAATTTACCTACCCTTTTTCTTGCAAAGACGTTCACTTCAAATTCGTCTGACTCGTTACCCGAGCCTCGAGAATGCTTTCGTAAATACAAGCACCTGAAAAGAAAGATTTAAGTTATTTGTTCAATTTTTCGTATTTCATTTCTCAGAGATAAACACTTGCTTACCGCTCTTTCTCAAACGAGTTCACATCAAACTACGTCGAACTCGTAAGCCAAGCGTCGAGAATACCTTCGCAAACACAATCACCTGAAAATTAAGATTGTAATTCTTAATTCTTCCTAGAAATTTCTTCCTAGAAATTTTCGTATTTTCTTTCGCAAAGATAGCCACTTGCTTACCATTTTTTCTATAAAGACGTTCGCTTCAAATTCGTTAGACTCGTGAGCCAAGCTTCAAAATGCAGTCATAAATTCACGCACCTGAAAAGAGATATTTTATTTATTCATAAAATTTTTCATAATTTATTTCGCACAGTAATAAACACTTGCCTTCCCTTTTTTGTGAAAGGTTGTTCACTTTCAAATTTTGTTTGAGTCGTGAGCCAAGCTGAGAGAATGCATTCTGTATTACATGCACCTGAAAAATGTATTTGAATTATTAGTATAATTGTTCGCATTTTATTTGGAACAGTGATAACCACTTGCCTACCTTATTTCTGAAAATACCTTCACTTCAAATTTTGCCTGAATCGTGAGCCAATCCACGAGAAAGGATTCTTAAATACAAGCACCTGAAAAGAGATATTTTAATTAATTTTATAAATACTTGTATTTTATTTCGCACAGCGATAACCATTTGCCTACCGTTTTTTCTAAAACGACGTTCACTTCAAACTTCGTGTGACTCGTGAACCAAGCCTCAAGAATGCATTCGTAAATACAAGCACCTGAAGCTCGATGTTATAATTATTGGTAGAATTTTTCATATTTATTTCACACAATGGTAGCTACATGCCTACCCTTTTTTCTGAAAAGAGCTTCACTTCAAATTTCTTCTGAATCCTGAGCCAAGCCTCGACAATGCATTTTTAAGTACATGCACCTAAAAGTAGAAATTTTAATTATTCGTAGAATTTTTTGTATTTTCGTACAGTGGTAAACACTTACCTTCACTTTGTCCTGGAAGGCAATAACTTGAATCATCGTCCGGCTTATGAGCCAACCTTCGAGAATGTATTCTTGATTACTATCACCTGAAAGGGGATGTTTTAATTAGTCGTGGAATTTTCCCATTTATTTCGCACAGTGGTTACCACTTGTCTAACCTTTCTTGCGAAAAGAGGATTACTTCAAACTTCGTCTGAATCATGAGCTAAACCTCGAGAATGCATTCTGAAATACCTGAAAATTAGTATATTAATTATATGTAGAATATTTCGCATTTCATTTCTGACAGTGGTAGCCACATGCCTACCCTTTTTTCTGAAAATACATTCACTTCAAACTTCGTCTGACTCGTGAGCCAAGCGTCGAGAACGAATCTTTACATAAAAATCCTGAAACGAAATCATTTATACTAAGAAACTATACTTTTCGTATTCTATTTAGCACAGTAAAAATTGCATATTTTTTATTGCATATTTGCATATTTTTTATTTTATTTATTTTTTTTTTGCAAATGAATGTTCCTTCCGATTTTGTGTGTCTCAAGTGCGAATCCGCGGGAACATTTCTTTCTTTTAAACCTCTGCAAAGAGATACTTTAATTATTCTTTGGACTTTGGTATTTTATTTAGCACAGTGATAACAACTTCCCTTCTCTTTTTCTGAAAGACGTTTTACTGCGCTCTTCGTGCGACTCGTGAGCAAAGCCTCGAGAAGGCTTAAATGAAATCACCTGAGAATAGATATTTAATTCATCCTAGTAATTTTTGTATTTAATTTCGCACAGTGGTAACCACTTACCTACCTTTTTTCTGAAATGACGTTCACTTCATAGTCGCCAGACTCGTGAGCTAAGCCTCGAGAATGCATTCATAAATAACAAGCACCTGAAAAGGGAATTTAAAATATTCGTAGACTTCTTCGTATTTTATTTTCCACAGTTATAACCACTTGCCTACATTTCTTTTTGTAAAAGATTAATTCAAACTTAGTCCATCTTTTGAGCCAAGTTTCGAGAGTGCATTCAAATTGCAAATACAAGCACTTGATAGAGATATTTCAATTATTCGTAGAATGTTTCCTTTTTTCGCACAGTGATAACCACTCGCAATCCCTTTTCCCTGAAATGACGTTTACTTCAAACTTAGTACGACTCGTTGAGCCAAGCCGCGAGAATGCGCTTCAAGGAGATATTATAATTATCCGAAGACTTTTTCGTGCTTTATTTCGCACAGTGGCAACAACTTCCCTATCCTTTTTTTTCTGAAAAGGCGAGCACTTCAAACATTGACTTGTGATCCAATCCTCGAGAATGCATTCTTAAACAGAAGCCCTTGAAAAGAAATATAGTAATTATTCGTTGAAAGTTCGTATTTTATTTCGCACAGTTATATCCACTTGCCTACCGTTTTTCTCTCGAAGGACTGCCACACGACTGGCTGATTGTGACCTAATTTAGAGGGAGAAGAGCTACCCGCTCATGAGACGGGGGGATCTACAACCAAGGTGGAGAAGGTTGGTCTTGGCATTGATTAAGAAGCACACACTTAGCTTAACATATTTATTACTATAACTTTAGTATGTACAATATTCTTGTATTAATTGAGGCTAAAAGCCTAAGAAAGGTTATACAGTATGACACACGTTCTCCATCTACCACACATTCTTGTATCGCTCATTTGCTAGCAGTCACTGCAGGCGACAGTCACAGGTGTCGTCGACAAGAAGTCGGAAGTTCAAAGAAGGAGTTTTCTAGGGGTGCCATGGAATTATTGAGCTCGGGTCACGTGACATTTCATGTTGAAATGCGGGTCGTTCCGGTTGCCAGATTTGGCGCAAAACCACTGCGTCCCAGGTAGGGACCAAGCGTGTTCCTGATGACTGCAGTCCATTCCTTATCTGCTGCGTCTGCATTGCGTCCCCGTGACCCGAATTACGCCGTACCTATTACGTTTACTAACTACATTTCTAATTTCCTTTATCTGATATTTTCCCAGGAACGCATAAAGCCCGGGCGCACGGCAAAATAAATGTTTGAGGGGACTGGGAAAACACAAACAAGATGAGCGTAAAACTGGCAAAGGGTGTACAGGTGGAGAACGTGAGTACGAAGAGTTTGAGAGCTTATTCGTCATTACAGTACAAAAACGTAATTAATCGTGTGTCCCAAGAAGTGCAAAAATGAAGTTATACAAATCAAAACATAATTAAATGTAAAGTGAATGTATACAATGCAAATAAAATTGTTAAGTGTAATGTGAAGTTATGCAGTTCTAAAATAGAAATTTCCAAAATAAAGATAATCTTTGTGAAAAGTGAATTGTGAAACAATAAATACACCAATGAAAAAAATACTATATGGAACATACAAATTTATCAAAGAACTTAGTGAATCAAAAGTAATGCTTCAATCTGAATTAACGTCATTAAATGTGACTTCATTATTTGTGCACGTCTTCTGAATTTCAGTGGGAAATATAGTTATTCAAATTATCGTTCTCCATATTATCGCGGCAAAAATTTTTTCATGAAGAACATGATGAGGATTAAGGGCACAAATTTATAGATAATTTACCTTTGAAAATATATTTTATTATAAAGGAGCGAACATTTTTGTCAACCAAAACTTGAAAAAAACGCTCTTTTTTCTGTATTCAAAATTCAACTAGAATATGGTTTAGGCTAGAGATCACAGAATTACGAAAACGTGCACAAATTTCACTTCTCCCCATAGCTCGTCACACACAGTTTTAAACTGTTTTTGACGTAAATAAATAAAAAATAAAATTAAAGAACTGAGAGGATACATAGCACCCAAAAAAATTCTAAAGTGAGGAAAAATTTCGTTGTTCCTGGGGAATGTGCCCTCCAATACAATATAATAGGGAAAGTAATTGAAGTAAATAGAACAAAAATTAAACACCAAATTTATAAAAATGAAGAAAAACTTAATAGTTGTTAATTAACGAAAATACGTCTAGTCGTGACGCAAAGCGCAGGTGCAATGGACGAAAAGGGAAGTAAAAGGTACAATGGTGTTAGTAATGTTAGTATCCTGCAAAACAAAAAAAAACAACTAAAATGATTCAAAGAATGGTAAAATCGGTAAAAGTGAGAGAAGAGTAGGCGAGGAGACGAGCATTACCTTCCTTTATAACCCCTAATAACAATACAACATTTAATAAATACATGACTTGTGTCTCCTAGGATTTTATATTACAAACTACAAAATTATATCCAGTTCTAGATTAATAGTCAGTCTGGAAAATTCGCACGTGTTTCCAGCGATGAAAACGTCAACAATGGTAAACACCTTTCTTGCAACGTAACTAAATTCTCAGTAATGGAAGTAATTCCTGGCTCAGAGTGAAGTCGCTCGCTTTTCACCAAGGGAGGTCCGGGTTCGATTCCCGTCGAATCTCTTCCCAATTCTGGCCGCTGGGTAGTGACGGGGGGGGGGGGCGCGCAGTGTGAGGCGTGTACGCGGAGATGCTACTTTGCGTCTTCTTGACAAATGACTGCGACGGGACGTGACAAGTATTAATGGAGGATTACTCCCAGCGCCATTGACGGAGTATTTCTCCCTAGCGCAAAAAAAGCGCCTCAACGCCCCCAAGAGGCTTGGAGATGCGTTGCGTGAATTAAGACGCAACAAATGTTTAAAAAAAAGAAAATGAAATGGTCAGGCAGGAGTCAAAGAGAGGTATATTCTATTGAGAAATCACGTCGTGTTACCTGTGCTTTGAAATCAAGACAGATTGGATTAATACAGAATCCGTGTAATCTGCCAAACGTCGGAACTTGTGCTAAAGATGAGGCGATGAATTGGCAGATGCTAGCAAAAATAAAATGAACATATTGACAAAACATCTATTCTATATTGGAACATTCACTCATAATTTTGATCATACATGGTGATATTTGACGGAAGAATCATGAGGAGAACAGGAGTTGAACCAGAAGAGTTATAAAAATTAAATGCGCGTTAAAAATGAAATGGAACGGCATTCCGTGCCAACTAAGCGTCTTAGTGTCGCAAAGTGGCGTTCAGCCCGCTAAGTGTAGGTGGTGTTGCAATGCGACTTACTTTTTTATGCAAATTCAGAAAAGTATGATAAATTAGCGGATTAAGATACGCACAATGATTCCTTGTGAATCTTTAATTTCCTGCCCTAGCTGTGCACCGATTAATGCTGTAAACAAATGGAGAACTTGATCCTTGGTATTACTCGAACTGTGTGTGTGAAAGGATTCAACATTAGCGGTGACTGTTCGCCACAACGAGATTGCTTGATTCAATCAAAGCTGGCGGGTTCGATAATCTTCCTTGATAAGTATACAACGGGGGTCGAATATATTCCTAAGCTATAACTACATAACTCTTCGGGAAAAAATTTAGCCAAAGGCTCAAGAGATACGTTTCTTCGTAAGTTTAATTCCAGAAACTTGCAAAACGAGAAAAAAATATCAGCACCCGCGGTAATGGTAGTAGAGACAGTGTTGGAGAGAGATCTGGTTTTCCGTCCAGTTTCGATCCTATCCCATCCCATTTCATCCCATCTCGATCAGTTTTTCGTCCAGTTTCCCAGATCCTTTGAGCAAATGCTGAGATGGTCCCTTGTTTTGCTTCTGGACATAAATGGAACTTCGTTATTTGTGCACGTTTTCTGAATTTCAGTGGGAAATATAGTTATTCAAATTATTGTTTTCCATATTGTCGCGGCAAGAGTATTATTCTTTCATAAAGAACATGCTGAGGGTTATGGGCACAAATGTATAGCTAATTCACCTTTGAAAATAGATTTCATTATATAGGAGCGAATATTTTGTCAACAAAGCTTGAAAAAAACGCTCTTTTTCTGTATTCAAAATTCGACTAGAATATGGTTTAGGATAGAGATCACAGAATTATGAAAATGTGCACAAATTTTACTTCTTCTCATACCTCGTCAGACACAGTTTTTAACTGTTTTTGACGTAAATAAATCTGAATAAAACTCATGTACTGACGCATGACTGCCCGTAAAACTTATTATAAGTGACACTGTACCCACAAATACGCGTGGCATCATGCTAAGCATCCAAGTATGAGTGTCCACCTCACCCTGGTTTGTTTGGCATGAAGCATGTTAGTACGGGAAAGGGGTGGACAGTCCCTTTCGCAATACCAACGATTCTAGGGCGCGACTCTATAAAAATACGTCTCGAGACAAAAAGTCAGTCCCAAAAAAATCACCTACGTTACTAACACAACTACTATCTTTCGCTGTAAAAGCATGCAGCAGCACACGCAAGTTGCTTCCGGAATATCTCAC
This sequence comes from Acheta domesticus, assembly GCA_031308135.1. Lineage (NCBI taxonomy): Eukaryota > Metazoa > Arthropoda > Insecta > Orthoptera > Gryllidae > Acheta > Acheta domesticus. The sequence continues at coordinate 20,507,205 of JAHLJT010008446.1, forward strand.
GGCGCAAGCGGTATCACTAAATGAACCTAAATTTGGACTCTACCACGATGGCACTTCCTCACACTGGCCAATGAGAGGCCATAGCGTGGCGCGCGGCAGAACAATAAAAATTGCTGTCACTAAAAGAACTGAAGCAGTAGAACTAAGTGAACAGCAAAGTCAGACACGTATCTTACCAAAGAAAAACATGAAAACGAAAGGAAAAAAAGGGAAAAAAAAGAAAAAAAGAAAAAAAGAAAAAAAAAGCTTCTCACTAAGCATTCCAAAAAACACGCCCCGTACCGTACGTCAGTTGGCGGGTCGTTTTCTCCGACGAGGCGCCAGAGAACAAAAGATTACAATATCGCAGAACATCTGAAAATTAATACGAAACCTTAGTACAAGACGAATGTATCGAGAATTTTAACCACAGTGCAATGACAATTTTGTGTACGCTACGCCTGATCCGTCTCCATTGCCACTAGCGCATCAGAATTACCAAAAATATTTTAATTACCTCCGCCGAATGCGGTATGGAGGGCGGTCTGGGAGTAAATTCCACCAAAAATAATAAATTTTCTTATTATCAGTCCGATGAAACAACTGCAAATCGATTATACTGATCTTAGAATATATCGGTTTCAGAACGATCCCCTATAAAAATCCAATGTCAACTTTAGGAACTTGGAGGGGTTCAGAAGGACGATCTGAAACGGAAGTAACAGTACCATGGGCGTTCATGCTCCCAAGTGGAAGTTGAGAACGTGGCGGTGGTCGACGTGGGTGCAAAGGAGTACTTGTGGGAACCTCACCAGTGAAATGTGTTCCGTTAGCAGAATCGGTACCAAAAACAATGAATAATCTGAAATAGGTTCTCCCGAATGGCTGGCCAGCCGTTCAATGGGGCGACATTGAGCATCAACAGAATGATCTCGAGTCCATTGCCCGGACGCCATACATCAATGCTACGACATTGAAAAGAATTACTTTAAAAAACCGTAAGCACTGGAACAATAGCGAATTACTAACTTAAGAGACATAAATTCATGATGATAGAATATAAAATTAAACATATAAAGAAGTGAGTGCTTCTCAACAAATACCAACAATGCGTCTCCACCAATAATGCCACAAGACTGGCTGATAGTGACCTAATTTAGAGGGAGCAGGATTATGATTTTATTTATTTATTTGTCAAAAAACAGTTACTCGCGATTACTCGCGAATGAGACAGGGTGATCTAAAACCAAGATGGAGAATCCCTGGTCTTGGCATTGATTGGAAGCACTCACTTAACTTAACTTATTTATTACTATAACTTTAGTATGTACAATATTCTTGGCCAAAATTGGGGCTGAAGGCCCTAAGAAAGGTTATGCACAAGTATGTCACTAGTTCTCTATCCAGCACACGTTCTCGTTTCTTTCATCAGCAAAGGCGTCAGTCACATATGTCGTTGACAAGTCGGAAGCTCAAAGAAGCAGTTTTCTAGGAAGCCATGGAATTATGAACTCGGGTTACTTGATATTCATGTTGAAGTGAGGATCCTTGTAGTTGCCAGATCTTGCTCAAAACCACTGCATCCCATGGAGCGCCCAAGACTGTTCGTGATGAGCAAAGTCCACTCTTTAGCTACTGAGTCGTCAGCGGCTCACGCCTTAAACACCAGTCTGCACTGAGAGCCCGTGACCCGAATAGCTCCTACCCATGGCGATTACTAAATACATTTCCAATTTTCTTTATGTGACAAGGCGTTCACTTCAAAGTTCGTCGGACTCGTAAGGCAAGCTTCGAGAACGAATTCTTAAATACAAGCACCTGAAAAGAGATATTTTAATTATTCGTAGGCGTTTTCGTATTTTGTGTCTCACAATGACAACCATTTTCCTAACCTTTCTCTCTGTTCACTTCAAACATCGTCTGATTCGTGAACCAAGCCTCGAGAATGCATTCATAAATTCAAGCACCTGAAAGGAGATATTTTAATTAGTCGTAGGCGTTTTCGTATTTTATTTCTCACAATGATAACTATTTTCCTAACCTTTTTTTCTGTTCACATCAAACATCGTCTGACTCGTGAGCCAAGCCTCGATAATGCATTCATAAATACAAGCACCTCAAAAGAGATACTTTAATTATTCGTAGAAATATTTTAATTTATTTCGCACAGTGATACACACTTGCCTTGGCTCTTTTGTGAAAAATTGTTAACTTCAAATTTCGTCTGACTTGTGAGGCAAGTTTAAAAAATGCATTCTTAATCACAAGCACCTAAAAGAGATATTTTAATTAGTCATACAATTCATCGTGTTTTATTTCGCAGAGTGATAACCACTTGCCTACCTTTTTTCCAAAAACAACCTTCACTTTAAATTTCGTCTGAATCGTGGGCCAAGCCTCGAGAATGCGTTCTAAAATACAAGAACCTGAAAAAAAAACATTCCAATTATTCGAAAATTTATGGAGTTTTTTTTGCATAGTGAAAAAGATTTGCCTTCCGATTTTTCTGTTGTTTTTTTTTTCCAAGACGTTTACTTGAAACTTCGGCGACTCTTTAACCAAGCCCACGAGAATGTATTCTTACATACAAAGACCGAAAAGAGATATTTTTTTCGTAGAATTTTTCATATTATATTTCGCGTTGTAATAACCACATAAAGTCTCTTTTTTCCAAAAAGATATCTGCATCAAAACTCGCCCGATTCGTAAGCCACCCAATACATTCGTACGGGGAAGTACCAGTAAAGAAAGGTACTTTAATTATTCACAGAATTAGTCGTATTATTTTTCGTACAATGGCAAACAAATACCATCCCTTTATCCTCAAAGCGTTTACCTCAAACTTTGTCCGACTTGTCAGCCAAGCCTTTAGAATGCATTCATGATTACAATCACATGAAATAAGACATTTTAATTAGTCGTAGATTTCTTCGCATTCTATATTCTAGAATTATCGCATTCTATGCCTATACTTTTTCGTATTTTATATCCCTCAGTAATAAACATTTTCCTACCCCTTTTTCTAAAACAATGTTCACTTCAAACTTCGTCTGAATCTAGGCAAGCATGGAGAATGCATTCCCAAATACATGCACCTTAAAAGAAATATTCTAGTTTATATTATTAAAAGAATATGGCCACAGATCTTTACAACAGATATATATGGTTATTCAGATTTACAGATAGAAAGATATGAGTTCACACAACAACGTTTCCAGGAATATTTTTCCACACCTTCAGGCTAAAAAGTCCAGAAACGGAGATATTATACAAAAGTTTCAAAGAAATGATTCAAAGATAAAAGGAATATAAAAATTCTTGTACGAAAATAGTAAAACTAATAAAGTACACGATTTAATCAACAAATTAAGTATGGAGACCCTTCAATTCAAAAACATCAAACAAAACTGATCAGTAAAAATAATACTTGAATGTATATATTTCTACCACACAGTTTGACTTTTCTTGTATACATGCAAAATAAAAGAAACATTCCAACTATTCTTAGATATTCTCGAGTTCTAATTCACACAGTAACGTGAGTCAAGCCTCTGGAATGCATTCTTAAATACATGCTCCTGAAAGAAATAATTTTATTATTCATAACTTTTCCGTATTTTATTTCGTACCGTAATAATCATTTACCTACCTTTCTCTCTGAAACGAAGTTCACATTATGCTGACTTGAGCCACCCTCAAAAATGCATTCTTAAATATATGCACCTGAAAAAAATGTTATTATTCATAACATTTTCGTATTTTATTTCGTACAGTAATAACCATTTACATACCCTTTTTTTCTGAAACGATGTTCACATCAAGCTGACATAACCCAAGCCTTGGAAAGACATTTTTAAATACCTGCTCCTGAAAAGAAATAATTTTATTATTCATTATTTATTCGTATTTTATTTCGTACAGTAATAACCACTTCCATACCTTTTTTTCTGAAACGATGTTCACATCATTCTGACTTGAGCCAAGCCTCAGAAATGCGTTCTTCAATACATGCACCTAAAAAGCAATAATTTTTTTATTCGTAATTTCTTTCGTATTTTATTTGGTACAATAATAACCATTCCCTTACCCTCTTTCTGAAACGATTTCACATCAAGGTGACTTGAGCGAAGCCTCGGAAATGAGTTCTCAAATATATGCCCTGAAAAGAAATAATGTTATTATTCATAACTTTTCCATATTTCGTTGCGTACAGTAATAACCATTTACGTACCTTTCTTTCTGAAACGATCACATCATTCTGACTTGACCCAAGCCTTGGAAAATCATTATTAAATACCAGCACCTGAAAAAATATAATTATTCGTAACTTTTTATTTTATATCGTACAGTAAAGCCATTTTCTACCCTTTTTTCTGAAATGATGTTTATATCAAGGTGACGTGAGCCAAGCCTGGGGAAGACATTTTAAATACCTACTCCTGAAAAGAAATAATTTTATTATTCATAACTTTTTCGTATTTTATTTCGTACAGTAATAACCATTCACATACTTTTATTTCTGAAACTATGTTCACATCATGCTGACTTGAGCCAAGCCTCGGGAATGCATTCTTAAATTTATGCACCTGAAAAGAAACAATTTTATTATTCGTAACTTTTCCGTATTTTATTTCCTACAGAAATACCCATTTCCCTACCTTTCTTTCAGAAACCATGTTAACATCAAGCTGACATGACCCAAGCCTCGGGAATGCATTCTTAAATACATGCTCCTGAAAAGAAATAATTTTATTATTCGTAATTTTTTCGTATTTTATTTCGTACAATAATAACCATTGCCCTACCCTTTTTTCCTGGAACGATATTCACAACATGGTGACTTGAGCCAAGCCTCGGGAATGCGTTCCTAAATACATGCCCTGATAAGAAATAATATTATTCATAGCTTTTCCGTATTTATTGCGTACAGTAATAACCATTTACCTACCTTTCTTTCTGAAACGATGTTCACATCATGGTGACTTGGGCCAAGCCTCGGGAAATCCTTCTTGAATACATGCACCTGAAAAAGTTTATTATTCATAACTTTTCCGTATTTTATTTCGTACAGTATTAACCTTGATCCTACTTTTCTTTCTGAAACCTTCACATCATGTTGACTTGAGCCAGGCCTCGGGAAATCATTCTTAAATACATGCACCTAAAAAATGTTATTATTCGTAACGTTTTCGTATTTTAATTGGTACAGTAATAACCATTTACATACCCTTTTTTCTGAAACGATTTTCACATCATGCTGACTTGTGCCAAGCGTCGGGAATGCATTCTTAAATTCATGCACCTGAAAAGAAATAATTTTATTATTCCTAACTTTTCTGTGTTTTATTTCGTACAGTAATACCTTATTCCCTACCTTTCTTTATGAAACCATGTTAACATCAAGCTGGGTTTAGCCAACCCTCGGGAATGCATTGTTAAATACATGCACCTGAAAAGAAATAATTGTATTATTCATAACTTTTCGCATTTTATTTCGTACAGTAATAACCATTATACTACCTTCCTTTCTGAAACGTTTACATCATGCTGACTTGAGCCAAGACTCGGGAAAACATTCTTCAGTACATGCACCTGAAAAAATGTTATTATTCGTAACTTTTTCGTTTTTATTTCGTACAGTTATAACCATTTACATACCCTTTTTTCTGAAAGGATGTTCATATCAAGCCGACGTGAGCCATGCTTGGGGAAGACATTTTAAATTCATGCTCCTTAAAAGAAATAATTTTAATATTCGTAATTTTTACGTATTTAATTGCGTACATTAATACCATTGCCCTACCCTTTTTCTGAAACGGTGTTCACATCAATGTGACTTGAGCCAAGCCTCGGGAATGCGTTCCTAAATACATCCCCTGAAAAGAAATAATTTTATTATTCATAACTTTTACGTATTTTATTGCGTACAGTAATAACCATTTCCCTACCTTTCTTTCTGAGACGATTTTCACATCATGCTGACTTCAGCCAAGCCTCAGGAGTGCATCCTTAAATACATGCACCTGAAAAGAATAATTTTATTATTCCTAAATTTGCCGTATTTTATTTCGTACAGTAATACCCATTTCCCTACCTTTCATTCTGAAATCATGTTAATATCAAGCTGACTTGAGCCAAGCCTCGGGAATGCATTCTTAATTACATGCACCTGAAAAGAAATAATTTTATTATTCGTAATTTTTTTCGTATTTTATTTCGTTAATATTAACCATTGCCCTACCCTTTTTTCTGAAACGATATTCACATCAAGGTGACTTCAGCCAAGCCTCGGTAATACGTTCTTAAATACATGCCCTGAAAAGATATAATGTTATTATTCATAACTTTTCCGTATCTAATTGCGTACAGTAATAACCATTTACTTTCCTTTATTTTTGAAACGATGTTCACATCATGCTGACTTGATCCAAGCCTCAGGAGTGCATCCTTAAGTACATGCACCTGAAAAGAAATAATTTTATTGTTCATAAATTTTCCGTATTTTATTTCGTACAGGAATAACCATTATCCTACCTTTCTTTTTCATACCATGTTCACATCATGCTGACTTGACCCAAGCCTCGGGAAATCATTCTGAAATACATGCACCTGAAAAGAAATAATTTTATTATTCGTAATTTTTCCGTATTTTATTTCGTACAGTTATAACAATTTCCCTACCTTTTTTTCTGAAACGATGTTCACATCAAGCAGACCTGAGCCGCGCCTCGGGAAATATTTCTTAAATACATGTACCTGAAATGAAATAATTTATTATTCGTAATTTTTCCGTATATTATTTCGTACAGTAATAACCATTTACATACCCGGTTTTCTGAAACGAAGTTCACATCAAGCTGACTTGAGCCAAGCCTCGGGAATGTATCCTCACATGCACCTGAAAAGAAATAAACTTATTATTCAAAACTTTTCTGTTTTTTATTTCGTAGAGTAATAACCATTTTCCTGCTCTTTTTTCTGAAACGATGTTGACATCAACACTGACGTTAGCCATGCTTTGGAAATACATTCTAAATGTATTTAAAATATATGCACCTGAAAAGAAATAATTTTATTATTCCTTCGTTTTTCGTACTTTATTTCATACAGTAACAACCATTTTTGTACCCTATTTTTCTGAATGGATGCTCAACTCAAACCATCTGACCCGAGCCAGCCTCAAGAATACATTCTTAATTACATGCACATAAAAAGTAATGTGCTCACCTTTACATGCACATACATGACCATACAAAGAAATGTTTCCACCTTTTACATGCACATAAAAAGAAATGTTGCCTCCTTTTCATGCATACACTTGCACATAAGAAGAAATGTACAACTTTTTCGTGTTGTGTATCTCACAATAATAACTATTTTCGTACCCTTTCTCTGATAAGATGTTTACTTCAAACTTTGTCTGACACGAGCTATGCTTGGAGAGTGGATTCCTATTTACATGCAGCTGAAAATAATTGTTCTAATTATGGGTAGATTATTTCGTTTTTAGTTTCCTTAGTAATAATCATTTTGCTACCTTTTTTCTGAAACAATGTTTATTTTAAACTTTGTCTGACTCAACCCAATCCTCGAGAATGCATTCTTAAAAACATTCACCTGAAAAGAAATATTCTAAATATTTGTAGAATGTTTTGTATTTTATTTCGTACATAGAAACCAGTTACCTACCGTTGTCCTTAAGTGACGATCACTTCATACTATGCCTTACACGTGACACCAATCTCAAGGATGGTTTCATAAATAGAAGTACCTGGAAAGAGGTATATTAAATTTTCGGAGACATTCGTGGTTTATTTCGCACAGTAATAACAATTTTCCTAATCTTTTTTCTGAAAATTCATTTCAAAATTAATTGAATCGTGAGCGGAGAGTCGAAATTGTATTTCTACGTAAAAAAAACAAAAAAAAATTTTCCTATAATTTTTTGTATTCTATTTAGCACAGTAAAATTTACTTCCCTTTGCTTTTTTTGTAAAAGAAAATTTGCTTCCAACTTCGACTCCAGATCGGATCCTCGAGGATTTTTTCTTCCTGCAAACATCTGGGAAGAGATACTTTAATTACTTGTTGAAATTTGGTATTTTATGTAGCCGAGTGACCACTTCCCTCCTGTTTATTCTTAATGACTTCCGTCTTCATCCGACTTGGGAGCCAGGCCCCAATAATGCATTCATAATTACAAGCACCTGAAAGGAGATATTTTAATTATTTATGGAATATTTCGTATTTTATTTCGCAGAATGATAACTTGCCTATCTTCTTTTCTGAAAACTTCTTCTCATCAGATTTCGTCTGAATCTGCCTAGCCTCAAGAATTCATTCTAAAATACAAGCACCTGAAAAGAGATTTTTCAATTATCGGTAGAAATTTTCGTTATAAGTTGCACAGTGATGAACACTTGCCTTTTGTTTTTTTGTCGAAAAGACGTTTACTCAAACATCACCAACTGGTTAGCCAAGACTCGGAAATTCATTATTACATAGAAAAACCTAAAAACAAATATCTTAATTTTTCCTAGAAAATGTCTTATTTTATTTCCCACTGTGATAACCACAAACCTGCTCTTTTTCTGAAAAGACTTTTAAATCAAAATTCGTCCGACTCGTGAGTCAAGCCACGGGAATATATTCTTGCACGAAAGTACCTAAAAAAGATACTGTCAGTATTCATAGAATTATTCGTATTAATTTTCGTCCAGTGGAAATATCATACCAAATTCATTATACTGAATTGCGTTTAACTTCGATTCGTAAGCCAATCTTCGAGAATGCATACTTCATTACAATCAACTGAAAAGAGGTATTTTAATTAGTCTAATTTTTTCGTATTTTATTTCTTAGACTGGTGACCACTTCTCTACTATCTGTTCTGAAAATTTATTCACTTCACTCTTCGTCTGACTCGTGAGCCAAGCCTTAAGAATGCATTCTGACATACAAACGCCTGAGAAATGTTATTTTAATTATTTGTTTTTTTGTAGTTTATTTCGCACACTGATAACTGCTTGCCTACCCCGAAAATGCCACTCCTCGAAAAGGCTTTCTTTCTTGCAATCTTCTTCTTTAATTATTAATTAACTTTTGATATTTAAAGAGGCACTGTGATAAAGTCTTTCTTTCTCTTTTATATGAAAAAAAATGTACATCCTTCTTCGTCTGACTCGTGAGCGAAGCCTCGAGAACGAATTCTTAAATTTTAGCACGTAAAAATAGATATTAAATTTCAGACATTATTTCAGACATTTTTGTATTTTATTTCGCTCAGTGGTAACCGCTTGCCTACTGCTTTTTCTCAAACGACAATTACTACAAATTTGTCTGACGCGTGAACTAAGCCTCGAGAATGCCCTCAAAAGTACAAGCACGATTTTTCTTGCAAACATACAACAAATAAATTCTCTAATTATTCCTTGAAATTTGCTATTTTATTTAGCACACTGATAACCACTTCCCCTCTCTTATTTCTGAAAAAATTGTACTTAAAATTCGCGTAACTCGTCAGCTATGCGTCAAGAATGCATTCCTAAATATAAGCACCGGAAGATATTTTATTATTTGTAAAATATTTCGAATTTTATTTCGCGCAGAGATAACAACTTGCCTACCCTTTTCTGAAAAGATAATTACTATAAACTACGTCTATCTGGCGAGCCAAGCGTCGAGAATGCGTTTTTAAATACAAGCACCTAAAAGAAATAGGTTTATTAATCATAGAATACTTCCAATTCATTTTACCACAGAGATAATTACCCATCACCTTTTTTATAATTGGACGTTCCTTTTAATTTCGACCGACTAGTGAGCCAATTCCCGAGAATATTTCTCACTTCCAAGCATCTGCGAAAAGATACAAAATGTATAGGTTTAAATAAAGTATTTTAGTTCTCACCGCGATAACCGTTTTGTCTAATACGACCCTATATAACCATTTGGTCTGATGCGACAATTTCTTAAACAGATTGTTGAGCTAAGCCTCGAGAACGCATTCTTAAACACAAGCACTTATAGATATATATTTGAATTATACCTATAATTTATGTTACTTTATTTCTCGCAGTCATACCTTATTTCCAAGACTTTTTTCTAAATAGGCGTTCACTTCCAGAATTGTTTCGACTTGTCATCCAAGCATCCAGAATGCAATCTTGAATACAAGCTCCTAAAAACAGATATTTAAATTATTTGTAGACTTTTTCGTGCTTTATTTCGCAAAGTCAAACCCACTTGCCTTCCCTATTTTTGAAAAGACGTTTTTTCCAAACTTTGCCTGGCTCGTGACTCAAGCCTTATTTCTTACAGGCCAGCACCTGAGAAGAGAGATTTTCATGAATTATAGAAATATCGTATTCGATTTAGCAGAGTGATAACTATTTACCATTATTTTTTTGCAATTCGACGTGTATTCAGAATTAATAGCAGAGCCGAACCAATAGAATGATTTCGCAGGTGCAACAATCTACAGAAGTACATTAATTTTCCGTAGAAATTTTGTATTTGGTTTCGTATAGTTATATCACGTTCCTTGCCCATTTTATGAAACGTCGTTTTATTCAAGCTTTTTCCGACTCTAGAGCAAACCCGCGAGCACGTATTCTTAAACCGAAGCACTTGAAAAAGAGATATTTAAATTGTTCGTAGAATTATTCGTTATCTGTTTAGCAAAGAGTAAATTAGCCGCGTTCTCCCGCGCCGCGGTGGTCTCCCGTGCCGCCGTGGTCACCCGTGCCGCCGTCGTCTCCCGCGCGGTGGTCTCCGGCGCCGCCGTGGTCCCTCGCGCCACCGTGGACGCCCGCGACGCCGTAGTCTTCCGCGCCGTCGTGGTCTCCCGCACCGCCGTAGTCTTCCGCGCCGCCGTGGTCTCCCACGCCGCCGTGTTCTCCCGCGCCGCGGTGGTCTCCCGCGCCGCCGTGGTCTCCAGAGACGCCGTGGTCTCCCGTGCCGCCGTGGTCAACCTCTCCACCGTGGTCTCCCGCACCACCGTGCTCTTCCGCGTCGACATACTCTCCTACGCCGCCGTTGTCTCCCGCACCGACGTGGTGTCCAGCAGGGACGTGGTTTCCAGCGCCGACGTAGTGTCCAGCGCCGATGTTGTGTCCAGCGCCGACGTAGTCTCCAGCACAGACGTGGTATCCAGGGCCGACGTGGACTCCCGCGCCGAATGCACTCCCGTGCCGATGTGGTATCGCGATCTGATGTCTCCCAAGTTCATGTAGTCTCTCGTTCTGATGTGGTCATCAAGCTGACGTGGTCTCCCGCGCTGACGTGGTATCCCACGCCAACGTGGATTCCCACGCCGAAAGCACTCGTGTCGATGCGATCACTTGTTCTGACGTGATGTCTAACGCCGAAGTGCGGTCCCGCGCCGACGTGGTCTCCAGCGTCGCCGTGATATCCCTCTCCGCCTTGGTCTCCGTCTACGACGTGGTCTCCCTCTCCGCCGTGGTGTCCTGCGCCGTCGTGGTCTTCCGGTCCGCCGTTGTCTCCCGCACCGACGTGGGCTTCCGCGCCGACGTGGTCTCCCGTGCCGCCGTGGTCTTCCGCGCCGCCGTGATCTGCCGCATCACCGTGGTCTCCCGCGCCACCGTGGTCTTCCACGCCGACGTGCTGTCCCACGCAGCCGTGGTCTCCCGCGCCGAGGTGGTGTCCAGCGACGACGTAGTGTCCAGCGCCGACGTGGTCTCCAGCGCCAACGTTGTATCCGGCCCTGACGTGGACTCCCGCGCCGAATGCACTCCCGCGGCGATGTGGTCTCTCGTTCTGATGTAGTCTCCCAAGCTGCCATGGTCTACAGCGCCGACGTGCTCTCCCACGCCGCCGAGGTCTCCCGCACCACCATAGTCTCCCGCGACGCAATGGTCTCACGCGCCGCCGTGGTCTGCCGCGCTGCCGTGGTCTCCGGCGCCGCCATAACCTCACGCGCCGCCGTGTCTCCTGCGCCGCCGTGGGCTCCCGCGCCGCCGTGGTCTCCCGCGCCGCCGTGGTCTCCCGTGCCGCCGTGGTCTCCCCAGCTGCCGTGGTGTTCCGCTCCGCCGTGATCATCCGCGTCGACGTGTTCCTCCGCGCCACCGTGGTCTTCCGCGACGCCGTGGTCTTCCGCGCCGCCGTGGTATTTCGCGCGGACGTGGTGTCCCGCGCCGCCATCGTCTCCCGCGCCGCAATGGTCTCACGCGCCGACGTGGTCTCCGCGCCGCCGTGGTCTGCCGCGCCGCAGTGGTCTCCCGCGCCGCCGTGGTCACCCGCTCCGCCGTGGTGTTCCGCTCCGCCGTGGTCTTCCGCTCCTCCGTGGTCTCCCGCGCCGCCATAATCTCCCGCGCCGCCGTGGTCTCCCGCTCCGTCGTGGCGTTCCGCTCCGCAGTGGATTTCCGCTCCGCCGTGGTCTCCCGCGCTGACGTGTTCCTTCGCGCCGCCGTGGTCTTCCGCGACGCCGTAGTCTTCCGCGTGGACGTGGTCTCTCGCGCCGCCGTGGTCTCCCGCGTCGCCATCGTCTACCGCGTCGCAATGGTCTCACGCGCCGCCGTGGTCTGCCGCGCCGCAGTGGTCTCCCGCGCCGCCGTGGTCACCCTCTCCGCCGTGGTGTTCCGCTCCGCCGTGGTCTTCCGCTCCGCCATGGTCTCCCGTGCCGCCATCGTCTCCCGCGCCGCAATGGTCTCACGCGCCGACGTGGTCTCCGCGCCGCCGTGGTCTGCCGCGCCGCAGTGGTCTCCCGCGCCGCCGTGGTCACCCGCTCCGCCGTGGTGTTCCGCTCCGCCGTGGTCTTCCGCTCCGCCGTGTTCTCCCGCGCCGCCATGATCTCCCGCGCCGCCGTGGTCTCCCGCTCCGTCGTGGCGTTCCGCTCCGCAGTGGATTTCCGCTCCGCCGTGGTCTCCCGCGCTGACGTGTTCCTTCGCGCCGCCGTGGTCTTCCGCGACGCCGTAGTCTTCCGCGCGGACGTGGTCTCTCGCGCCGCCGTGGTCTCCCGCGTCGCCATCGTCTACCACGTCGCAATGGTCTCACGCGCCGCCGTGGTCTGCCGCGCCGCAGTGGTCTCCCGCGCCGCCGTGGTCACCCACTCCGCCGTGGTGTTCCGCTCCGCCGTGGTCTTCCGCTCCGCCATGGTCTCCCGTGCCGCCATCGTCTCCCGCGCCGCAATGGTCTCACGCGCCGCCGTGGTCTGCCGCGCCGCAGTGGTCTCCCGCGCCGCCGTGGTCACCCTCTCCGCCGTGGTGTTCCGCTCCGCCGTGGTCTTCCGCTCCGCCGTGGTCTCCCGTGCCGCCGTGGTCTTCCGCGACGCCGTGGTCTTTCGCGACGCCGTGGTCTTCCGCGCGGACGTGGTTTCTAGCGCCGCCGTGGTCTCCCACGCCGGCATCATCTCCCCCGCCGCAATGGTCTCCCGCGCCGCCATGGTCTCCCGCGCCACCGTGGTCACCCGCTCCGCCGTAGTGTTCCGCTCAGCAGTGGTTTTCCGCTCCGCCGTGGTCTCTCGCGCTGACGTGTTCTTCCGCGCCGCCGTGGTCTCCCGCGCCGCCATCGTCTCCCACGGCGCAATGGTCTCACGCACCGCCGTTGTCTCCCGCTCCGCCGTGGTCTCCCGCTCCGCCGTGGTCTCCCGCTCCGCCGTGGTCACCCGCTCCGCCGTGGTGTTCCGCTCCGCCGTGGTGTTCCCCTCCCCCGTGGTCTCCCGTGCCGACGTGGACTCCTGCGCAGCTGTGGTCTCCTGCGCCGCCGTGGTCTCCTGCGCCGCCGTGGTCTCCCGCTCCGCCGTGGTTTTGCGCTCCGCCGTGGTCTACCGCGCCGACGTGTTTCTCCGCGTCGCCGTGGTCTTCCACGCCGCCGTGGTCTTTCGCGCGGACATGGTCTCTCGCGCCGCCGTGGCCTCCCGCGCCGCAGTGGTCTTCCGCGCGGACGTGGTCTCTCGCACCGCCGTGATCTCGCGCGCCGCCATCATCTCCCGCGCCGCAATGGTCTCCCGCGCCGCAATGGTCTCCCGCGCCTCAATGGCCTCACGCGCCGCCGTGGTCTCCCGCGCTGCTGTGGTCTCCCGCGCCACCGTAGTCTCCCGCGCCGCCGTGGTCTCCTGCGCCGCCGTGGTCTCCCGCTCCGCCGTGGTCTCCCGCTCCGCCGTGGTGTTCCGCTCAGCAGTGGGTTACCGCTCGGCCGTGGTCTCCCGCACTGACGTGTTCCTCCGCGCCGCAGTGGTCTTCCACGCCACCGTGGTCTTCCGCCCGGACGTGGTCTCTCGCGCCACCGTGGTCTCCCGCGCGGCCATCATCTCCCGAACCGCAATGATCTCACCCGCCGAAGTGGTCTCCTGCGCCAGCGTGGTCTGCCGCGCCGCAGTGGTCTCTCGCTCCGCCGTGGTCTTCCGCGCTGCCGTGGTCTCCCACACCACCGTGGTCTCCAGCACCGCCATGGTCTCCTGCGCCGCCGTGGTCTCCTGCGCCACCGTGGTCTCCCACTCCGCCGTGGTTTTGCGCTACGCCGTGGTCTCCCGCGCCGACGTGTTTCTCCGCGTCGCCGTGGTCTTCCACGCCGCCGTGGTCTTTCGCGCGGACGTGGTCTCTCGCGCCGCCGTGGTCACCCGCGCCGCCGTGGTCTTCCGCGCCGCCGTGGTCTCCTGCACCGCAGTGGTCTCCCGCTCCGCCGTAGTGTTCCGCTCCGCCGTGGTTTTTCGCTCCGCCGTGGTCTCCCGCGCTGACGTGTTCCTCCGCGCCGCCGTGGTCACCCGCGCCGCCGTGGTCTCCCGCGCCGCCATCTTCTCCCACGCCGCAATGGTCTCACGCGCCGCCGTGGTCTGCCGCGCCGCAGTGGTCTCCCGCGCCGCCGTGGTCACCAGCTCCGACGCGGTGTTCCGCTCCGCCGTAGTCTTCCGCTCCGCCGTAGTCTTCCGCTCCGCCGTGGTCTCCCCTCCCATGCCAACGTGGTCTTCCGCGCCGTTGTGGTCTTCCGCGCCGCCGTGGTTTTCCGCTCCACCGTGGTCTTCCGCGCGGACGTGGTCTCTAGCGCCGCCGTGGTCTTCCGCGCTGCCATCATCTCCCGCGCCGCAATGGTCTCACGCGCCGCCGTTGTCTCCCACGCCGCCGTGGTCTCCTGCGCCGCCGTGGTCTCCTGCGCAGCCGTGGTCTCCGCCTCCGCCGTGGTGTTCCGCTCCGCCGTGGTGTTCCGCTCCGCCGTGGTGTTCCGCTCCGCCTGGTGTTCCGCTCCGTCGTGGTCTCCGGCGCCGCCGTGGTCTACCGCGTGGACGTGGTCTCTCGCGCAGCCGTGGTCTCCCGCGCCGCCATCTTCTCCCACGCCGCAATGGTCTCACGCACCGCCGTGGTCTCCTGCTCCGCCGTGTTCTCCCGCTCCGCCGTGTTCTCCCGCTCCGCCGTGGTGTTCCGCTCCGCAGTGGTTTTCCGCTCCGCCGTGGTCTCCCGCGCTGACGTGTTCCTCCGCGCCGCCGTGGTCTCCCGCGCCGCCATCGTCTCCCACGCCGCAATGGTCTCACGCGCCGCCGCGGTCTCCCGCGCCAGCGTGGTCTCCCGCGCCGCCATGGTCTCCTGCGCCGCCGTGGTCTCCTGCGCCGCCGTGGTCTCCCGCTCCGCCGTGGTGTTCCGCTCCGTCGTGGTTTTTCGCTCCGCCGTGGTCTCCCGCACCGACGTGTTCCTCCGCGCCACCGTGGTCTTCCACGCCGCCGTGGTCTTCCGCGCGGACGTGGTCTCTCGCGGCGCCGTGGTCTCCCGCCCAACCGTGGTTTCCCGCGCCGCCGTGGTCTCCTGCGCCGCAGTGGTTTCCCGCTCCCCCGTGGTGTTCCGCTCCGCCGTGGTTTTTCGCTCCGCCGTGGTCTCCAGCGCCGACATGTTCTTCCGTGCCGCAATGGTCTCACGCGCCGCCGTGGTATTCCGCTCCGCAGTGGATTTCCGCTCCGCCGTGGTCTCCCGCGCTGACGTGTTCCTCCGCGCCGCCGTGGTCTCCCGCGCGGCCATCTTCTCCCACGCCGCAATGGTCTCACGCGCCACTGTGGTCTGCCGCGCCGCAGTGGTCTCCCGCGTCGCCGTGGTCACCAGCTCCGACGTGGTGTTCCGCTCTGCCGTGGTCTTTCGCTCCGCCGTGGTCTCCAGCGACGACATGTTCTTCCGCGCCGCCGTGGTCTCCCGCGCCGCCATTGTCTCCCGCGCCGCAATGGTCTCTCGCGCCGCCGTGGTATTCCGTTCCGCAGTGGTTTTCCGCTCCGCCGTGGTCTCCCGCGCTGACGTGTTCCTCCGCGCCGCCGTGGTCTCCCGCGCCGCCATCTCCCACGCCGCAATGGTCTCACGCGCCGCCGTGGTCTGCCGCGCCGCAGTGGTCTCCCGCGCCGCCGTGGTCACCAGCTCCGACGTGGTGTTCCGCTCTGCCGTGGTCTTTCGCTCCGCCGTGGTCTCCCCTCCCATACCGACGTGGTCTTCCGCGCCGCCGTGGTCTTCCGCGCCGCCGTGGTTTTCCGCTCCGCCGTGGTCTTCCGCGCGGACGTGATCTCTAGCGCCGCCGTGGTCTCCCGTGCCGCCATCATCTCCCGCGCCGCAATGGTCTCACGCGCCGCCATGGTTTCCCGCGCCACCGTGGTCTGCCGCGCCGCAGTGGTCTCTCGCTCCGCCATGGTCTCCCGCGCTGCCGTGGTCTCCCGCGCCACCTTGGTCTTCCGCGCCGGCGTGGTCTTCCGCGTCGACATGCTCTCCTACGCCGCCGTGGTCTGCCGCCCCGACGTGGTGTTCAGCGCCGATGTGGTGTCCAGCGCGGACGTGGTGTCCAGCGCCGACGTTGTTTCCAGCACCGACGTTGTTTCCAGCGCCGACGTTGTTTCCAGCGCCGACGTTGTTTCCAGCGCCGACGTGGTGTCCAGCGCCGATGTGGTGTCCAGCGCCGACGTGGTGTCCAGCGCCGACGTGGTGTCCAGCGCCGACGTCGTGTCCAGCGCCGAAGTGGTGTCCAGCCCCGACGTGGTGTCCAGCGCCGACGTGGTGTCCAGCGCCGACGTTGTTTCCAGCACCGACGTTGTTTCCAGCGCCGACGTTGTGTCCAGCGCAGACGTGTCCTGCGCCGACGGGGTCTCCAACGCCGACCTGATCTCCAGCGCCGCCGTGGTCTCCCGCGCAGCCGTGGTCTTCTGCGCCGCCGTGGTCTGCCGCGCCGCCATCATCTCCCGCGCCGCAATGGTCTCTAGCGCCGCTGTGGTCTCTCGCGCCGCCGTGGTCTCCCATGCCGCCGTGTTCTGCCATGCCGCCGTGGTTTCCTGTTCCGACCTGGTCTGCCGCGCCGACGTTGTCTCCCGCGCCAGCGTGGTCTCCCTCGCCAACGTGGATTCCCCCGCCGAAAGCACTCTTGCCGATGTGGTTTCTCGTTCCGATATGGTCTCCCGCGCGCAGTCGTCTCCCGTTCAGTCGAGTTCTTCTTCGGCGCTGTGGTCTCCCGTGCCGCCGTGGTCTCCCGCGCCAACGTGGTCTCCCGCGCCAACGTGGATTCCCGCGCCGATGCAGTGACGACCGAAAAGTCCGACGTTCGAGTCCCGGCAATGCTAGGATTTTCGATACTACCTTGTCAGCTACTTTAAATTCAATCGGTCTGGAGAATTCTAGTTGACGGCTGCTACGATAGGTAGTTTCTCTTAGTTTCTCAGATCAACACCAGGCGAATGAAGGAGCAGAACCCTAAGAAACGGGCCACGAATAGCGCGCGAGCTTTTCTACTCTTCCTTGTTCGATCCTCGCCCTTTACAGACACACTTGCTTCACTACACTACACTATACTATACTATATATACATTACACCTTATACACACTACACTGCACTTGCACTACACCACCACAGATTGCGGGAGACCTAGTTCTTAAATATATATATATATATATATATATATATATATATATACTGTAACACCCGCCCCCCCGTACACACGACCACTCATCGGTGTCGGCGGTGTTAATCTCTCTCAGGGCGTGACCCGACTCACCTGTGGATTCCCGTCTGCTGCAGGTTGCCTCATGTGCTCGGCTGGAATCTATTTAGGACGCATGCGTGACTGGGCATATTCATGCACTACACAGTAAAACGCTCTTTCATGATTTCTGAGTTTAATTCACAGCAAAAAATTATCGGGTGAAGCCCCCTACAGTTCTTAATACTATCTTAACCTAACTTATAAC
Source organism: Acheta domesticus (assembly GCA_031308135.1). Lineage (NCBI taxonomy): Eukaryota > Metazoa > Arthropoda > Insecta > Orthoptera > Gryllidae > Acheta > Acheta domesticus. Next base: position 20,525,339 of record JAHLJT010008446.1, read on the forward strand.
TAGCTTAACTTAACAGTCCAACCCTTCCGGGTCATCGCACGGGGGCTCCGTTCCTCCGGGCGTCGGCATCGGCCGGGTGTCGGGCGGCAGGGCAACGGCGCTTCCCCGCCGTTTCCTGGACCGGTCGGGCAGCTGGTGGCCGCGGCGGCGGTGTCGCGGCACGCGAGCAGGCCTTGGCTGCGGCGGCGTAGGGCTGCACGCGGGCGGCGTGCGCGACAGCGCAGCGGCGGCGGCGCGGCGCGTGGGCTGGCGCGGCGGCGACGACGGCGTGGCAGCGGCTGCGCGCGGGCGGGCGCGCGCGGCAGGCGTGCTAACGCGGCGGCGGCGGCCAGGAATCGCCACACCAAAGCGTCTTTTAGCGACGGCCGGCCCTCAGGCCGCGTCCGAACGCTTCTTCGTTCATTCGAGTATCGGCACTCACACGGTGTTCCGCCTCTCCCTTCGGCGGCACCTGAGCGGGCGGTGAGGTGGCGACGATGCGTTGCCGGCGGCGATCTAGCGTCTCGCGGCGGTCGTTGCCATCGGACCCAACACCTCGGTCGTCGCTTACATCGGAAGTAACACTCGCGGCCGTCGTTCGTATCGGAATGGCCGAGTCTCGCGTTCGCAGCAACCTCCCTTGCTCGCGAGATCACATGTCTCACCCCCGCCTAGTGTTCGACTATTGGCGCAGCCAAACCGCGTGATGCGCGCCGTCCAATTGCCATGGGTCCATCGACGGTTGGAACCCGATTTCGAGTGGGCGTTCACGTCACCACGATTTCCGAGAAGACGCTGGGTGCTCTGACGCAGCGCTCGGAAATACCAGAGGTGTGGCAAACGGTCTTTGAACAAAGGGAGGCGCTCCCCCCGACGGCTGGCGGCGACCCTTCGCGCACTCAGGTAGCGGAGAAACGCACATTTTCAGCCAGCTAAGTTTTCCCGGACTCCCTGTTATATAAATATTCATCTCGCACACGCCGAAATTAGTTCGTGTGCGACCGTCCCATTACAATACATATATATATATATATATATATATATATATATATATATACACACGTCCGGTTTAGTAGTTGAATTCTTGCGTCCGATTACCTGTAAAGAATCATTTTATAAAAATTGAATTTTTCGTATTTCAATTAGAATTTTCTTTACCTGTTTCATCTCCAACGTAGATTTTCTAACAATAGTTAATGTGATGTTAACCTACTACCACCATCAGTTTTTAGTAGATGAATTCTTCCTTTGAAGTACCTGTAAATATTTTATGTAAAAGTAATGTTTTTCATAATTCAATTGGTAGTTACCTTACATTTTTGTTCTGCATTTAAGATTCTCTCACGACAGGTTATGTGCTTCGAAAATATTATATCTTCTTGGTTCTAGGGAATGCTTCGCTCAAGGACCTGCAAATAATCACATTAGTAGTATTTTTCGTATAACAATTAGTATTTTCTTACCTTTTTGTTCTTCATTGAATTTTTCCTAAAAAACGGTTACCACTGTGCTGAAAATCTCAATTTATCCAGCTTTAGAGGTTAGATTGTTGCTTCTGATCACCTACAAAAGAATAATTTATTTCAAAGTAGAATTTTTCGTGCATCAATTGGTATTTTCTTTACCTATTTATTTCTGCAAAGTAGATTTTCTAACGATTGTTAATGTGGTGATAACTTACTACCCTCCCTCTGGTTCTTGTACCTGAATTCTTCCGTTCAAGTACCTGTAAAAAAGGCTTATGTAAAGTAATATTTTTTGTAATACAATAGGTAGTTTCCTTACATTTTTGTTTTGAAACTTAGATTCTCCGACGACGGGTTATGTTCTGAGAACTCATTATCTCTCCTTGGTTCCAGGGAATGGACTGCTTCGTTGAAGTACCTGGAAATAATCACGATAAGTAATAATAGAATTTTTAGTATAACAATTAGTAATTTTTTACCTCTTTTGTTACACATTAAATTTATTTTTAAATCGTTACCATCGTGCTAAAAACTCTCTACATCCGATTTTAGAGGTTAGTTTCTTACTTCTGATCACCTGTAAAAAAAACTTAATATAAAACTAGAAGTTTTCGTATTTTAGTATTTTCTTCACCTGTTTTGTTCTGAAAGGAAGATTTTCAAGCGATTGTTAATGAGTTGTCAAGTACCTGTAAAAAAGTCTTTCAACACCTACCTCTCTCCTGAAACAGGAAAAGAATACCTACCTCTCTCCGGTTCTAGTAGATGATTTCCTTTCAGATACCTGTAAATAAACACCTAATATGATAGAAATAATTTTCGTATTTCAATTAGGAGTTTCCTTACATTTTATGTTCTGCAAATTTCAATTTCTGACGACAAATCATTATCTGCGAAGCTTTTTCTTCTCATTGGTTCTTACGAATAAACTGCTTCGTTCTAGGACCTGCAAATAATCACAGTATGTACTAGTAGTATTTTTCATATATCAATTAGTAATTTTATTTACCTTTTCTGTTCTGCATTGAATTTTAAAAAAACTGTTACCGTAATGCTAATGCCTCTATATATCCGGTTTTAGGGGTTAGACTCTTTCTTCTGATCACCTGTAAAGAAATACTTAATATAAAAGTAGAATGTTTCGTATATGAATGAGTATTTTCTTTACCTTTTTTGTTCTGCAAATAAGATTTTGTAACGAGATTTTGTAAGAAGATTTTGTACGAGTTGTTCACCTGATACCTCCCTCAGTTTCTAGTAGATGAATTCTTCCGTTCGTGTACCTGGAAATAAACGATTTATGTAAAAGGAATATTTTTCGTAAATCAGTTGGTTGTTTCCTTACATTTTTTGTCCTGCAAACTACATTTTCTGACGACGGTTTATCTTGTGCGAAGCAATTACCTCTCCCCGGTTGCGGGGAATGAACGCTTGAGTTCAAGGACCTGCAAATATTTATTGAATATTATTGTAGAATTTTTCGTATATCAATTAGTAATCTTTTTACCTTATTTGTTCCGCATTCAATTGTTTTTGAAACGGTTACCGTTGGGCTAAAGAACTCTATCCGGTTTTTGGGGTTAGTTTTTACTTCTAATCACCTGCAAAGAAACACTTTATATACAAGTAGAATTATCCGTATTTAGTTAGTATTTTCTTTACCTGTTTTGTGCTGTAAAGTAGATTTTCTAAGGATTGTAATCTTGCGTTAACCCTCTATCTCCAATTGTTGCTGTGAGATGAAGTCTTTCGGTTAAGAACTTGTAAATGAGCACCTCTCAAATGTAAATAAGCACCTTCTGAAATACGAAAAATATTACTTCTACATAGAAGAATTTTTCGTATTTCAATCACTATTTTCTTTACCTTTTTGGTTCTACTATATATATTTTCTGACTATGTTTATTCTTCTGCAAACCTACTGCCTCTCTTTAGTTCTAGGGAATGAACTCGTGCGTTCAAACCCCTACAAATAATATATGTATGTAATAGTAGTATTTTTCATATTTACATTAGCGATTTCATTTAAGGGCTGAGTTCTTGTGTCCAAACACCTGAGAAAACACCCTTCATATAAACGTTCATATTTTCGTATTTCCATTGGAATTTTCTTTACCTGCTTTGTTCTGCAAAGAAGAATATCTAACGGTTGTTAATGAGTTGTTAAGGTTGTTAACCTACTTTCTCCCTCAGGTTCTAGTAGATGAATTCTTCCTTTCAATTACCTGTAAACAAAGACATTATGTAAAAGTAATATTTTTCGTAATTCAATAGGTAGTTTCCTTGCATTTTTCTTCTGCAACTTAGATTCTCTGGCGACGGGTCATGTTCTGGAAACCTATTACCTCTCCTTTGTTCCAAAGTGTGGACTGCTTCGTTCAAGAACCTGCATATAATCACAGTATGTAATCACAGTAGAATTTTTCGTATATCAAATAGTAATTCTTTTACCTGTTTTGTTTCATATTGATTTTTTTTAAAAAGTTACCATTGTCTTAAAAACTCTCTACATCCGATTTTAGGGCTTTAGTTTCTTACTTTTGATCACCTGAAAAAGAAAAACTTTATATAAAAGTAGAAGTTCTCGTATTTAGTTTGTATTTTCTTCACCTGTTTCGTTCTGAAAAGAAGATTTTCTAACGATTGTTAATGAGTTGTAAAACTCCTACTTCCCCCAGGGTCTTGTAGATGATTTCTTCCATTCAAGTACCTGTAAATAACACCTAATGTGAAAGGTATCTTTTTCGTAATTCAATAGGGAGTTTCCTTACATATTGTGTTCTGCAAATGACAAATTATCATCTGCGAACCTTTTACCTCTCATTGGTTCTGGGTAATGAACTGCTTCGTTCTTGGACCTGCAAATAATCACAGTATGTAATATTGTATTTTTGGTATGTCAATTAGTAATTTTATTTACCTTTTTAGTTCTGCATTGAATTAAAAAAACTGTTATCGTGATGCTAAAAACTCTGTATATCCGGTTTTAGGGGTTAGATTCTTTGTTCTGATCTCCTGTAAAGAAATATTTAATATAAAAGTTGAATTTTTCGTATATGAATTAGTATTTTCTTTACCTGTTGTGTTTTGCAAAGAAGATTTTGTAACGATTATTAATAAGTTGCTAATCTAATGCCTTCCTCAGTTCCAAGTAGATGAATCCTTCCGTTCTTGTACCTGGAAATAAACGCCTTACGTAAAAGGAATACTTTCGTAATTCAGTTAGTTGTCTCCTTACATTTTTTGTTATGCAAATTACAATTTCTGACAAACTTTTAACTCCTGCAAAGCAACATCTCTTCTTGGTTGTAGGGAATGAATTCTTGCGTTTAAGGATCTGCAAATGTTCATTGAATGTTTTTGCATAATTTTTCATGTATCAATTAGTAATCTTTTTACATTTTATGTTCCCCATCGAACTTTTTAAAAATGGTTAGCGTTATGTTAGAAAACTCTCTATATTCGGTTTTATTGATTAACTTTTTACTTTTGATCACCTGCAAAGAAACACTTTATATACAAGTAGAATTATCCGTATTTTAATTACTATTTTCTGTACCTGTTTCGTTCTGTAAAGTAGCCGTTTCTAAATTCATCTAGGAGATGAATTATTTCGGTCAAGTACCTGTAAATAAGCACCTTATTTAAAAGTAATATTTTTCGTATTTCAATCAGTACTTTACCTGTTTTGTTCTGAAATGTATATTTTCTTACTATGGTTATTCTTCTTCGAACGTACTACCTCTCCCCAAATCTAGGGACTGAACTCTTGCGTTCAACGACCTGCAAATAATAGCTGAATGTAATATAGTGTGTTTCATATTTAAATTGTTAATTACTTTAACTTTCCTTCCTCCAATGTATTTTATTTATCGATGGTTAAACTGGTGCCAATACCCGTATATGTCGAATTGTAGGGGCTGGGTTCTCCGAACACCTGTGAAAAATTACTTTATAAAAAATTTCACTTTCTCGTATATAATTAGTATTTTCTTTACCTTTTCTTCCCGAAAAGTAGATTTTTGAACGATTTTTAATCTGGTGTTAACCTACGACCTCCCTCAGATTCTAGTAGATGATTACTTCCGTTCAAGTACCTGTGAATAAAGACTTTATGTAATAGTAATATTTTTCGCAATTCAATTGGTAGTTTCCTTACATTTTGTATTCTGCATATTAGAATCCCTGACGCCAAATTATCTTCTGCGAACCTATTCTCTCTCCTGGTTCCAGGGAGTGAACTGCTTAGTTTAAGGGCCTGCAAATTATCACAGTATGTAATAGTAGTATTTTTCATATGTCAGTTAGTAATTTTATTTACCTTTCTTGTTCCGCATTTAATTTTTTTTTAAACGGTTACCGTTGTGCTAACAAATTCTTTATATCCACATTTAGTGGTTAGTTTTTTACTTCTGATGACCTTGAATGAAAAACTTTATATAAAAGTAGAGTTTTTCGTATTTTAGTTAGATTCTCTTTACCTGTTTTGTTCTGTAATGTAGATTTTCTAGCGACTGTATTCTTGTGTTAACCTTTTATCTCCCTCCGTTTCTGGGTGATGAATTTTTCCGGTCAAGTACCTGTAAATAAGCATCTTATGTAAAAGTAATATTTTCCATATTTCAATCAGTACTTTCTTTACCTGTTTTGTTCTGCAATGTATATTTTCTGACTCTGGTTATTCTTCTGCGAACCTACTACCTCTCCTTAGTTCTACGGAATGAACTCTTGTGTTTAAGTACCTGCAAAATATCGCTGTATGTAATAGTAGTATTTTTCGTATTTACATTAGCAATTTCATTATCATTCCTTTCTCCAATGAATTTTATTTATTGATCGTTAAAGTGGTGCTAATACCCATATAAGTCCGATATTAGGGGCTGCGTTCTTGCGTCCGAGCACCTGTGAAAAATTACTTTATATAATATTTCATTTTTCGTATTTCAATTAGTATTTTCTTTACCTGTTTCTTTCTGGAAAGTAGATTTTCTAACGATTGTTAATATGGTGTTAACCTACTACATCCCTCAGGTCCTAGTAGATGAATTCTTCCGCGAAAGTACCTGTAAATTAAGACCTGTAAATTAATAGCAATATTTTCCTAATTCAATTTGTAGTTTCCTAATTCAAGTTGTCTTCTGCAAATTAGAATTTCTGACGACAAATTATCTTCTGCGAACCTTTACCTCTCATTGGTTCTGGCGAATGAACTGCTTGGACCTGCAAATAATCACCGTATATAATAGTAGTATTTTTCGTATCTCAAGTAGTAATTTTATGTACCTTTTTTGTTCTGCAATCAATTTCTTTTAAAAAAACTGTTACCGTCATGCTATAAAAGGCTATATATCCGGTTTTAGGGGTTAGATTCTTTCTTCTGATCACCTGTAAAGAAATACTTAATATAAAAGTAGAATTATTCGTATATGAATGAGTAATTTCTTTACCTGTTTCGTTCTGCAAAGAAGATTTTGTAACGATTGTTACAAAACAGTTGTTAAACTAATACCTCTGTCAGTTCCTAGTAGATGAAGTGTTCCGTTCTTGTACCTGTAAATAAACGACTTATGTAAAAGGAATATTTTTACGTAATTCAGTTGGTTGTTTCCTTACATTTTTTTTTGTTCTGAAAATTACATTTCCTGACGACGGTTTATCTTCTATGAACCAATTACCTCTCCTTGGTTGTAGGAAATGAACTCTTGCGTTCAAGGACCTGCAAATATTCACAGTATGGTATAGTAGAATTTGTCGTATATGAATTAGTATTTTTTACCTTTTTCCGCATAGAATTTTTTATAAAATGTTACCCTTGTCCCAAAAATTTCTATTAACCTGGTTTTAGGCCGTATATTCTTGCTTCTGATTCCCTGTAAAGAAATACTGCATATAAAAGTTCAACATTTGGTATTTTAATAAACATTTTTTTCATCTGATTCGATCTATAAAATAGACTTTCTAACGATTGTGATCTTACGTTAACCTGCCTTCTCCCTCCGTTTCTAAGAGATGAATTTTTCTGTTCGAGTATCTGTGAATTTTCACCTTATGTAAAAGTAATATTTTTCATGTATCTATTAGTACTTTCTTTACCTGTTTTTTATGCAATGTAGATTTTCTGACGAACTTTGTGGTTATTCTTCTGCGAACCTAGTATCTCTGGTTCTAGGGAATGAATTCTTGCTTTGAAATGCTTGAAAAATAAATACTTTGTGTAAGAGTATTTTTGGAATTCCAGATATGACTCCCTTTATCTTTTCTTCTGAAATTAATTCTGCAGTGGCGGTTAATCTAGAGCTAAATATTTATATATGTGCTGTGTGAGGGGTTGATTACCTACGTTCTAGGACCTGTAAATGAACACTTTATGTTAAAATATAATTTTTCATAATTTAATTAATTCTTTCTTAACCTGTTTCGTTTGTAATTTAGATTTTCTGACGACGACTAATCTTATTGTATTCTATTATCTCTCATTAGTTTTAGGAAATGGATTTCTGCTTTGAAAGAGTTGCACATAATCACTGTCGATAATAGAATTATTTGTGGTTGAAATTTTTTTTCTTTAGCTGTTTTGTTCTGCAATGAATTTTTGCTAAGAAAGTCTAAATTAGTGTAAAATAACTATAAATATCTGGTTTTAGGGGTTGCTTTATTGCGTTAAAGAACATGTGGGCCGGCTCTTAACACATTGACTGCCATGAGGGTCACGGGTGAGCCTCACGCGGTTTGACTATGGGGACGTGACACCCAGCAGTACTGATGGTGAGGGCCATGAGGGTCACGGGTGGGTCTCTCGCTGGTGGTTATTTCAAGGTTTGTATCTTTCCCGGGGGGTTCCAAATTGATTTAGTTTCAACTTTCTCTAATTGAACCAAGAACAATATATAATATAACGCTCTTCGCGTTCTAAATTACCGCTTGTGGCAGCGTCATTGCATTGTATAGTACAATTCCTTTTCTTACTAAAAGGCACTTAATATTTATGTATTTCTTTTAACTTTGAAACATCCTGAATATCATTGAATTTTATTATGTTCTTACTCTTTCTAAACTTGTGGCCCACTGGTGACCCTCATGTAAATATGTACGTGCGGGACCATGAGGGTCACTGGTGTCCCACATGGTGAATCACATATGAGGCATTTAATTTAATTTTTAAAATTATTTTTAGCAACATCTGAAAATGATTTCACCTATAAAGTAAAACAATGATGCGGCCTCCGGTGACCATATTGTTCTTTAGCACATGGCCCCTGCATTGTGCCTTTGGCAGTCAATGTGTTAAGACTCCTAATTGGATAAATAATATGTAATTTGGTCGTAGAACTCGGATCATCTCCTCAGCTAACCTCGCAAAACAAAATATTTTGAGACACCATGAATATAGAAAACGACAAAGAGGTTTTTTGTCGCACGAGAGGAAGTTACTGACCCAATAACGATGCCAAATGTTGAAGTCTCGCTTGATACATGAGATATTATAGAAATTATTATAGTGTGGAAGACGCTGGCTAATCACACCACGCATTCTGTAAATGCGTGTTATATTTCTTGTACCACTTGTTCCATTCTAGGGGCAACATATTATGACCAGGGCGGTTCTTAGTCCCTGAGGTCCAAGAAATCCCACGTTCGCAAGGACACCTGAAAATAAAGGAAATGTCACTCGGTATCAATGAGGACATTTGACTGAATAAAATAGTAAAATAATTTTTAAATTCAGTGAATGCATTTACTGAAAATTACGATGAAATTCTATAATATTATTATATTCTGATGTATTATAAATATTTTGATAATACATAATAAATAACAATTATGATATTTGAAATATATTAAATTCATAACTTCTTAATGAATTTGGCAACAGTTTGTTTAGAACAGACGATAAGTTTTTTTGCAATATCCAGGTACAAAAATTTAAAATTAAAAAGAGCGACGTTTCGAGGACTAATTTTTCCTCGTCTTCAAGTTACAACAGTAAAGAAAGAAGGTATAATCTAAAATGTGTGTGTTCTAAACAATCTGTGGCCAGATTCATTAAGAAGTTATGAATATAGACAATAGGATACAATTTTTCTTTGAAGTGAAATATATTAAATGTTTAATACAATATAACTTTTTAATTCGTAATATTTGTTCCGTAGAAAATAAAATCATCTCTTAGTTGTAGTTTGGAGGCGCATTCAAAATCGTGAAGTCGAGAGTTGCGAGCTGTCTCTCATGACGGATGTGGATGTTTCCAGCATGTGATTGTGGCATGGCAATGGATAAAACACATTCCTTCCCGCTGGGGTCCAGTTTCTTGAAAATCGTAGACCAAGCGAACACTCGCAGTTCTCGGAGTTCTTCCATTTCCCCTTCATTTCATTCTCATAACGCTCAATGATCAATCACCTCATCATTATGTCTATAAACTACTCACTAGATGATCTCTCATGGGTCTTAATCACTTCACTAGTTGAAATAATTCCAAACCCGGAAAAATACATAAAAAACTGGCCGAAGAGAAGGAAAGGCATAAAGGAGTATGCCTTCTCTGTGACGTTCAGAAAAATCGTGAACCTCATCATTATTAACATCATCATCATCATCATCATAGTGAAATCAAGTAATCATTTGAGTTGGAACTGTTTCATCACTTTCCTAATTGCTGGTTCAATGTTTTCTTGTAATATGCGAATGTTCATGCTAGCAACTAAACGGCAACATGCAGTTACTTTCATTGTACATTTTATATTGTATTTCGTCTCTCATTCGTCTATTAATTTTCAACTGGTCACAGAAAATATAATGGTGATGTACTGCATTGATCCTTGCATAATCAACGAGTTCATTATACTTCCTTTTTTGGTGCTTGAGTTGTTACCGAACTCTTTTTAGTCTTCGTGTGAAATTTTCTAAGTGTATTTTTCCAAACTGTGTCCAAACTTCTTGATGAACATTGTTACTGCATAACGTAAAACAACCTTCATTTCATACGAAACGCTGGAAATTTCTCAAAACGTAGGTACGCTGTTTTATTTTTGGAAATAAGTGTCACGTCCTTCTCAAGGAACTCTCTGAAACTTGTCTGATCAATGTTTGGATCTGCTGAGAGAAGATTTGTTGAATTACGATCGTGCATCTTCCGACAAGAAGTTCCAAACGTTAATACATCCGGCATAGCACTTCTTCCCGGTGACGCCTGGTCGCTGAAACATTCACTGATAGTTACTTGGGTATTCAACTTACTTTTTGTTAGAAGCTCTATATCTTATAATGACCTTGTTGTACCACCAATAAAATAAAAATCTGTTCCTTCTTTTGTGATGAATGTAGACAGCCTAGAGACTGCGCTCATAATGTACCTGATGATAAAATATACATAAGGTACAATATGAATGCAGGCCCTAGACGTCCCGTAATGAAGTGCGTTAAGATCCATTGAAAATTTTTGTTCCTTTTTGGAGTACCTGAAAATGCGTATTGTTGAATTATTGTTATTGTTCACGAACAATGATCTAGAAACTGTGACCTCGCTGAAGACTGCTCAGCACTGTTGCCATGTGATTGATAATGTTGCGCAAACGACTTCGATCCTTGTCTCCTGTAGAATTCTTCCTAAGAGACACTCCTTTGTCTAGTCTCTCCAACTGGGTTAGTCTCTCTTCCTTTATTGGCGGTCTTTTTCCCACAGTTGTGGCTAACTTATTTCTACAATAAAAATTGTTTTCATCGCCCCAAAGGCAGATTGCATTCTCAATGCTTCACGAAACAGTCCCCTCACGAATCGCACTTAGCAATTGGTGGTGAGATAGTTGTCATTGCTTACCTTAACTCAGAAAATAAAGGAGCACCAAGTGGCACTACTAGTAACACCTTGCAGAACACAAAAGAAGCACATGAAGTAGACTTAATTCCTGTGCATATATTCACTTATCTTCCTGGAACAAAAAACTCGATTAATTTTGATCGACGAAACTTTCACACCGCACACATGTCAAATGTGAATGTTCCCAGCAACTAACGATCCCACTGTAATTTATACCATTGTTGAAGACACATAAGGATATATACACAGTTTTTAATATAATTCAAGAGAAAAATTTTAGCATTATCGGAGAAACAAAAGATTTGGATTGCATGTCTGCTGTCACTGCTTGCATTAGTAGAAAAATGCACTTAATTTTGAAATTAAATTATTTTGAATTAGTTAATTTGATTGATTTTTATTGAACTTTACTAAAACATGAACTAAAAACATACTACCCTGATGGTGAAATGCACCTTTGACAACAGCGTAAACGAACGCCAGAGTGTCTAAACAGAAACCGACATGAGAAATTTCTGAATGTAAATACCGGCGATTCTTATTCATGTAACCATTCGGTGACATATCCATAAGCTGTGAGCGTTGCACTGTTGGACATATATCCACCAATCGTGCAAGCAGTCTATAATTCAGTTCTCTTATTCTGACAACATTTGAGTGTCGAGATTTGAATTCACACAAATATTGAGAAAAAATCATTGTTACACGTGAATAAATAAATTGTTTAATTAAAATATATTCGATCATGAACATCTTAAATATAATTTATGCTATTTTCATATTGATATTAATTCTTTCATAGTGTTGGTAGAAGAGTCGAGTTTTGAACGCTCAGAACACCAAACTTGCTGTTTGAATAACTCATCTGTGAGTCATTCTGTTTGTAGCAATTCTGTGACCGAGAGACTTGTTGATTTTTGCTGTTTTTTTAATTTTATTTATTTATTTATTTTAGATCGCTGTACAACTGCATGGTCACAGCGTTCTAAAATAAATAAATAAAATTTGCTATTTTATATCAGTAAATTTCACCAAATCTCTCTTACATAGAAATCTAAACGTCAGCGATGTATGGATGAGAAACTGAAACAACTGGAGAAAACAAATTAGAAGTTGTAGAGTGGTATGATCTGACGGAATAAAAGATTTTAATGAGGTGAGCAAAACTCTGCTAAATATCTGTAAAATATAGAATAGTCGACAAGTCATTAACCAACCCGCTATGTCATTACGAAAAATGCAATTCTTATTTTGGTTTATTTGATAGATATTGATCGCATATTGTACGTTTAATTTTGTTTAATTTTCAATGACACCGTTTACATCTTTGATAACTCCACACACAAAAGGTTCTTTTACTGAAACGAATGGTTAGTAGAACTTGTAGGAAAAATTGAAGAAACCTTCCTGTTTGTAGGTCAAATTTATTTCAATAAAAAACATATCCAGTGTTTTTATGAGTTCTTTTGTAGCACCTCTAGGGTGACGTGATAAACAAAAGTCTCACAGTGTCCTCGATCTGTTTTACCAATTGAAATTCGGTGATGTATTAACGGGATAACAGTTTCCCTCACTGAGTAACCTGATGATGTAACCAATCAAGTTATGAATCGTCGTGCTAATTGCCAATAAATGACTGACATAAAAACAGTTATTACGTTTTTTATTGTATGGTTAGTAGCAAAAAAAGTGGGTATGAAAACAGTATAACTCTAAATGATAAAATTAAACGGGTGTCTCGAAGAAATTCTCGTTCTCAGTGCCTATCCTCACCGCCTGGCCTCACTTCCCGGAATCACCGTCCGGGCTAATTTCCCATCCTCACTGCCCGCGTGCTCCACCCGTGACGTCATAATACCAACATCTCCGGTTCCCAAATGCAAAAGCTCCCACTTGAAACATTTTTCTAAAGTTAAGTTTCATCCTATTACAAATTAATAATTATTTTAAACAAAAATAGGATAGAAATGCATATGAGGCTTTGGTTCTCCATCCTAAGTTTTAATTTAGTATAAAGCCGTTTTGGCCGCATTGCGGTTATCTTCAGTGCAATTTGAGGCGGCTGTGGTCCTCCGTCCAGACAAGACAGCCAGTGTCTTTCTGCATAAATTGAACTGAAGATGGCCGCACTGCGGCCGAAAAGGCTTTATGCTAAAATAAAAACTTACGATGGAGAACCAGCGCCTCAAATGCATTTCTATGATGGAAACATCGTAAACACCGCACCGTTTCCTAACAAAAATAGGGTATGCAGCTCGTTTATAATGTTTTTGCTAGCATTCTTACAACTTTGAAAACTCGCACCTAACTTAGCTAGTTTTCAGAATATGTGCTTGTGCAATAAACCATAACATAAACTAACTGCGTACTTTCTAAGCCATAACTAAAATATAAGAGCGTAAACTACTTTCTTGTAATTTATGAAAATATTCTCTAATTCATCTGAACTCCTTGTACTCACCTGGGACTTTGTAGTGGGGACTTGTCTTGGACTCTGAGAATGTGTGAAATATAAGTTCCAAATTTCTCCCTTGCCCAATTGCATGAAAAAGTGGCTGAACATAGACAACGTGTGCGGGTGTATGGGTGGGATAAACGTTCTAATCCACGTTTATCTCACACATACTCCCGCACAAAAGTCTAAATAAAGACGAGTAGTATAAATCTCTTGCAACATGGAAGTACACAAAGCAATGAAACATTTTTTTTTGTACTTGACAGAATTGGAAACACGGAATGGTGCAAATGTTATTAGCAATTAATTACCACTTCTACATCAACACCATCACTATCTGTATTTATTGCTGTAATATCTTTGCTCATATATACAACTGTTGAATTACGAAGGTCCTGATGATTAATAATTGCCAAATTCTATATCTGATTTGACCATATATATCGTTTTTGTTATACATTAGCGAAAAAAAACGTTCGTTGCTCCCTACACTCTTAATTTCACATACGTACAAGTTACGGGAGAGATCCCAGAGCTAAATAGACCATGCACTGATTGCACTTCTTTCCGTAGTAGTTCTCGCAGTGTTTAAATTAATTTTTTGCGTCAAATTAAATTAAATTATATGAGATGAATGTAACATTCTGTGAGAAGATGGGTGGAATAATGGTTTTTATTCATTTATATCTAATCCATTCTCATTGCTGGAGAGTAAATATTGAAGAAGGACAGGAAATATTGGATAGAAATTTTTGAAACCCGTAATCAAATAAAAATCTCATGAAGTCGTAGTGATGTGCCAAGACAATTCACAACACGCTTAATATGTGATCGTTCATGGGTGTAAATATATCTATTCGGCACGTGTGTGACCAGGTTCACCTGTGTGTGACCCTTAAGCCTACTATTCGTACCTGTGGTTGTTTAACTAGATGAAGTTTCGGATATTCATTCACGATTTATTAAACACACGACCGTTATACGAATTTTAGATTTTCTGTGAAGTACTCTCCCCAGAATAATATCATGTACGATTGTAGCTCCACCCGCCTTATCAGTTCTCCATATTCATACACCTACATGCACATGCACATGCACATGCGCATGAAAATGAAAGAGAGGGGAAAATGAAACCACTCGAACCTGCGATTACTCTGAGTAAAATTATGCAGTTTCTAACATGTGGAATACTAAATCAAAATCACAAGCACAGTTGACGTCATGAATGTCTTTTATGAAAACAATTTGCAGAGACAATTCCTTAACGATTTCATAAATGCTATCCCTTTGTCGGGAATATTTTAGTGAATTATTAGTAATTTATATTGATAAACTGCATGACAAACCAGACAAGGCAGAAAAAATACATCGTGCTCACTAAATGAAACCTAAAGAAGAATTTTGTTTCAATTTCAGTACACTTTTAAATTCGCTTTAAAGGGTGATCAACGCTTAATCTTACCGACGATGCTGATTTTGCCCTTTGAAAATTAATCTCGATCACTATTTGTAAATATATCTTGTGTGAGTAAACATATTCATCGTTTACTCTTGGAACTAACGAATGCAGGACGAAAAAGACATGACACAGTGTGTGGGACTGCATGCCATGCACCAATACCATGTACCATATACTGGAACACGGCCAACAGTGCCACTCAAGGGATCAGTCACTATTATCCAAAGAAGTTGATTATGCTGCTGGTTCTGGTCATTGAAGATTAGACTAGATCAATGGTCATTAATATTTTCATAAGATAAGGCTTCGCGTGGTTAGCGTATTTAGGACGAAATGGCACATTGTGTGGCACTGCGTGCACTGTTCCAATAATTATATACTGACACAAGTGCAACAATGCTGTTTACAGGATTATGACGTGATTATCTAAAGTAATTGATATTTTTGGTGGTTATTCTTCGGAGATTACTCTGGAAGTTGATAGTTACATTTTTTCTTGTCTGGCTAACCATTGCGGGCCACTGCGTACATATTCCACGTATTATGTATAGAATGAGGACCAACAGTGCCATTAGGATATCATGTTACTCTCTGAAGGCGGCTTGTGCTATCCCTGATGTCGGAGGTTCTGATCTTCGGAAAAGATTCAGCACCATAACACGCCTGACCAGTTATATTCAGGGCTTGTTTCCGTATTGATAATATGTAGGTCGAACAATTCATGGTACCTTGCGTGTCACCGTTGGTCATGCACCAAGAATGGCATGCTGGAAAATGGCTAACTGTGCCACATAAGGGATGAGTCACTATTATCCCAAGGTATCGAAGATGTTCCTGGTTCTGATTTTCGAAGATTACTCATTGATCGTTGTTTTTTTTCTGGCTAAATATAGTTTATAATAGGTACCGCGGTAAGCGTATGCAGAACGAAAATGCGTAGTATTGGAAACACCGCCGAATACCTAAGAGCGCCACCGCGGGCGCCACCAGCGCTCGGTTACAGTTGTTAGCCGCCAGGGGCAGCACGGTGGCGACCGCCCAACCTGCCAACTCGTGGTACTTGCCGCCCCCAACCTGCGCTGCTCACTAATTATACGGCACATCCCGACATATACCGTGCGCTGCTTACTAATTACACCGTACTTCTCAAGACACACCCTTCGCTGCATACTAATTGCACTGAACTTCCAGGCACACACCCTGCGCCGCTTACTAATTACAGTGCACTTGCCGATACACACCTTGCACTGCTTACTAATTACATTGCACATCCTAACTCACACCCTGGGCTACTTACAAATTACACTGCACTTCCCGATCCCCATCCTGCACTGCATAATTATTACATTGAACTTCACGACACACATCCTGCTCAGCTTACTAATTACACCGCACTTCCTGATTGCCACCATGCGATGGTTACTAAACACACTGCACTTCCCGACCGGTATCCTGCTCTGTTCACTAATTACACGACATTTCACGACATACACTGTGTGCTGCTTGTTTAATTATACTTCCCGACACACACCCTGCGCTGCTTACTAATTGCACTACACTTGCCGCTGCACATCTTTTGCTGCTTCCTAATTACACTGCACTTCCTAAATCACACCCTGAACATTGCGTTGCCACGCTACACAGCAAAACTTATACGCTGCACATGTTATTTGCCATACTGCAATGCCCGCTCCACAAACTTTACTGCCGGTTGTATATATTGCACAACTCGCTCCACATATTGCTCCACCCGCTAAACGCTATGCATTGCCCGCTTTATTCATAGACCAGCTCACACGACACACTGCGCTACACATTAATTACCCACTTAATACTTTGCATATCCCACACTTCACTGCCGAGTTTCTACATTGCACATTCGCACGCTGCGCTGCTGACTATTCAAATTGCGCATTCCAAATCACACTCTGTGCTTGATCACTAAATCTCATTGCACCGTCTGATTTATACACTCCTTTACCGAATACACGCACTGTGGTACATTTTAATCACACTAAAGTGTCAACATTATACTCAACACACCCCATTTCATGACGGCGGCGTTCCCCGACATTTAGACCTCTCTTCCGTCTTTACAAAACGTACTTCCCGCTCCACCCAATACGCAGTTTGCTAATCACTCAGTATTTCCGTTTATAAGGACCACATGTCGCTTCACACATTGGGCTGGACGTCGATCACACTGCACAGCCTGCACTGCTTTCCCCAATGTACCACAAACATTACGTAGTGTGCAAATAACTTAATTCATAGTATTATGGACTTTTATTGTGCGTTTCCTGCTAATCACACTTCACTGATAAGTTTTATATACTGCACAATTCACTTCGCCATTGAGCACAACACAAATCACACAGCACATCTCACTCCATACGCTGTTTTTGCAATTTCTCGGCATTGCCTGCTTCATACACTGCGCAAAGTAATTCACACACGTCCATTACCCGATATTCACAATGTACTGCCGCTTCATGCATTCCACAAATCACTCCTCATATTGCGCTGATCTCTAATCGTAATGCACAATCCGCATTACATTTTGCGATACCCATTTCACGACACTGCGCTTCCCGGAAAGCACATTAAACTTGTAATTCACATTGTACTGTCTGCAAATCTCATTACACCGCTTTCTGTGTACACTGCACAACCCAACCCCACACACTGTGATGAACAGTGTTCTCCCACTTGATTATACACATTGAATTCCGCCCCACACGCTGCCCGGTTATCACACTACATTACCTGCTTTATGGATTGCACTTGCCGCTCCAGTAGTGTGTCAACTAATGACAAGTACACAGTACATCCAGATATATACCCTGCGCACCTCGGTAATAACACTGTATGGCCTGCTATATACACTGCACAACCCACGTAACGCATTGCACAGCCCACTTAACACACTGCACAACCCACTTAACACTGCACTTCACGCTTTTCATACTGCACAATCATACACTACACCTAATTCATACACTACACCCCCTGTTACACACACTGTACTGCCAGCTAATCACACTACACCTATCTGTATATTCATTGCACTTTCCGCTCCACATTTTGTGTAGAGACGTACACTACTCTGCATTATTTACTGCACATTCCACTCCACATATTGCGTTTCCAATAAGGGCACTCCACTTCCTGCTCACAACCACTTCCTCTCCCCTATACATTGCACATCTCGCTACATCAAATAGGCCCACCATTTTCCATAAGCACTGCCCGTTTTATACACAGCATATCGCGCTCCTCACAGTATGGGACTCACATAGTACCCGTTATTTTACACATTGCGTAATACATCGTCTACTTCATTGCACATCAGATTACAAACTCTTTCCCGCTACTCTCTAACCACGCTGAACTGACAATATTCTACACCGCGTATCACGTTCCGCATAATGCGCTGTACGCTAATCATATTGCATTGCCCGCTATGTACTCTACAAATGCCGCTCAAACTGCGCTGCGGACTAATTTCACTGCACTTCCCGACCCACACCTTGCGTTGCTTACTAATTACACTTGCATTCCCCGGTCCATATTCTGCGCTGCTTACTCATTACACGGCACTTCCCGACTCGCACCCTCCGTTTCTTCCTAATTACACTGCACTTCTCCATACACCCTGCACAGCTCACTTATTTCCCGACACTTCCTGACTCATACCCAACGTTTCATCCTAATTACACTGCACTTCCCAAACCACACCCTGCGCTGGTTACTAATTACTCTGCACTTCCACACTCACCCTTCCCTGCTTACTAATGTTTGCACTTCCTGACACACCCTTCGCTGTTTACTAATTAGTTTGCATTTTTTCACGCACACCCTGCACAACTAACTAATTACACTGAGCATGCTGACCCCATCCTGCGCTGCTCATCAATCAATGCACATCCCCATATACACCGTGCGCTACACCACACTTCTTAAGACACACCTTTCGCTGCATACGAACTGCACTGCACTTGCCGCTGTACACCCTGTGCTGCTTACTGATTACACTGCACATATAAAATCACACCCTGGGCTACTTACAAATTACACGGCACTTCCCGACCCCCCAACCTGCGCTGCATAATTATTACACTGAACTTCACGACACACACCCTGCGCTCCTTACTAATTACACCGCACTTCCTGATGGTTACTATCCATGCGATGGTTACTAAACACACTGCACTTCCCGACCGGTATCCTGCTCTGCTCACTAATTACACGACACTTCGACATAAACCGTGTGCTGCTTACTAATTAGACTGCACTTCCCGACACACACACCGACACACAAACTTCCTTTCCAGACACCCACCCTGCGCTTCTTACTAATTTCACTGCATTTACAGGTACTCCCTGCGCTGCTTGTTAATTACACCGCATTTGCCGATACACACATTGCGCTGTAAACTAATTTCACCGCTCTACACAACACACACAGAGCTATGTACTAATTACACTGCATTTCCCAACACACTCTCCCCATGTTACTAATTTCTCTGCACTTCCCTGTACATATTAATTACACCGGTTACACCCCACATACCGACACACATCCTTTGGTGCATAAAAATTAAAAACGCACTTCCCGACACACCCGGCGCTGCTTACAAATTATATTGCTCTTCCCGACACACACCCCGTGCTGCTTACTAATTTCACTGAACTTCCAGTACACCTCGCGCTGCTTATTAAATACACTTGCCGACCCACAACACGCGCTGCATACTGATTGCACTCCCAACACACACCTTGCATTTCCCAACACACACCTTGCGCTTGTAAATAATCACACCATATTTCTTCACACAACCCATCGCTGCTTAATAATTACACGACATTTCTCAACACAAACCCTGCGCTTATTACTAATTTTATTGTTCATCGCGGTACACCTTGCAATGCTTATTAACTACACCGTATTTACTGTCACACACGCTGCAGACCACATTAACTGCACTGCACTTCCAGACAGACACCCTATTTTGTAAATTAATTACACCGCACTTCCTGACACACTCTGCGCTGCTTACAAATTACACTGAACTTCGTGACACAGACCCTGCGTTTCCTATTAATTTCACGGCACTTCCCGGGACACCCTAAGCTGCTTATGTTTTTCACTGTATTGGCTGATACATACCCTGCAATGCAAACTAAATACCGCACTTCCCGATCAGATACCCAGCGCTGCTTACTAAATACACTGCATTTACCGGCGCACACGCCGGGCTTTAGGCTAATTGCACTGCAGTTCCCGATACACCCTACACTCCTTATTTATTACACCGCACATGCCGACACATCCTGCGCTGCAAACTAATTACTGCGTACCTTCTGCTACCCCTAACGTTACATACTAATTACACTACATTTCCCGAAACACACCCTGCGCTTCATACTAACTTCACAGCACTTCCCTGTATACACTTGCGTTGCTTATTAATTACACCAAACTGGCCGACACTGCACTGCATATTAATTTCACTATACTTCGCTACACACACTGCGCTGCAAATTAATTAAATCGCACTTCCCGAGACGCACCCTGCGATGCATTCAAAATACATTGCACTTCCCGCAACACAACTTGCCCTGTTTACTAATCATACTGCACCACTCGACACACCCTGCAAAGCTTACTAATTGCACTGTACTTGCCGACAACCACCGTGATCTGATAACAAATTACACTGTACTTCCCAGCACATCCTACGCTGCTTACTAAATTACACTGCACATCCCCACTCTCACTTTGCTCTGCATACTTAGTTCACTGCATTTGCTGACCGTTTCACTATTTACTAACTACACTGCACATTCCGGCATACACCCTACGCCGCTTTCTAATTACACTGCGATTCCCGACACACAGTCTGCGTAGCTTACTAATTATACTGCACATCCCCACTCCTACTTTGCGCTGCATACGTATGTCACTGCCCTTCACTGCTTACTAACTATACTGCACATTCCGGCATACACCCTACGCTGCTTTATAATTACACTGCATTTCTCGACACACAATCTGCGTAGCTGCACATTACACTGCACTTCCCCACTCTCACTTTGCTCTGCATACTTATTTCACTGCATTTGCCGACCGTTTCACTGCTTACTAACTACACTGCACATTCCGGCATACACCCTGCGCTGCTATCTAAATACACTGCACTTACGGACACAGTCAGCATAGCTTACTAATTACGCTACACTTCCCCACTCCCACTTTTCTCTGCATACCTATGTCACTGTACTTGCCGCCCGCTTCACTGCTTACTGACAACACTGCATATTCCGACATACACCCTGCTCTGCTTTCTAATTACACTGCGATTCCGACACACAGCATGCGTTGCTTACTAATTACACCGCACTTCCTGTCACACAAAATGCGGTGCTTACACATTGCATTACATTTCTGAACACCCGGTACACCCTGGATTTCTTATTAATTATCTCATCCACCCTTCACTCATTGCCCGCCCCGTAAATCACCCAGCACAGTCCTCTCCAGCTTGGATTCTAATTAATCCCACTACAGTGACTGCACAATTAACATACACATTGAAGTCGTAGGCTTCCGCGGCCGGAGTCATGTGGATGATCTTGGCTGTCCGGGTGGCGAAGATGGTCGAAACGTCGGCAACACAGACTTCGACGCGGCGTCACCCGGACAGCCAAGATCATCCCACATACACATTGCATTTCTTGATTTCCAAATTAGCACAAACCACTTTACAAGCTGCGCATCTCACAAATCACGGGCCACAGCCCAGCTTCGACTAGTAATTAATCTAACTACATTGCGGATTACACTGTATTGCCTGCTTTTCACATGAAACAACTCGCTTCACAAGCTTGCCCATATCTAATATACACACTGCCCCTTCACAAGCTGCGCAGAACAATCCTCTCCAGTTTGTAATTCTAAATAATCACACTATACTGCCGAATTATACCCTGCACAAACTAATACACGTTGCATTACCTGCTTTCCACATACACAACCCATCTCACATGCCGCCCACCCCGCAAATTAATTAGCGCATCTCTTTCTAGCTTGGGCTTCGAATTAATTCAACTACACACAGCCACTGCAAAAATTAATACTCACATTGCATTGTCTTTTCTCATTGGACAACCCACATCACATGCAACCCATCCCGCAAATCACACAACCCATCCCCCTCCAGGTTTGGCTTCTAATTAATCCACCGACACGACTGGACAATGTAATATATGCCGATCCGCGTGGCCAAGATCACTAACGCATTAATGCCGTAGTGATTTAGGGTGGAAGGATTGCGGGTTCGCGTCCCGCCTTGGGTATGGTTGTACGTCCTTTCACCCTCATCATTACCATATCGCTTCATTTAGTACACAAATACCCCTAACATCAATAGTGCTCGCCAATGACCTATATCTACCTCGGATTCAACGATATAACCGTCTCCACCATCTCCACCGCCTCACCGGCTTCACCATCTCCAACGCCTCCACTAGCTACACCATCTCCACTGTAACCACCGTCTCTACAGTCTCTACCGACTCCACTGACACAACAGATTCCACAGACTCCATAGAATCAACTGCCTCAATTGTCTTCGCCGACTCACCGTTTCCAGCCTCCACCGCCTCCAACATCACTACCTTCTCCACAGTAAACCTCGGATCCAATGAGCCCACGAAAAAAAACAGCCTCCATAGGCTTCACCTTCTCCAACTCCTCCACTGGATTCAACATCCCCTATGTGGCCTTCGTATCTATAGTCTCAATCGACACAACAGACTTCACCGCGTGCACCGCCTCAACTGCCTCACTTTCAATGTGGCCGTCGTATCTACGGTCTCCCCAGACACAATCGACACAACAGACTCCACCGCGTACATCGTCTCTACTGCCTCACTTTGAATATGGCCGTCGTATCTATAGTCTCCCCAGACACAATCGACACAACAGACTCCATCGCGTACATCGTCTCTACTGCCTCACTTTGAATTTGGCCGTCGTATCTACAGTCTCCCAAGACTCAATCGACACAACAGACTCCATCACCTACACCGCCTCAACTGCCTCACTTTCAAGGTGGCCGTCCGTATCTAGAGTCTCCCAAGACTCAATCGACACAACAGACTCCACCGCGTACACCGCCTCTACTGGCTCACTTTGAATGTGGCCGTCGTATCTAGAGTCTCAATCGACACAAGACTCCATCGTGTACACCGCCTCAACTGCCTCACATTCAATGTGGCCGTCCTATCTACAGTCTCCCCAGACTCAATCGACACAACAGACTCCACCGCGTACACCGGCTCAACTGCCTCACTTTCAATGTGGCCGTCGTATCTATAGTCTCCCCAGACTCAATCGACACAACAGACTCCACCGCGTACACCGCCTCAACTGCCGCACTTTCAATGTGGCCGTCGTATCTACAGTCTCCCCAGACTCAATCGACACAACAGACTCCACCGTGGTACAGACTCCACCGAGTTCACCGCCTCAACTGCCTCACCTTCTCCAATCAATCCTCTCACTACGTCATCTCCACGCTCTTAACGGCCTTCCCTTTCTCCACCGTCTCCCACAGACCCACCGAAACCACTGTCAACGCTTTTTGCTAAATGTGACAATAATTCTATGTAATATGAGGAAAACAACTTCTAAAAAAATTGACGCATTGTTTCTGACAAATATACGCGCATTAGATTTTCTGTCCGTACTGAAACGTTACTTGCCTGTGACTTATGTTAATCAATTATATCTGACTAATCAATTATATGTGATCGGATGTACAGATTTCTTTCTTGGGTTTAAAGACCTGGGTTGAAACATTGTACAGAAGTAGTAGTTTTCCTCATTTTAGTTAGTACCCCCTTCCCTGATTTGTTTCGCAATTTATTCCCTAACAATGGTTACTCCTGTGCTAAGCAACAATATTTCTCCGGATATAGGGGTCGCGTTCTTGCGTTCATAGGCCCACAAATAAACATTGTAGTAAAAGTAGTATTTTTTCGCATTTTAATTAGTTTCTGCGTTTACCTATTTCGTTCCGTAAAGAATCCCATTGACAGAGAATAATCTTTTGAAAAACCAAGTATAAGTTCAGTTCTAGGGGTTGTTTTTCTTGCGATGAAGATCTCTTTGCATTTCAATTAGTACTTCTATTACATGCCTTGTTCCGCAATTAATTTTTTGGCGATGGATAATCTTGTGCTAACCAACTGTATTTCTTTGGGTTTAGGGGTAGCTTCCATGCGTTCAGGGGCCTGTAAATAATCACTTTTGGAAAGGTAGTATAATTTCTTAATTCAATTACTGTCTCTATTACACACTCAGAGCCGCAATTAATGTTTTTCTAACGATGCTAATTTTGTGCTAAACAACTATATTTCTCCGGGTTTAAAGGTGCCCTCCTTGCGTTCAATAACCTACAAAATAAACTCTTTATGTAAAGGTAGTATTTTTCGCAGTTCAATTAATTCCTCTATTACTTGCTTCGTTACTACAATTAATTATCTTCTGGCAATGGCTATTCTTGAGCTAACCAAGTATTTATTTAAATATGCTAACCAAAATTTACGTACAATCATTTTTTCACATTTCCAATAGTACGTATTTTACCTGTATCGTTCCGCAACGATTTTTTTCCGGCGAAGGATAATATTGGGGCAAATAACTATATTTCTCTGGGTTTACGAGTAGGTTCTATGCATTCATGGACCTGTTAATAAACACTATATGTATAGGTAATATTTTTTTCGCATTTCAGTTAGTACCTCTATTACCGACTTCGTTCCGCAATTAATTATTTTCTGGCAATGGCTAATCTTGTGCTAACGGACTATATTTATTAGGATTTGAGGTGGCTTCCCTTGCGTTCAAGAAACAGTAAATAAACAATTTATACAAAAGTAGTAATTTTCTCATTTCAAATAGAACCTTTTTAACCTGGGTCGCCTCCGCAAAAACTTTTTCTGGCGATGGATAATCATGTGCCGATTAACTATATTTCTCGGGCTTAGCAGTAGCTTCCTTGCGTTCAATGGCCTGTAAAAAGCACTTTATATAAAGGCAGTGTTTTTTCGTATTTCTATTAGTACCACTATTACCTGTTTTGTTCCGCAATTAATTTTTTTCTGGAGGAAGCTAATCGTGTGGTAACCAACTATATTTCTCCGGATTTAGGGTTGAGTCTGCGTTCAAGAGCCTGTAAATAAACAAGTTATGAAAAGTAGTATTTTTCACATTTAATTAGTAATTGCTTTACCTTTATCGTCCCGCAATGGATTTTTTGCAAAGATAGATAAATTTGTTCTAACCAACTATACTTCTTCGGGTTTATATGTGCCTTCCTTGCGTTCAAGGACCTGTAATTAAACACTAACCGTAAAGCATTCTCGCATTTCTATTAGCATCTGTATTACCTGTCTCGTTGCGCAAATAACTGTTTTCTGGCGATGGCTAATCTTGTGCCAACTATCTACATCTTTCCGGATTTAGATGTGGCTTCCTTGCGTTCAAATGCCTGTAAATGAACAATATATAAAAAATATTTTTTCGCATTTCAATTAGAACTTCTATTACCTTTTTAGTTTCCTAATATTTTTTTTCTGACGATGGTCTATCTTGTGATAACCAAATACATTTCTGCGAATTTATGAGAGGCTTCCTTGCATTCAAGAGCTTGTAAATAAAAAATGTATGTGAAAACTGTATTTTTCACATTTCAAATAATATCTCCATTACCTGTATCGTTGCGCAAAACCCTTTTTTCCGACGATGGACATTTAGTGTTTACCAACTATATTTCTCTGGGTGCAACTGTGCCTTCCTTGCTTTCAAGCACCTGTAAATAAACACTGCATGTACTGGTAGTATTTAGTTCTTATTTCAATTAGTATGTTTATCACCTGTTTCGTTTCACATTTAATTTTTTTCTGGCGATGGCTTATCTTGTGCTAACCAACTATATTTCCTGTCATTTACTCGTGGTTCATACCGTCCACGGGCCTGTAAATAAACAATTTATATAAAAGTCGTATTTTTCACATTTCATATAGAACTTCCTTACCTGAATCGTTCCGCAATGAATTTTTCCCGACGATGAATAATCCAGTGCTAACCAATTATATTTCTCCGGGTTTAGGGGTGTTTTCGTTGCAATCAAGTTCCTGTAAATAAATCCTATATGTAAAGGTAGTAATTTTTCTATTTCCATTAGTATTCTCATTACCTATTTCGTTTTACAATTTTTTTCTAGCTTTTGCTTATTTTCTGCTATCCAACTACATTTCCCTTAATTTAGGAGTGACTTTCTTGGGTTCAAGGGCCTGTAAATGAACAATTCATGTAGGAGTAGTTTTTTTCACATTTCAATTTGTACCTCCTTTACCTGTATAGTCCGCAAAGAATTTAGTTCAACGATGCTAACCAAATATATTTCTCCGGGTTTAGGAGTGTCGTCCTTGCGGTCAAGGTCCTGTAAATAAACACTATATGTAATGGTATAACTTTTTCTAATTTCAGTTAGTATCTCTCTTTCGTTCTGCAATTAATTTTTTTTGGCGATGGATTATTTTGTGCTAACCTACTACATTTTCCCGGATATAGGTGTGACTTTCTTGCGGTCAAGGGCCTGTAAATGAAGAATTCATATAAAAGCAGTATTTTTCAGATTTCAATTACAACGTCCATACCTGTATCGTTCCGAAATGAATTTTTCTGGCGATGGCTAATCTTGTGCTAAACAACTATATTATTCCAAGCTTAGGTGTCGCTTTCTTTCGTTACAGGGTTTGTAAATAAACACGAGATGTGAAGGTAGTATTATTTTGCATTTCAATTAGTATCATTTAGCACTTCAATTATTTAGCATAGTTAAGTAGTATTACCTGTTTCCGTTCCGCAATTAATTTTTCTTCTGCCGATGGCTAATCTTTTGCTAACGAACTACACATCCATGGATTTTAAGGTGACTTTCTTTTCTTCAAGGGCATGTAAATAAACAATTTATATAAAACTAGTATTTTCCACATTTCAATTAGTACTACCTTTTTTTACCTGTATCGTTCCGCTATGATTTTTTCCTGACTCTGGATATTCTTGTCTAACCAACTACATTTCTACAGATTTATGGGAAAATTCCTTGGGTTCAAGGGGCTGTAAATTAAAAATATGTAAAAGTAGTTGCTTTCGCATTTCAAATAGTACCTTCTTCATATCTCTCGTTCTGCAATGTTTTGTTCTGGAAATGGTTAGTCTTTTGCTAACCAACTACTGTTCTCTGGATTTAGGGGAGGCTTCTTTGCCTGGAAATGAAAAAAAACTATAAAAGCAGTATTTTTTACATTTCAAATAGAACCTCTATTACCTGTATCGTTCTGCAATGTTTTTTCTGGCGATGGGTAATCTTGGACTAACTAATTATATTTCTCCCTGTTTAGGGGTGGTTTCTATTCGTTCATGGGCCTGTAAATAAACACGATATGTATAGATAGTATTTTTTTCGCATTTCAGTTAGTACCTTTAATGCCTGTTTCATTCAATCATTTATTTCCTGGCAGTGAATTATCTTGTACAATCCAACTGCATTTCTCCGGGTTTAGGGAGAGTTTCTATGCGTTCATGGACCTGTAAATAAACATTATATATATATATATATATAGTATATATATACAGTATTTTTTAGCATTTCAATTAATACCTCTATTACATCTTTCGTTCGTTAATCAATTATTTTCTAACTAAGAATTACCTTGTATTAACCAACTACATTGCTCCGGATTTAGGGGAGACTTCCTCCTGTTCAACGGACTGTAAATAAAAATATGTAAAAGCGATATTTTTTACATTTAAAATAGTATCTCTTTTACCTGAATCGGTACGAAATGATTTTTTCCGTCGATGAATGAGCTTGGGGTAATTAACTATATTTCTGTGAGTTTAGGGGTAGTTTCTATTCATCCACGGACCTGTAAGTACGAGTAAACACTACAGATTTAGGTAGTATTTTCTCGCATTTAATTAGTTCTTCTATTACCTATTTCGTTAACATGGGCGGAAAACCTATATTTCTCCGAATACGGTGTGATTCCCTTGCGTCTAAGGAAATGTAAATAAACAATTTATGTGTAATAGAACTTTTCACATTTAAAATAGAACTTCGTTTACCTGTGTGGCTCCGCAAAGAATATGTTCCGGCTATGGATGATCCTGTGCCGCGTTTAAGTACATTTCTCCGTGCTCAGCTGCAGCTCCCTTGCATTCAACGGCCTGTAAACAAACACTATCTGTAAATACGTCTTTTTTCGTATTTCAATTCGGTTACGCAATTTATTTTTCTCTAGCGGTGGCCAATTTTTGCTAACCAACCATATTTTTCCGGATTTAGTAGTTAGATTCCTTGCGTTCAAGGGCCTGTAAATGAGCAATTCATATAAAAGTAGTCTTTCACATTTCAGTTAGGCGCCTCCTTTACCTGTACCTTTCCGCAATGAACTTTTTTCGACAATGGATAATCTTGTGCTACCAACTACCAACTATTTCTCCTTCTTCAGGGGTCTCGTTTCTTGCAGTGAAAGACCTGTAAATAAATACTAAATGTAATTGTAATATTTTTTCTAATTTAAATGAATACCTCTAATACCTGTTTGGTTTCGCAATTAATTTTTTTGTGGCGATGGATTACTTTGTGCTAACCTATTACATTTTCCCGAATATAGGGTTGGCGTTCTTGCATTCAAGGGCCTGTAAATGAACAATGCATGTAAAAGTAGTATTTTTCAAATTTCAATTAGAACGTTATTTACCTGTATAGTTCCGCAACGAATTTTTCTGGCGATGGCTAATCCTGAGCTAAATACCTCTATATTACTTCAGACTTAGGTGTCGCTTTCTTTCAAGGGGTTGTAAATAAACACCACGTATGAAGGTTGTGTTATGTTGCATCTTAATTAGTACTTTTATTACGTGTTTCGTTCCTCAATTATTTTTTCTGACGTTGGCTAATCTTGTGCTAAATAACTACATTTCCCGGATTTAGGGATAGTCTACGTTGCGTTCAAGGGCCTGTAAATAAAAATTTCATAAAACTAGAATTTTTCACATTTTAATTATTATTACCTCTTTCACCTGTATCGTTCCGCTATGATTTTTTCCGACGATGATTCATCATGTGCTAACCAACTCTACTTCTCCGGATTTAGTGATGATGTCCTTGCGGACAAGGGCCTGTAAATAAACAATATATGTACAGGTAGTATTTTTTTCGCATTTCAATTACAACTGCCATTACCTGTTTCGTTTCGCAATTAAATTCTTTCAGGCGATGGCTTGTAGCGTGCTATCCAATTACATTTTCGGGATTTAGGAGTCTCTCTTTGCATTCAAGGCTCTGTAAATAAACACTATATGAAAAGTAATATTTTTCGCATTTCAATGAATACCTCTATTACCTGTTTCGTTCCGCAATAAAATATTTTCTGGAAATGGATGGCTAATCTTGTGCTAAGCAAATACATTTCTCTGGGTTTGGGGTGGCTTCCTTGCGTTCAAGGAACTGTAAATATACAATTCATGTAAAGGCAATACTTTTCACATTTCAATAGTACTTCCTTTACCTGTGTGGCTGCGCAAAAATAATTCCAGCTATGGATAATCTTGTGCCGATTAAATATGTATATTACTGGGTTAGCAGTGGCTTCCTTGCGTTCAACGGCCTGTAAACAAACCTATATGTAGAGGTACTGTTTCTTCGTATTTCAATTAGTACCTCTATTATCTGTTTCGTTACACAATTAATTTTTCTCTGGCGACGGCTGCGTCTGTTTGCGTTGAAAAGCCTGTAAATGAATAATTCATATAAAAGTAGTTTTTCACATTTCAATTAGTACCTCTCATACCTGTATAGTTCCGCAAAGATTTTTTTCGACAACGGATAATATTGTTCTAACCAATTACATTTATCGGCGTTTAGTGGTGTTATCCATGCGATCAAGGGCCTGTAAATAAACACTATATGTAATGGTAGTATTTTTCTAATTTTAATAAATATCTCTATTACCTGTTTGGTTTGGCAATTAATTTTTTTCTGGCGATGGATTATTTTGTGCTACTCTATTACATTTCCCAAGATATAGGGGTGACTTTTCTGCTTTTCAATTACTACCTCTTTTACCTGTGTTGTCCCGCAACAAATGTTTTCTGAGCTAACCAAGTATACTTCTCATTGTTTAGGGGTAATATCCTTGTGGGCAAGGACCTGTAAATAAACAATATAAATAAAGGTATTATTTTTTTTTGCATTTCAATTAGAACCTCTATTACCTGTATCGTCTCGCAAATAATTTTTTTTCGTCGACGGCTAATGATATGCTAACCAACTGTGCTTTTTTCGGAATTATGGGTGGAATTATTGCGTTCAAGGGCCTGTAAAAAAACAATTGTGAAAAAGTATTTTTTTTTCACATTTCAATCAGTAATTTCTTTACCTGCATCGTCCCGCAATGATTTTTTTCGAGGAGGGCTAATTTTGTTCTAACCAACTATATTTCTTCGGGTTTAAAGGTGGCTTCCTATCGTTCAAGGACCTGTAATTAAACATTAGATAACGGAAGTATTTTTTGCATTTATATTGGTATCTCTGTTACCTGCTTCTCTTCGCATTTCATTTTTCTTGAAATTGCTTATCTTGTGCTAACCAACTACATCTATCCGGATTTAGGTGCGGCTTCCTTGCTTTCAAAGTAAAATGCCTGTAAATTAAAAAAAAATATGTAAAAGCAGTACATTTCTTATTTCAAATAGTAACTCTTTTACCTGTATCGTTGCGCTAAATGTGTTTATTATGATGGACAATTTAGTGGTAACCAACTATATTTCTCCGGAAGAAAAGGTGCATTCCTCTTTTTAAAGGACCTGTAAATAAACACTATTAGTTTATGTAGTATTTTTTCCAATGTCAATTAGTATGTCGATTACCTATATTGTTTCGCTTTTAATTTTTGTCTGGCGATGGCATGTTTTGAGCTAACCAACAATATTTCCCCGGATTTCGCGGTGGATCCTTGTATACGAGGGCCTGTAAATAAACAAATGTAAAATTAGTATTTTTCACATTTCTATTAGTACTCCTTTTAACTGTATCGTACCGCAATGAGTTTTTTTACGACGATAAATAATTTCGTGCAAACAAAATATATTTCTCGGGGTTTAGGGGTGTCCTTCTTGCGGTCATGGTCCTGTAAATAAAACCTAAATGTTAAGGTAGTATTTTTTCTAATTTCAATTACTATTTTTATTACCTGTTTCGTTTTGCAAACGATTTGTTTCTGGGTGATGTCTTATTTTGTGGTAAACAAATACATTTTACCGCATTTAAGAGTGACTTTCATGCGTTCAAGGGCCTGTAAATGAACAATTCATCTAAGAGTAGTTTTTTTCACATTTCAACTAGTACCTCCTTTACCTGCATATTCCTATAGGAATTTAGATCGACGATAGAAAATCTTGAGCTAACCAACTATATTTCTTCGGATTTAAGGGTTGTCATCCTTGCTGTCAAGGGCCTGTAAATAAACAATATACACTCATCGCCGTAAAAAAAGCTGCACCCGGAAGGA